>BSBK01001048.1:0-405000 GCA_027943335.1 Chamaecyparis obtusa | reverse complement strand
AAACGTCATAGCATATAATCAAATCAAATTTAATGGTAAACAAACTAAAATCAAAGCCACCTCAGTTTAAGCCTAAAACGGATGTGCCCATGCATCGTTTGATATGCTTGGATATAGATGGATGTGGGTGTGCAAACTCAAGCACTTGGAGCATTCAAATAGGATGATTTGAGGATCAAGAAGACCCAAAATGACACAAAATAGGTATGAGGAACCTATTTTGCCTCAAAGGCCTCAAGAACACACAAATATGCAAAGCTAAAAGATGAACTAAGATTGATTAAACAAGAAATGAATCTATGTTAATCCAATTAAGCTAATTTAGATGTGATTTAAGCTTGAAAAAGATCTAAAATGATGAGTTTATGCTTATGCTAGAATGAAAATGGCATTATAACTTTGCTATTGAGTTTGAGAGTTGAAAGATAATTTGCCTTAGGAAGTGAGGGTATTTATAGGATTTCTAAAGGCTTGGGGTAGGAGGAATGAATGGCCAGGATTGAAATCCTTAAGAGAGGCCAAGATTCACTCAAAGGAAAGCACATGGATTGTGCTAGTTCTCAGCCAATCAGGAGGTGACACATGTCACAAGGTGAGTGGATGAAGGGAAGGGCAAAGAGGAGTCAACAAAGGGGGCTCCAAGCTCATAACTCTCCAAATAAATGCTTGTAAGAGCAATGAATGGGCTTTAAGAGGTTTTGAAGACTTTGGGGAAGCAATAAATGCTTTATGGTTGAGATATTTGGAAGGAAAGACTTTGCTTTGGTTTAGGAAAGTCTTAAGCTTGGTTAGGATTGCACAAAGGTTTAAGGGTAGGATTAGGATTAGATTAGAACAAAAAAAGGAATAGGATGGGTGAAGAGGGTGGATTTGAGAAGATTCTAGAAGAGTCTAGATTTCTCCTTAGTTTCATGGAATAAAAGTTATTCATTCCAAAAGCTTAAGTTTTAGGAATATTTATTAAAATATTTTCAATAAATATGAAAATTAAATATTTAACCTTAATTAAATATTTAACCTTGGGATTAGGGTTAGAAAAGATAGGATTAGCCTTTTAATCGAAATTAAGAAGGGATTAGAAGATTTTGGAAGAGGTTAGTGGTCTTAAGGAAATTGGCCAAGTTTGGGATAAAAAATAAATTAAAAATAAATTAATTTATTTTTGAAGTTTTTTGGTCAATTTATTAATTAAATAATTAATAAATTAGGGATAATGTCCAAATGACATTTTTAGGCTAGATTCCTTAATTAAAGATTTTTAATTAAGAGAGAGGGATTTAATGCCATAAAAATAAATAAATTAATTAAATAAATAATTAATTAATAAATGATGATGTCATCAAGGATTTTCAAAAAACAAAAATGATTTATTTTCTGAAAGATTTTTCGGTGTCTACAGTTTTGGGTCAAATCTATCACCAAGGATAACTTTAAGAATCCCCCTCCAAGGAAAAAGTGTAAAATCCTGGTGAATCCTACATTATTTTAGGGAGAAATTTTTCTTTATGAAGATAATTTTTTTTTCAAATTTGCGAATTTTCATAGTTTGTATTGGCAATTTTTTCCCTCCCGAATGAAAATTCCATAAGTTCCTAGTGAATTATATGGTCATGTGGGGGAAAATATATATTATACGAGGCAATTTTTTTTCTTTTGAAGTAAAATATTATAATATATGAGGCGAATGATTTTCTTTTGAAGGGAAAAAAAATAATTGTATTGGAAAATTTTATGTACCATGTGAAAATTTATTTATTTTATTGGCTAATCATTTGTTAATTATGGGAAAAAAAAAATATTGGCTATTTTCAAAAGATGGGACATAACACAGATAGTGACATCGACACGTCTGATGATCCAAGATCAATGGCTGAACTTTAATTTCGGGCCCAATTTATTGAAGGAAACAAAGTTGTCCAAGAAGTCACGGGAATGTTGAGACATATCAAATTAGGGTTTTACTTGTCAACTTTTTTGTAGACTCAGCATGTTGGTATCTATAAGCACGACATGTGGGTATGTGCAGAATCATGGTATGGAAAAAAGTGGCAATGTGAAAAATAAGTCCTAATTGATAGACTCTTTGAAACACAACTACAACTTTCAAAAAATATAAAATTTTTGAAATTTGAAATATACACCACATTCTATGCTTCACCTAATACAATAATAATAAACAATTCTTTCAATTTGATGAAGTTTAGACTAAGTTAAGTTGGTCAGACATGAGAGTTTTTATATTCAAAAATATTTGTAGTAGAAAAATCATAATTAATTATTTACTTGGAAAAATAATACAAAAAACATAAATCACATCCGGACATGATTCTACTACTTTTATCTAGAATCTTATAAAAAAATATTATCATTTGATTTTGTTTAATGTGGTCAAACATACACCTACATTTTATCTTTCTAGTCCTGATTGATAGACTTTTTGAAAAATAGCTATAACTTTCAAATTGCATAACATTTTTGAAATCTAAAACATGTGTCACATTCTATGATTTTCCTACTACAAGAAAAATAAAAAGTAAAAATCAATTTGATGAAGTTTAGACTAAGTTAACGTGGTCAGACATGAGAGTTTTTGTATTCTGAAAAAGTTGTAGAAGAAAATTCATAATTAATTATTTACTTCGAAAAAAATTGTAAATTTTTTTTGTCACATCTAAACATGAGTCTACTACTTATCTCTAGAATTTTGTAAAACAAAATTATCATTTGATTGTGTTTAAGGTGGTTAGACATACACCTGCTTCTTAGTTTTTTCGTGAAACTTTCATGCTACTACATTGAAATTTTCAACATATAAAATAATTATTTTTTAAAAATGGCCTAGTATCTTAGAAACTAAATTCAATTTCCTACAGATTAACTTCTTACATATTTTTGATATAATATATATAACTTGTTTAAATTTTTTATGTCAACTTGCCTAAACCTAATTTTTTGAATTTTCATTGCCACTTAAGGGCGTAGTTTGGCATACCACGATCTTGCACATACCCATGTATCGATAGTACAACTTGTAACTCTTAATTCGGTAATAAATAAATGTCTTGTTAGTGACAAGAGACATTCTTTAACTACCATCCACTCAACACACATGACTTCCAAATTCGTATAGATGATATTACCGATTTTTGAGATGCATTCATTTATGGGAAAGATTTACAACCAGATATGAAAGATTAAGGACAAAATTTTAATTTCTCACATGCATGCATTTAGGGGAAAGATTTACATGAAAGATTTAGAGGCATATTAAGGAAAATAGATTTAATACCATTAAAGATAGAATAATTTATTGCTAAGTAACAATCAAGGGCTATTTATAGATGATCTAGCTTCTTTATTCCCCAATTCATCTTTGCTAGATAAATTGTTTGTTTAGATCATTAATCTATAAATAATTTGTTTTTAAGGCTTCTAAAGTTTTAGATGGACACTCCAACTAGGCTTAGATGCACATCTGAGGAGGCCTAGAAGGCCTTTTTGGGTTCTTTCTCAGATGCAACCTTAGAATCAATTTGTATAGAGGGTGGGTCTTTCATAATAGAGGCTGTTACAATGGTGCTGGGCAAAGAGTTTCTACACAATGAAGACATGCACTGGGTCAACATAGACATTGCATCCCAGTTTTTGGCATCTCTTCTTGACCTCAGAGGAGAGAAGGTGGACATGTTGATGCTACCGAGGAAGGTTTTCAAAGCAGAATACCTGGGGGACAACATTAATGTTGTTGTGTTTGCAGAAATAGGGGTGGGGATCCCTTGGGCAAGTGAAATACCCAAGCTTCTCCCCACAGGCCAGAATGTGGCCATGCAACCTTTTTTGTTGGGTCTAAATGCTGGGTAGTTGAAGAGCCATAGGAAATGGACGCTGATTGCTAGGGATTTTCTCCATAAGTGGTTTTTGCTTGACGAAGTGGAGGTTCAGGTGGGGGAATACAGGTGGCTCGATGAATTCTTGTAATTAATCCTCTCTAGAGAATTCTACTTAGATGGAGCCAGAGGTGGAAATCACTAGTGTTACCACTTAGCCATAGCCTGTCATCACTTTTTTTTGGTTTTTTTTTTAATACAAACATACCACAATTTTTTGGGTTTTTTTAATACAAACATACCACATTTTTGGGGTTTTTTTTATACAAAATACCACTGGCACTGGTCCACTACCAGTGATCTAGTAGGTTTTTCTTTGTACTAGACAATGTAATTATTAATGTTATGAGAAAAATAATGAAAATTTTGCAAGTTCATTTCAATTTGCATTTTATGGGTACACAAAATGATTCTTAGACTTCTTTGTGATTGCAATATTTTAATTAGTTGCTTTATCTGTGTATTAGTTGTGTAAGTATGTTTTAGTAGAAATAAGGAAGCGATGGTATTTCCATTTTTAAATTTGAATATTTAAAATGTCATTGCCTTCTTGATTACCGTCAGAATATTCCTAAATTAAGATAACCATTAATTGAAGTTGTATGAACTTTTTACCCAATTAATTATCAATATAAAATTACACCATTTTAAATGTATTACATGTATCAAGTCTTACAAGTTACAACTGGTTGATAAATTGATAATGTATCACAGTTGTAGTTAATAAAAGAAATGTCTTATCACTGACATTAAATTTGGGTAATGTTTCCTGTCATGACTTTTTTCCAATTTCACATGCTGATGCATTTAATATGAAAGATTTGCATAATTTTGAAGGACAAATGAATTAAGTTACTTGCCATGTTGCTCATTGTGATGCTGTCTTAGTTGTAATTTACTCTATGGCCTCAACCAAATTTAAACGAATTCATAAATTATTTAAAAACTATTTTTACTTTAGAATATTAACAATATTCTTATTTAATTATGTTATATTCCTATTTGTGAAACACTTTAAATTTATACATTTATGGTTTTCCAATTATAAGGTATGAGAATTATATGTGATTATAGTAGGGTTGTTTAAACTTTGTCACAAATTTAAACTTAATTGATTTAAACTATATAAATATAAATATAAATATATAGTACTTAACATTACATCTAAATAACATTAAATAATATATAAATATAAATAAATTATAATATAAGTGCTTTGCAGATTATTCCTCTCACTCTCACATTTAGACATCAAATTCTCACAAGAACTATGAAAGGAACTCAAAATTAACTTCACAATCTACTTTGTAAACCATACATTAACTTGCTTTGCAACATTAACATATAAGAATTCAAGATCATAACAAGAAGACATTCACAAATCTAAGATGGAATTCTAGTGTATTCTCATTAAAATTTTTAGTATCAGTATATTACTAGATGGATACTGATCAGGTGCCAGATGTTGCCTAGTCCTCATCCATTGCTTCCAAATCAATAGTTGTAGGCTTCTTTTTCTTGGGCTTTGTGCTTTTATCCCATGTTGCAACTTCCTCTTCTGTTGGCCAAGTGTACTCTCTTAAAATGTGTAACTATTTCACCTACCTATCCCACCTAGAATCAATTAAGGCCTTGGTGTCAGCTACGAACCTTGTGCAATCAGTCTCCACTTTGAACATGTCATCCAGGACATGATTGAAACTATCCATGTTCAAAGGACCATCCTCATTTAGAAAGGATTCTACCCCTGTCAGTATTTAATCCATTTCATTTCTCTATTCCTCAACACTTTTGATGTTACCATCCTCTTTATGTAATGGAGGCATATGTTTACTGAAACCAGGACCGAACATTTCCATCTTAGATTTGACCTGGATTTCCTTCCCTTTGAAAAAGGACAAGATTGCACTGACCAATTCTATCTTTTCTCCAACCTCCCCAACTCATTCATGGATATCTATCCTATGGGGCTACAACATCTCTAGTTTCTGAAAAAGTGACCCCTTGCCAGACCAAATACTAAATGATGGCTCCAAAGTAGCCATTGCATCCTTGATACTCTCATTGGTTTTATGCAACACCTTAAATGAGTTATGGATTAAATCCATCTTCTCCTTTATTACTTGGTTCTTATGTTGCAATATGTGTGACAGGGCATTAAGGGCCACTTTTTTCCTATCCTTATCTGAACTCTCAACTGCCACATCAGGACCCTCTACCACAGGAGGAATAGGAGCTTCAATCTCAAGAACTGAAGGGTGAGAAACCTTTGAGGCTTCTTCCAATTTTACCTTAAGGTCCTCAATTTCTTCCTCCATGACTTGAATTCATTAGACTCTTCTCCCTATCTTTTGTTAGTATCATGACCTCATCATATAGTTTCCCATATCTATTTAAGAGTTGTGCAATCTTTGCCTCATTGAGGTGAGAAAAATGTGCACGACAACCTTGGAAACTTCAAGCTCACTTGTGTTCTACATAATCCAAATTATCTTATCCCCATCCATCTTTTCTTCAACAATGACAAGGGAAGGCTTTTGTATTCTTGTGGCTAAGGACCACATTGCTAATGTGTCAGATCTGGGATCATATCCATATCCCCTTATCATGTCCCCAATTTGTGTCTCATGAGACAATTAGGCCTTTGGCTACCTCTTGATTTGATCAATAATGAATTTAGAGGCTAAATCCCACCTTGAGACAAGTAACATCCCACTTGATTTGACAAGTTACCTAGCCTCATCCACTATTATGCTCTTTGAGTTAGGATCATATGTGGCCAGGGCTTTTAGAGCTTCATTATTGGGGTTAGTTCCATTTGTGATTTGAACTTGATTCCTCAACTCATGCTATTTCTTCCTGTAAAATATAAAAATGTTAGATATAGTAAAAATGAAATAGTGATGTGTATAATGAAGAGAGGTTTACCAAAATATGATGTTGAAAAAGGGAGAGATGAAAAGAAAAAATAATGATGATGAAGAGATGAAATGTGATATAATAAAATGATGAGGAGATAATGTAAAGAACAAATATTGGATTATGAAAAGATAATGTGAATGTGGGGATAATGTGGGAAATGTTGTGGACATATACTAACATCAAAGTGTAGTAGATCTAGAAATTGTTGTTTACGGGTGTCTATATTGAGTTTCTAGAAATTCTACAATTAGATCTAGAATAAAAACACAAAGATAGAGAAAACCCATAAATCTTTTTCTTTTTTGAGAAAATTTGACCTTGTCCCCTTTATGTCGACCTTGACTTGGGCTGCTCTGACAAAATTTTTGTTCACAGATCCCAAAAGTTTGCTGAAAAGGGTGTTTGAATCTACTCTAAAATTTTTTGTTTCACACCTGCACTTGCAAGAAAAATGGTTTTGTTGTTTGGATGAGGGGTTTGCCTTGGTCAAACCTTGGTTTTGGAATTAACCTTAAAATAGAATTAAAATTGAGAATGCTAGCAAGTAGTAGAAGTAGATCTAACAACGAAGCTATGATATTCAATAGATATGCAATTGTATTTGAAATGTAAACAAGTATGTTGATATGAAATCTTAGACTCAACACTAAAAATCTTAAATGTAAATCAAAACCTCCATGATTGTATGCTTAGAATCCACCTTGAAGGGAGAATGAATAGATCTTGAAGATGAACAAAAGATCTTAAAGGAAGATCACACCACCATGATGGATAGATCTAGGGTTTGAATGATGAATCTTGAATTCTTGAGCCAAATCCCTTCAAAGGCTTGAATGATTGAGTCATTGATCTTCAATGGAGAACTTAAATGCTTAAATGCTTGAATTTAGATGATTGCTTGAATGCTTTTGATCTCCTTTCTTGATAATACTTGATGCTTAAGGGAACTTGATCTCTTGATTGAGAAAACTTGATGGGAGAAAATGAGAGGAGGCTTCCTTTTATAGTGATCTAGAGCAAAAACTTCTAGGGAGGTTGACATAAGAGAAATAAATTCCCATTAAGCCCATACCCCTATAAATGGACCTAAATTAAATATAATTTAATATTTTACAGTTTCAAAGCCCAAAATAGCTGACTCGAAAGTGGGAAATAAAACTTTCTGAAACTTGACATCCAAAAACCTTTAGAATCTAAAATTCAAACCTTGGGTCAGGGTCGAGGTTGACCTTGACCCTGAGGTCAAGAACCTTAAATTGTCAGAGAAGGCTGCCAGAAACAGGTAGAAAAGAAGTGGAAAAATGGGGTAGAACAGGGTAAAAAGACATATCCAAGCCAAAGACCCATTCAAGGCATTTGACATGACCCCAAACCACTTACTCGGAGGGTTAAACTAGTCCTAAATAGAAGTGCTTCCATTTTCTAATGATACATTTAGCCCCCACTTTAGCAATAGTATGGACTCTATGCAAACTCTTGGTAAAGGAGAAGAAGATTCCAGTGGATCACAATGAGGTAGAATATCACTTAGCTGAGGACATGAGCCTCCAAGACAATGATTCTAACTCAATATATATGCATGATGGTACGAAGACAAAGAAAATAAAGACAAAGATAAAAGACATAAAAAGAGGGGTTAGTACAAAAACAAACCCAAATCAACTAGCAAAGGAAACCTTACTAAGAAATGCTTCCTATACTAATATCATATTTGGAGAGCTATCATAAAAGCATAAATGATTACATAAGAAAGACTAGAGCAACACTACAAATAACATAACTTCATGATCTAATCCTACTAGCATGAAAGAGGAAAGAGGAAAAAGAGAGAAAGTGATTACCTTGCCTAGTAAGATGCCCACCTTACCATGAATCAAAAAGGAGGGAGAGCCCAATAGGTAGCCAAACCTGATAGTTCACCCAGAAACTATGCTTTGTAACTATAATCCTTCATTTGATGGCTTTTGGAATACCCATAGATTCAGATTCTTGTATCACTATGGAATATAAAATGCATGTCTCTTTAGGATTTAACAACTTATGTGCATTACCTTCTGAGGATATAGCATATTTGAAAATTGAAAATGCGTGTCTGTTTAGGATTTAGCAACTTATGTGTGTTACCTTTTGAGGATTTAGCATATTTGAAAATTGAAAATGAAAGCATAGGGAAGACCCTATGTATGCCCCCCTCCTTATTGTGGCTACTCGCCAGATAGGATAAGGAAGAGAAAGAGGATACCTACTTCAAAAAGTAAGGAGATATCTTGTTAACAACAATGTACACTATATTCTTAGCAAAGAGTATTCAACCGTACATCAAAGGACATAGATAATATTGAAAAATGATATGTCACTTATGGGGAAAAAAGGATCCTCAAAGAGAAAGAGATCTTATCAACAAGACCCCCACTGTAGAGGAGTGCTTTAGATAAAATATCATCTTTCAAAGGAAAGAAAAGAGGGATCAAAGATTCAATCATCAAGCCCCTTGCAATCAAGAGGAAGAGGAATCTTGAAATGAAGGAATCAAACTCTAACCCTATAGCAAGGGAAATAATTTATAAACAACATAATTTGCAAAATAGAGAAGAGGTGATGACTTAGGACAACAACCTCTCACATAAAAGGATATTCATAGCCAACACATCAATTAGTTTAAGGAAATAATGTTGTAGAATAAACAAATGCCACTAAGCTAAGGAAAGTAGATCCCTAGACAAAGAGAAAGAAGGAAAAACCTTGCCCCCCAGGGATGAAAGCAAGGGATACCTTTGCAAAACAAATGCCTTTAGAAAATATATTAGGATTAGTAAAAGAGAAATATGGATGATTATGATCATAATACAAAACCATAGGAAAAAAGAATAACCAATTACACTCTTGAAACAAAATACATGCTAAGAGCATAATGGATTCTAAAGAAATGGAAGAAATACCTCTTGCCCCCTAGTGAAGAGACAAGATGAGAAAAGATCTACATTATGGAAGAATTAGGGGTATTTTCCATATCAAAATTATGAAGTAATTGTAAATCCACACGAGAGTGAGATATAATTCCTAAAGGAACTCTTTCTCTAACATACAACTTGAAATGCACACAATCAGTAAGTAAATGTGTATTACTATAGTGAAAAGGAAATTTGTACTTGGAGAGAGCATCTTTCAGCTTAGGTTTAAATATTTCTTTCTTAGAATCCATTAAATGAACATACACCTTCTTAGCCACATCTTGAGGAGTATCAAGGTAATCTAAGGAAGGTGTGGGGAGAAGAACATGAAGATGAGGGTGACGATCAAAATCAACCACCTTAAATTGAGATAGCAAAAAGCCAAGACCACGTATATCCTATTTAGGGGATAGGTGAACTAGATATTTAATACCATGTTCATTAAAACCAAGCCCTAAACCTTTATAACCTTGTTTAGCCATCATATTGTATCCTGTAGTGTACATATCTTGTAAAGCTTCTATAGGAGGTGATTGTTTATGGTGATCATGAGAAAATGTTGTATAAGGTGGAATAATAGGTTTAGAAGAAGTTTATTTTGTCTTCCCTTTAATATCATCATGGATTGGATAAGAAGGGGAAGGTAAATCCATGAATTCTTGCACATCTACATCATGAATCATAGTTTGAGCCTCATCATAAGTGTGGGAAGAACTAGGAATAGTAGATGGAGAATTGGGAATAGGAATATTAGGAATCAGATTAGGAAGGATAGGATTAGGATTAGGAGTATTAGGAACTATATTAGGAAGGATAGGATTAGGATTAGGAAGATTAGGAAATGGTGTATCATCTACCAAATTCTTCACATAATCCAAAAGAGTAATAAGTCCATGACACAAATCTTTAATAAAAGTTTTGAAAGTAGGAAGACTAGTATTAGTCAATCTCATAATAGCATAAGCAAGTGAAACATGAAGAGTGAAAAATATAATGAAATGCATGATACTCTCATAAACATCATAAGTTCTATAAAGAGATGCTGAGAGGAGAATAATAAAGAAAACAAATACACACCAAAGCATCTTAAAGATCTTCATAGTGAATGAAATGCAAGAAATGAAAGAAAGTATCCAACACCAAAAAAGAAAGAGTTATCTATCACGGGTTCACCAAAAATGTAAAATATGAAAAATGTTTGATATAGTAAAGATGAAATAGTGATGGGTATAATGAAGAGAGGTTTACCAAAATGTGATGTTGAAAAAGAGAGAGATGAAAAGATAAAATAATGATGATGAAGAGATGAAATGTGATATAATAAAATGATGAGGAGATACTGTAAAGAAAAAATATTGGATTATGAAAAGATAGTGTGAATGTGGGGATAATGTGGAAAATTTTGTGGACATATACTAACCTCAAAGTGTAGCAGATCTAGAAATTATTGTTTACGAGTGTCTGTACTAAGTTTCTAGAAATTCGACAACTGAATCTGGAACAAAAACACAGAGATGAAGAAAACCCATAAATTTTTTCCTTTTTTGAGAAAGGTCAACCTTGACCCAAATCAAGGTCGACCTTGACCCCTTTATATCAACCTTGACCTACGCTACTCTGACATAATTTCTATTTGGGGATTCCAAAAGTTTGTCAAAAAGGGTGTTTGAATCTACTCTAAAATTTGTTGTTCTGCACTTGCACCTATGAGAAAAATGGTTTTGTTGTTTGGATGGGGGGTTTGCCTTGGTCAAACCTAGGTTTTGGAATTAACCTTAAAATAGAATTGAAATTGATAATGCTAGCAAGTAGTAGAAGTAGATTTAACAACGAAGCTATGATATTCAATAGATATGCAATTGTATTTGAAATGTAAACAAGTATGTTGATATGAAAGATTCGACTCAACACTAAAAACCATAAATGTAAATCAAAACCTCCATGATTGAATGCTTAGAATCCACCTTGAAGGGAGAATGAATAGATCTTGAAGATGAACAAAGGATATTAAAGGAAGATCACACCACCATGATGGATAGATCTAGGGTTTGAATGATGAATCTTGAATGCTTGAGCCAAATCCCTTCAAAGGATTGAATGATTGAATCCTTGATCTTCAATGGAGAACTTAAATGCTTGAATGCTTGAATTTAGATGATTTATTGATTGCTTATGATCTCCTTTCTTGATGGATACTTAATGCTTATGGGAAAACTTGATCTCTTGATTGAGAAAACTTGATGGGAGAAAATGAGACAAAGAGTCTTCCTTTTATAGTGATCTAGGGCACAAACTTATATAGAGGTTGAAATAGGAGAAATAAATTCCCATTAAGCCTATAACCCTAGAAACAGACCTAAATTAAATATAATTTAAGATTTTACTGTTTCAAATCCCATAACAGCCGACCCCAAAGTAGGAAATAAAACTTTTTGAAACTTGACATCTGGAAACATTCAAAATCTAAAATACAAACCCTGGGTCAGGGTCGAGGTCAACCTTGACCTAGAAGGTTGACCTTGGCCTTGAGGTCAAGAACCTCAAATTCTTAGAGCAGGCTGCTAGAAACAAGCAGAAAAGAAGTGGAAAAATGGGGAAGAATAGGGTTAAAAACTAGATCCAAGCCAAAGATCCATTCAAGGCATTTGACATGACCCCAAACCACTTACTCGGAGGATTTAACCAATCCTAAATGGAAGTGCTTCCATTTTTCAATGATACACTTCCAAATAAGAAAATTCTTGAATTCATCACTTTTGATGAATTCATCATCTTGTAACAACTCTTCTTGGTAGAGTTCCCTCTCATCCTTGCACATTTGGAGGGGATACTCCACCTCCTCCTAAGTTTCTTTCTTTGGCCCTTCCCTGATTTGTGTCCTTAGCTAGTGATGATAGGGCCTATCATCGAGAATGAGGGTAGCTACTTGTCCATTTTCTTGGCTAGGAGGCTCATTTTCTCAAGGAGGACTATCTTCTTCATAAGACCTTTCACTATCATCCTCATACTCTGAAGATGAGTACTTCTTCTTTTCTTCCTACTTCTTATCAAGTTGTGCCTCTAGTTGGTCAAATAGAGTTTCATACATCTCTACCATCTTGTTTATTCTGGCAATATAAGGCAAGTCAGGGAAAAAACCACTAAAGGCATTTTCATCCTTTTTTATCTGAGCCTCTAGCTCTAGGAGATCATAAAACTTGGTAGCCCATCTTCCATCCTCATCTTCATTAAGAATATTTCTAAAAATATCCTCTTAATCCAACCCTTTGTGTTCATGGATGTTGTTGATGCTCGGAATCAATAGCTTCTTGGCATTATTGATGAAACCCTTAGGGTCTACACACCTTAAATCAGCTGTGCTCATTTTGAAGTGTCCCAACCACATGCTGACTCCAGGAAAATCTCTCTTCTCCACCGTAAAATTGGTTATCTTAAACTACCAAGGACTGAATGTGCCCAATATGCATAGAGCCAAGTGTTCCTTATCTATCAATATGAGCTTCCATATGAATTCCATCAAGGGCACCCTTGGTGGCACAAACTTTGGGAGTACATGAGGAGGCTGGGGAAACTATAGACTCTCATTAAAGTGAAGTTCTTTACCAAGTAGAAGTCACCCTAGTTGTGATCACCAGGTCACTTATCAACATACTCCTTAGGCCTTAGGAGTCTAAGAACCCTGATTGGGAGCCTTATAATATTTGTACCCAATAAATTTAGAATTGGATTCACAATCCAATTTTGGAAGCCACAAAACTTGTTCTCATTTGAGGTATAATTCCAAACCCTCAGCCAGAGTTGTACTAGGTTTGGTTGACCATTTATCACTTTTCTTGGTCTTAACATGTTCACCTCCATGTGGTCAATGTTGAAAAATGGGATCAAGTGCATTAACAAGGAGTAATGCATGAACCTAGATGGCTGATTATCTTCCCTAATGGCTACCAGACCCTCATGCATTCTATCGATCACATACTAGATGTAATCATAGTCATTATTCACATGGGAATTTTGTATGTCAAAGATGATCATTAGCAACTCTGCAGGCATCATCTCTGTATCTCCATCTATACCAAGCACCCTACACAACCCATATGCTAAGTATTTCATATAAAAATGAAGGTCCTTGAACTCATAGGGTGCGTTCATCTTAGTAGGTAGAGGGGCTATGTACTTCCTTGTCTTGGGCATAAACTATGTTATTTGAGACTTTACCAAGTTCAATTGGTTTGCATATTTTTTCTTCTCTTTCCTCAAGTCAATTTTCATGGAGGAAGAGGTATAAGCTCTAAAAGCTTTCTTGAATGAACCTCAGGCTAGAGTAACCAAGGTAGACTTGTCACTCCTCCTAATAGTCTTATAAATAGGGTCATAGTTTCTATCCAACTCAAATAATAGGTCTACATCTACGAAGACATCAAGGACTATTAATTTGGCCATGCCTAGCTTCCAGGCATTGCATACAGGGATCTGCTTGATTCTATTACTATGGAAATAATTGAATAAATGATAGCTAGATCATGAAGGAGTAATAGGATCTCTACAATTTTCCATTGAATCCAAAAATTTCTCATCATTTACCTTTTTATTTTCCGTCGATCTTGGATATAAGGAAATGAATTCCTCTAAATAATTGGGCTTTCCCTTCTGATCGTCACCTTGCTCCTTAGCTCCTTCACTAGACAACATCCTGCTTGATTCACTTCTGCCACTTTGCATATAACCAATTTCAAATTAGTTAGCCATGCTGTGTGAAGTTGAAATGTCCATTTAATTCTTTGAGGCAAGCAAAAAGGGCTTAGGGAATCATTGTTTTTCTCTGTGATAAACCCTCAAAAATTGATAAAACCCCTTATTTTATGTTGATTGTCTATTAGTTTTTATTTTTTCCACTTAAACCATGTACTTTTACCACTTAAGGCTAACCACATCTCTTTTGGAGATTTAGCGACTGAAGGTGCCTCATGATCTTTGAACACTTTACTTAACCTTGGTCTGATCATGAGATCCAATGATTGAAGAAAATCTCTAAATCTCTAAACTTTCATCTTGACTGGGGTTATATCTAGAGAATGAGCAAGAAAAGGCTTTGTGTGGTCTATAATATTTTAACTTAACTCACATCATATCACAAGACTTAGTGAAATAAGGAATTCTCATAATCTCCAGATCCTTTCTTTACCAATGGTTTTATTAGGAGATTCAGCGATCGAATACATCTCTCAGTCTCTAGGTGATTACTTTAACTCATGTTTGATTGGGAGACCTAGCGACCACAACATTCTCATAATCTCTAAACACTAACCTTAACTCTGATCTTGTTATGAGATTTGGAGATAACAAGCACCTCTACCTTGTGAGATCAAGAGATAATTGATTCGCCAATTCACTGAATGTTAAGAACTAACCGCTGATTATCAGGATACTTGTAGATAACCTTTTCTTGTCAAGTCTTATTTTGTCACCCAATCTCCAAATATCTTAAATTTAACTATTCAATTATATTACTTTAAATTTTATTATCCGTTAATATCTATAAAGGAAAAAGTAACATTATAACAATGTCTGTTGCAAATAACTATCGTTGGATGAGAACAGATTGACAATGTATGATGGATTTCAAGATGAAAGGGAAAAGAAACCTGATTTTTTCAATCCCGTTCTAGAATCATGACAAATGTCACTAAACATGTTCCACTAGCATGGTCAACCAACAATGTCATTTGATGATGACGTCTGACTCATGAGGTGACTAGGTGAGTTAATGGGACCCACGGGGCCACAACACTAGATAGTGACTAACAATGACTATTGGATGATTATAGATCAATGACCAAAGCTTTATTTTAGGTTGAAAGGGAAAAGAAAACCCATTTTTGCAAACCCATTCCAGATTCATGATGTGTTTCCACTCACATGATCAGTGACATGTGCGATGATTGTAGATTGTACAATTTTTTCCCTTTATGTTTTCAATCTAAGTTTTTCATTTATAACTAGTATTGGAGATTTAGAAAGGGGTTACACTTACAGATTCTAGGTTAAGGATTGAGGTTTGAGGAAAGCAAGAAAGTCTCTCAGCTCTCTTCCCACTCATAATCTATAAAAATTGAAACTACGAGTAACTACTAAAATCTTGAACACCTACGTCCCGCATTTTAATTTTTTTAAATCTCTTGGTTTACAACTTTACTGTTTATATTATAGAAAAAAAAGTAGCCTATTAGGGTTTAATTTTGAATCACCCCTATAAAAAGCATTAGCCTATTATGGTTTAATATTTGAATTTTCCTATGAGTAAATAGTGATACCAGTTACCAACTTACCAAGATGGGCAAAACAAATATCAAGATTATGAGTAAAAGGCCAAGTCAGATAATAGACTTCCACAATCTTCTTAAAACACTAGGTTTCACTGATGAATTCCATGATATTTATGATCATGTTATCCATGGAAATAAGGGAATAATGGAAATTATATTTGCACTTGAAAATAAGTGGAACGATCTAAAAAAGGGTTCAATTTTTTTTCATTTAACAGCATGAAAAAGGTAAACACAAATAAAATTGCAGCGTGGGTTGCTGGGTTGGAATGGATGGCGTTACCTCAAGTATTCCCTTGCCCAGAAATTGGCATGGTCTGAACCAAAAATTATGATGAAAATAGAAAAGCAATTGTGAATAAAAGAACTCAGGAGGAAATTTTGTCCATAACCGAGAGTGAATTTGCTAGTCTGTTGTACCTAGGGTTTGAACAACAAAACTCAAATGTGCACATTAACCTAGGAAAACTAGTAGAGGATTATGAAAAAATAGATACAACATGGAGAGATTTGTATATCAAAGGAATAACAAGAAGTTCTAGTCTAAATGTAGATCATAAGCCTCCTTATGATTATGATATTTTTGTGTAATGGGCTCAGGACAATATTTCCTTGCTAGCATTTTATTTGGGATTGGATAGTAACAAAGAAGTGGGTGCCAACATTCTTGAAATGCTTTTTCACATTCATTTTGAAAATGAACTGGTAAAATATTGTTTTATTGATCACATTGTTTGTTGCATGCAAGAACAATTACTAATGATTAAAAGAGGTTCACAAAATATATTTAGATTCACAACCTACTTGTGCCATCTTCTCTTAGCAAAGCATCGTGCAATATTTTAGACAAACAAGATTTGTAGTCAGGGCCAAAATCCAATATATGAATGGACACATCATATAAGGATGATTGATAATAAAAGGAACTAGAAAAATTTTGTAGACTTTCTTTTGGCACCAATGTACCATAAAATTACAGGCACTCCAATGCCTAGATTGCCTGTTACTTGTAGAGATTGTATTCAACTTGGAAGTCAAATACAATTGGTTGAATGGTACTTAATGGAAGAGTACACTTTGTTAAGGTTTTATGATTCAATGGTAGAACCCTAAAAACTTCCAATACATGTGATAGAGAGGGTATTTTCATTGGAATATGTCTGGAAGATGGAGAGCATAGATGTACTCTTTAATGGTCAGCAAAAGAAAATGATATTTCCTTCCTTGCCTTTCTCATTTGGAGGGTTCACATTTGAGAGAAGAGGATTCAAAGTGGCACATGCCTTTTTAAAAAATATCAATTTAATGTTGTCAGTCACTGGCAGTATGATCCACTCAACATAATTGGAACAAAGCTTAGATAGAATGGGAAATCTACAAGAAAATGTCAACATGAGAGTATTCCATTGATAGAAAAATTTAAAAACATGGAGTCCTGGGATGAGGTCAAAAAAGAGATGGAGAAATATGCCACTGAAAATAATATTTCAATACATGAATTGTCATCACAAATTATGGTATTGCACAAATAGAAAGGAAAAGTGCAGGCCACAACATCATAAAATTTCTACCAAAAAGCTTCTCAACCATCTACAAAATCTATTCCAAAAAACCTAGTGGATGACTCTATGGATGGTAATTGGACTCGAACCAAAATTTTTGATTTTTGGGAAATGAGGAAGAATCACGGAGAGCCAAAGATCTCTGTAGATCTTTATGATGTGGAAGAGGATAAAATGTTTAGAAAATTGTGGAATAAGGAGCATCCAATTGAAGTATATCACGACAATGATGATCATCTAAATAATGACTATGAGTAGGATTCTATGAATCCCACATCCATTAATGTATATTCAATTTGTAGAGTGTTAGAAAGTAAAGTCCACCAAGATAATTGAGAGTGGGGGGGGGAGTGAATCATTTATTAGATAAATACAACTTTTATCACCATTAATAGATTACAACCATGTAAGCAATGTAAACAATAACCATAGAAAGATATACATACACTACAACACAATAACAAAAGATATGTTGACTAGGGAACCTCTTGATCAAAGAGTAAACCCCAGTGGGAATGATGCCCACAAAAGATGCACTAATATGAAAATTCCTTGTGAGAGGATGGACTATATTAAGAGCCTTATGAAATAAATTCAGTACATATAAATCTATGTTAGGAGACTTTGAATCCATGTTAAAAGATTTTAACTCTGTTAGGAGTTATGGAAGGCAGAATGACCCACTATCCAAACTTCAAGGGAAATATCATCGAACACACTATCCAACTAATCTCTATATTACTCAACATAATAATACCAAAAGATTACTAATCTCAACAACTTATTACTTCTCCTCTGACTGTGCCAAACCGTACCAACTGCTTCACTAGATCTCAATACCAGATCTCTATTATTCGCATATCCTCTTACAATATCATATCTCAATTTTTTTTCTTCACTACTTTATTTTTTTTTACTTCTTTTATACCACACTCAAACAATTCCAAATGAGTCGGCCAATCAATTACAAAATACAAATTTCCATATGTTATACAATAATCCTCAATTACATAAAAGTTGTCAGCTTTTAGACAAAATAATTCTTCACTCATGCGACCTCTGACCTTGCTGTCACGTCCATGTCACTAATATTATGTCTTCATCATCTATTCAACTTTTCATGCCTAGATTCTATCCCAATTAGGAGATATCATCCAATTACCAATTACCACTTCTCACGAATATTGTCTAAATACTGCTTCCACTAATTTACACATAACTGTCAGAAATAATTGAATTTTCATAAGCGCTCTTGACTACGATCATAGGACACAACATAGAGTAAGTCCTCAACTTTTCATAGCTTGATCTTCAATATCCCACGTGCACTAATACAAACATTGTCTGCTTCTTTGCTAATCTCCAATAGAACACAATGTTGACATCAATGACAATCACAGTCATGAATGCAACAAAAATTGCTATAGAATGGCAGTGAATACTCCCCCATAGGATATATTTAGCATACATTCCTAACAATCTCCCCCATTGGCATTGATGGAAACATAGATTAAAAAACATCCAAGTTCCATGAATACCAACACTGCAATGCTACTACTTTGAAATATTTTCAAATCCTCTTCATCAATCAAATCTTGCTTCATTTTATCTCAATAAATTCTTATAGTTTTCCATTTTATATTGCTTGAATTCTTCTCCCTCAAATTCTCATTGACAGATGATTTTTTCATGTAACCTTCTCCCCCATTGACATCAATGATAAATGATACATCACTATGTCAACAACAACTTCAATGTCAAAAGACACTTTTAGAGAAATACATTCACTAGAATCCTCATGAATCAGCTCAAAAACATATACTCCCCCATAGAGGATGTACCGACATCTAGTCCAGAGAAAGATAGAGCTCATATACCACTAGACTGATGCAACAATCTGCATCACTTTTCAAAAGTAGGTTGGGGCATAACCCCAAGCATACCTCTCAAATAATCAAATATATATTTAGGTAAAGGATTTGTAAATATATCTCCTATCTACTCTTTTTTACTTATGTACTCAAGTCTAACTTATTTTTCTACAACTTTCTCTCTTACCACATGATACTTTATGTTTATATATACATGATTCTTAGACATACTTACTGTACTGGTGTTATCACAGTGTATAACAACAGGTTCATCAAAGTTAATTCCAATATCTTTCAACATCTATTTCATCCATATTATCTGATTATAATTTTTTTCTATTGCTACATATTTTTCTTCTATTGTACTCTGTGAAATACAATTTTGCTTCTTACTTAACCAAAAAACCAATCTTCCTCCAAGGAAAAATGCTCCTCCACTTGCACTCTTTTTTTCATCAATACTACCTCCCCAATGTGCATTTGTGTATGCACATAAGGTAAAGTCATCTAATTTTTCATACCATAATCCATATTCAACTGTTCCTTTTAGATACCCTAGTATCCTTTTTACTATTGTGTAATGTACCTCTTTAGGATCAGCTTGAAATCTTGCAAAAATTCCAACTACATGTGATATATCCAATCTTGTGTGGGTTAAATAATGCAAACCTCCAATTATGGATCTGTACTTCTTTTATTCAACTGCAAGAATTTCATCTATGCTAGATAACTTTTTCCCAGTTACCATAGGTGTGCCAATAGGCTTACAATTGTCCATTCCAAATCTCTTTAACAAGTCATTCAAATACTTTGTTTGACATAGAAAAATACCATCACTGTTCTATGTTATTTGTAATCCCAAAAAATATTTCATTTCAACAATCATGCTCATTTCAAATTCTATCTTCATTTCTTTTGCAAATTTGTCACTTTCTTCATCTTCTCCACCAAAGATAATATCATCAATAAAAATAACTACAATTAACAAACCATTTTCAATCTCTTTTAGATACAAATTCCTATCTGGTTCTACCTTTAGAAAATCCCAATTTTATCAAATACTTATCTAATTGATGCAAGAGCATCCTAGGATTCTTGGCAATCCTATATCAACCAAAAATATCTTTGTCTTTGTTAGTAGATTATTGGTTTTGACCTCAGTTTGGTGGAGTTCTTTCTCAGTTTGGGAGACCGGTTGCTCGGTTTCATTTTTTTCCTAGGTGCTCAGTCTCTGAGGAATGCTTGGTAACTAAACGCGTTAGCTTCCTAAGGTGTCGGTGATAACTATGTTGCTTGATCATGCTTGGCATGGTCGGTTGACTGGTGCTTGGGTATTTCTTCTATTGCTCGGTGTTCTTGCTTATCGACGAGATTGTTTGGATGAATCAGCTTGGCTGACTGGTGCATTTAATTTGGGTTATGCTCCTCATGTTATGGATTGACCATTAGACATGTGGGAACCTAAATCTGGTGTGTTACATTCTTCTATGCAAACTTGATGACCGTTGGGCCCATCTTGGAGAGTTTATCTATTTTGTAAGGCTATTTGAGAGCCAACTGATGTTTTAGCATTTAATATTTGTTTGGATGAGTTAATTGTTTCATCAACTGACTTGTGGCTAGGAATCAATAGTTATAGGATGCTTGGGTAGTTGTTGAGGGGGATCATGAGGAAGTGAGACAGGTTAGTAGCCTGCGAGCTTAGGAGCAGGAAGATTGCTTGGAAGTTGGAGTACAAGTTCAGATCTTTCCTGGGTGCCTACCAGGGTGTTGTGTGTTACAGACCTGAGCTAATGGATTGTTGATGTTGTGGAAAAGATCCATATCATGTGTGATCTTGTAGATTATTATCTATATTGTAATTGGCCATAATCAAGAAGGCTTTACAGCCTAACACATTGCATGTAAATAGTGATTTGGTGAATAAAAATTGTTTCATTTTAGATTTGTTTTTTCTTGTTGTGAATTTCCACTGCATATGGGTTTGGCTGCAAGGTCGGTCTATCCTTAATTGGATTCACTAGCCTTGACTGCATCAAGTGGTATCAGAGTGAGGTTTGTTCCTATTGGAGCGAGTTGATCTGGTGAGTGAAGGTTTGTTCCTGTTGGAGCTGAGTGGATCTTGTGTGTCTAGATCTTGATTTGAAGATGCCTCTGAGGAGAAATCATGAGAATTTAGATGAAGAGACTGTTGGAGAGTTTAGTCTTGATGATTTTAGGGCTTTGAAGAAACAAGTGCAAGACCTACAAGAAGAATTGAGAAAGAAGAAGCCTACCCTGAAGGGGGATAGTGATGATGAATTTGAAGAAGAAGATCATTTTGAAGAATCTATAGAAGACGCTAGACATCTAGAGGAGAATAAAATCATGAAAGCTATGTCTAAGATTGGGAGGAGACCTAAGATTGAAGTTTCTACATTTTCAAGAAGCCTTAAGCTTGAAGAATTGATTGATTGGATCAATGAGATTGTTGAATACTTTGAGTATGAAGAAGTAGAAGATCCTGACATAGTTAGATTTGCAAGGACTAAGTTGAAAGGTCATGCAAATATTTGGTGGAGAGAAGTTTAGTTGGAAAGAGGTAGGAGAGGAAAAGAGAAGATCACTAAGTGGAACTGAATGGTTGACAAGTTGAAGAAGCAATTCATTCCAGTGGATTATGAATTGGAAATGTTCAAGAAAATGCAAGCTTTGAAGAAGACTAAAAAATTGGTGTAGGAGTATACCGAGGAGTTTTATAGACTTTTGATTAGGACTAGTCATTCTGAAGCTAATAAAGAGAAGGTTGCTAGGTATGTCTATGGTTTGAGACATAGTATTCAAGAGGATTTTCTTATTGTCCAAATGACAACGATCGGTGATGCTTATCAAATAGCATTAAAGATTTAAGAGAAGCTGAATAAGAAGTATGAATGTAGACATCATAATAGGAACCAAGGTGGTAAGACTTGTGAGACAATTGCTGAAAGTAATGTGATAGAGAATCCTAAATCTGATGTTGGGTCTAGTAGTGGTCAGGTTATTAAGAATGTTGGACAGAGAGGTAGGGGGAAGAATGAGTTCACTGGTATGTGTTATAACTATGGTGAAGCTGATCATAGAAGTTGGCAGTGTTCTAAGAAAAGAGTTGCATTAGCTACTCAAGAAGACATTGAGAATGTTCCAGAGAAAGGTGAATGTCTTGTCACTAGAAGATTGGCTGCATGTGTCTCTGAACTAGTGCAAAGAAGAAATTTGTTCAGAACTAGATGCAAGTGCAAAGATAGGGTATGCAATGTTCTAGTTGATGGTGGTAGTTCTGAGAACTTTGTTTTAGAAGAAATGGTTAGTAAATTGAATTTGGAAGGGAGGAAGCATCCTAATCCTTATGAGATTAGTTGGATCCAAGATGTTTCTAAGGCTAGAGTTGAAGAACAATGCTTGGTTAATTTCAAGATTGGATCTTACCATGATGAGATATTGTATGGTGTGTTGCCTATGGATGTCTGTCATTTGTTGCTCGGTAGACCTTGGTAGTTTGACAAGAATGTGTTGTTTGATGGTTGTGCTAACACTTATGTGGTTAGGCATGAAGGAGCTTGGCATAAGCTGATACCTTTACAAGAGACAAGAGTTAAAGGATGTGGAGTTATCAGGTGTTGTCCCTGTGACAAACCTTAGGAGCACAAGGTGGAAGGACCTATTCTTGTTAAGCCTAATTTGAAGGAGGAGGAGGATGATATCTCTAAAGAGTTTGTTGAGATCAAGAAGCAGATGGTTTTTTTGATAGAGATGGATCAACAGATGGTTACATTTGTGATGTAGAGAGATGCAGATGATATTGAGTTGATTGAGGAGGAGGAACCTTACCGAGGCACTGCTATGGTTGGTAGCGGTTAGAGTCAGTTACTATCAGTTACCAATCAGAAAGATAAGAGGAGTGGAAAGTAGAAGAATATACTGCAAGGAGAAATGATTGAAGTGAAGACTACTTGGGATGAAGGGCAAGAGGAGATCTAGGTGAAGAATAGATTTGGCATACATGTTCTGATTCCCTTGAGGCATTCCTAATTTCCTTAGGAAAATCTTTCTGACCTAGGGCGTCTGATGCAGGAGCATCCTAGGATTCTTGGAAATCTTGTATCAACCAAAAATATGTTTGTCTTTGTTAGTAGATTATTGGTTTTGATCTCGGTTTGGTGGAGTTCTTGCTCAGTTTGGGAGACTGGTTGCTCAGTTTTAGTGTTTTCTTGGGTGATTGATCTCTAAGGAATGTTCGATAACTGAAGGTGTCAGTTTCCTATGGCGTCAGTGATAACTGTGTTGCTTGGTCATGCTTAGCATGGTCGGTTGATTGACACTCGGTTATTTCTTCTGTTGCTCGATGTTCTTTCTTACCGACAGGATTGTTTGGATGAATAAGCTTGCCCAACTGGCGCATTTAATTTGGGTCATGCTCCTTGTGTTATGGATTGACCGTTGGATGTGTGGGGACCTAAATATGGCATGTTGCATTCTTCTATGTGGATTTAATGACCATTGGGGCCATCTTGGAGAGTTTATCTATTTTTTAAGGCTATTTGAGAGTTGACTGATGTTTTAGCATTTAATATTTATTTGGATGAGTTAATTGTTTCATCAGCTAACTTGTGGCTGGGAATTAGTATTTATAGGATGCTTGGGTAGTTGTTGAGGGGGATCATGAGGACATGAGAGAGGTTATTAGCCTATGAGCTTAGGACCAGGAAGATTGCTCGGAAGTTGCAGTACAAGTTTAGATCTTTCATGGGTGCCTACCAGGGTGTTGTGTGTTACAAACCTAGGCTAACAGATTGATGATGTTGTGGAAAAGATCTAGATCTTGTGTGATCTTGTAGACTTTTATTTGTATTGTAATTGGTTGTAACCGGGAAGGCCTTACAACCTGGCACATTACATGTAAACAATGATTTGGTGAATAAAGACTTGGCTTCATTTCATATCTATGTTTTTTTGTTGTTGTGAATTTTCGTTGCATATGGGTTTGGCTATAAGGTCCATCTATCCTTAATTGGATTCACCAACCTTGACTGCATCACTAATCTTGCATGCCAAGTTCTAGGTGCTTTTTTAAGTCCATATAAAGTTTTGTTTAGTTTACATACCATGTCTCTTTCATGAGTTAAAGGAAAACCTTGAAGCTTCTCAATATAGACTTCTTCTTCTAATTGTCCATTCATAAATGCTGACTTCACATCCATTTGATATACTTTGAATATCTTAAATACTGCATAAGCCAAAAAAATTTTTACTACTTCAATTCTTGCAATAGGTGCAAAAGTCTCTTCATAATCAATTCCTTCTTGCTGTGATTATCCTATACATACCAATCTTTCTTTGTTCCTTAAAATTTCTCCTTGTTCATTCATCTTGTTCCTGAATACCCATTTAGTTCCTATAACATTCTTTTCTTTAGGTCTAGGGACCAATTCCCAAGTCTTGTTCTTTTCAATATGATCTAGTTCTTCCTTCATTGCTTCAATCCAGTGTCCATCTTTACAAGCTTCATCTGTAGATTTTGGTTCAATTTGGGAAATCAAACATAGTTCTTCTTGTACCTTATTTCATGTCAAAACTCCTTTTTCTATGCTCCCAATAATCTTCTCAGCAAGATGATTTCTTGCTAGGTTCCTGTTAGGTGTCACTATCTTAGTTCTTGCTTCAGCTCTAGGTTCTTCTCTAATTTCCTCAATGTGACTTTCATTCTGCAATTCACTGTCAATTTCATAGAATAATTCAACATTTTCTTTTTCAGCTCTAGGGTGAGTTTCTTCATTTGCTTCATAATCAAGCATTCTTTCCTGAATTTTAAACTTTTCATCAACTTTAACATTTGTGCTCTCAACAATAGTTTTAGTTCTTTTATTGAAACATCTATAAGCTTTTCTTTTCAAAGAATAACCAAGAAATATACCTTCATCACTTCTAGTGTCAAAATTTCCAAAGTCATCATCTCTCTTAATATAACATTTTCTTCCAAAAATTTTGAAATACTTAACTGATGGTGCATGTCCAAACTATAATTCATAAGGTGTCTTATTTGTGTCTGCTCTGATTTGTACTCTATTTATTGTATATACTACTGTATTTACTGCTTCTCTCTAGAATGTCTTCACCAAATCATTTTCAAATAACATAGCTCTTGTTGCCTCAGTTACTGATCTGTTCCTTCTTTCTATAATACCATTTTGTTCAGAAGTTCTAGGGGTTGAAAATTGTCTTCTAATGCCATTTACTTCACAAAAAGTGTTAAATTATTTAGAAGTAAATTCTCCACTTCTATCTGATCTTAAGCATTTAATCTTCATTCTAGATTCATTCTCAACTTTATTCTTAATCATCTAAAACTTATCAAAAGCTTTAGATTTTTCTTTAAGAAATGCAATCCACATCTTTCTTGTAAAATCATCAACAAGAATTATAAAATACCTTTCACCATAGAATCCTCTAGTCCTTTTGGGACCACTCAAATCTGTATGAACAATTTTCAACTTCTCTACTAATGTAAACTTCTTGCAAGGAAATGAACTTCTCTTTTGCTTAGCCAAAACACATTCCTTGCAAATCATGTTAGTAGGTTTCATAATCTTAGGCAGATCTCTCACTACAAGTGTAGAACTCACTTTCACAATGTTATCAAAGTTTATATGATAAAATCTTATGTGCCATAACCAACTGTCATGAATTATAGAAATCAAACATGTCATCTCTGCAAGGTTCAACTAAAATACATTTCCTTTGGTTCTTGATCCAGTTCAAATCAAATTACCATCCTTATCATTGATCACACAAGCTTTCTCAGTAAACCAAACCTGATATCCCTTATCAACTAGTTGTCCAACACTTAAAAGATTATGCTTCAATCCATCAATAAAATAAAATTCACCAGTGTTAGTCTTTCCATAAGGAGTAATGGATCCTATTCCTTTTATCAAACATGGTGCATTGTTTCCAACTCTAACAATTCCTCCATCATATTTGTTAAACTTTATAAATTTCTTCATGTCACCAATCATATGTTGTGAACAACCACTATCTATGATACAATCAGTTTTCTTTTCCACTTGAGAAACTAAAGTTTTTTCTTCTCTAACTTCAGTTTCAGAGTTTTCATCTTTTATTACTACAAATCCTAAATCATCATTCTCATTATCACTTTCACTAAAGGATTTTTCCATACTAGCCTCTATTGGAAATTGCAATTGAAACAATTGTTGTATTGTCATTGAAGTCAAACCTTAATTGGTAAGACTATTGCTACTTAGGAAAGTACTATATCTATTTGAGTGTTGCTAAGGGGCTAAGCAAGGATTAATAACAATAGCACCTAGGGAAAGGTTGAGTTATCTTGATATTACAAAGTTTACTTAACTATGTTGCACTATGATGAGATAATGTATTATTTATCTTAGTTAATGTATTGTTTATCTTAGTAAGACTGAAGACTAAACTGGTAGGCTTAACTAAGCAAAGAATGGAAAAATCATGTTTAAGCCGAGTGATGTTGATATCAACTGAGTTAGTATATGCCGAGAAAATAATAGTATCAATCGAACATCAGTAAATTACCGAGGAAGATAGTGTAAGCTGAGGAAATAGTTTTAGTAATGACTGAGCTTTCTACATGGAGACCGAGTTGACAATCACAATATTGACTGAGCATCAACAATTTTATATTTGAAGAGAATTTAATTTTGGAGCTGACATTATTTTATTCTTGGCTTATGTAAAACATGTTGACATTATTTATTGATTGTTTGAAAGCATTAAATGCATTGTAAAACATTTTATTGTAAATCTTTAAGAGATTTGAGATGATTCTAGAAAAGGAGCCGAAGAACATGAAGCGGGTAGATTCAATGAATCTGACCTAAACCTAAGATCTACGATTGAGATTAAGTAGAAAAAGCTGAGTTAACCTAATTGAGGGAAATATAAGTGAACCTGAGCATTTTGATATGACATGTGGATGAAGAACAGAGAATGCTGGAAGAAGAAAGTTTTATTGACTAAATAAGAAGAAAAAGATGAAGGATAATTAGGGCGATTGCTTGATAAAAAGTTCTGAGAAGATCAGAGATGGAAATGGAAAAGTTTCAAAGTCAGTAAACCAGCATTAGTGTATGTAATCAAATTTGAAATTTGCAAAGTGAGTTTTATATTTTTTCAAATAATACTGCTGCTACTTTCTAACCATTGTAATAGTCAAAATCCTTTTAATAGAGGTTGACCTAATAGTCATATGTTAAATCCTTTGAACAAGGTTGCATTCTAATAGAGTGTATGTAAGTCCTATGACTAGGCTCACTTTTAATAGGGTGATTGAAATCCTTTAACCAGGTCACACCTAATAGTGTGTATTGTAACCTTTGATAGGGTTGGATTTTTACCAAGCTCACTTCAGAAGAGTGAAAATAATAGTAGCATGTTACAAAGTGATTTTTCCCAAATTGGGTTTCCACTATAAATCCTTGTGTTTATATTTGTGTGGAATCTAAACATTACTATGTTATGCAAGTTAAGTTACAGCTAGGTAGTGGACTGCATTTTTAGATGTTTCTATTACTAAATCAATGATGACTAAGTTTGTTTTGGTTTTGGATCTGATTTAAAGATAAGTTTTTAAGATTGTTTTATACATCAGGACCTGAGAACAACTGATTCACCCCCCCTCTCTATTTTTCTAAATCATATTAACAATTGGTATCAGAGCTTTGTTGCTTATTATTAGTGTTGACAGAAATCAAGTTTAAAGGGGCTTGAAGCAAATGATCAGGGTGTATAAGAAGGAGGTATCAAAGCTAAACAAGGAAAACTTCCTTGCATGGAAAAGCTTGATGAAGTTGCATCTAGCCAGTATTGGTGACTCTACAAAATATTACATTGAGAATGACTATGTCTCACCTGTCACACCTTTGACTGCCGAAGAAATGAGAGCTAAGCAAGAACATAATTAGGCAATGCTGGAAATTGCATCTGCCCTAAGCTATCTAGAATTTGAGGACATTAAGGACTACACATCTACCAAGGATATGTGGGACACTCTTGCAAGGATATATGGTGTTGACTTGTATGTGCTGAAAGAAAAGGCTAAGAGTCTTAGAGGTAAGTTTGATGAAATGAGAATGCAAGAAGGTGAAAACATTGCACAATATTGTGATAGAATAAAAGAAGTTGTGAATGCTATTAAAGGAGCTAATGGGGTTATTGATGATGAGACTATAATTGGGAAAGTACTAAGAACCCTGCATCCTATATATGCTATTGAGATCTTAGCTATTCAAGAATCTAGATGTAACTCTGCTAATGTGCTTACTTTGGAAAGTTTGGTTGGTAAGCTGACTACTTTTGAACTCTCTAACTATGATAACTTCACTATTGGAAACATTGGAAATGTTGAATCTACTTTTAAGTCACAGCTAGTGCTGAATAAGCCAAAGAAAGAAAAGGAAAGATGCATCAGTGAAAGTGAAAGTGAAAGTGAAAGTGGCAATGATACTTCAGATAAAGACCTAGAAGATCTAGAAGCTCTTATGGCTAGAAGATTGAGAAGGGTAAAAGGAAAGTATAAAGGTAAACTCCCTATTATATGTTTTGCATGTAATAAAGTTGGTCATATAGTTGCTAGATGTCATAACAGGAAGAATAAAGATGATGAAAGGAAAAGAAAACACAAAGACAAAAAAGATGATAGAAGCTACTGAAGGAATAGAGACTACAAAGGAAAAGGTAAGAAATCTTGTTACATTGCTGAAGAAGAGACTGAGACTGATAGTGATGACTTTGAAATTGAGGTAGTCTATGTAGCAATGAAAGATGAATCAGATGAGGATGAGAAAACTGCATTGATATCCTACATGAACAAGAATGATAAATGGATTATTGATAGTGGCTATTCACATCACATGAATGGTGACAAAAATAAGTTTGAGACCCTACATCATTATGGAGGTAAAATTGTAAAATTTGGTAATGATGCACGATGTCTTGTTAGAGGAAAAGGTTTGATTAAACTAAATGATAAGATATCTTGTGAATATGCATATTGGGTTGAAGGTCTTAATTACAATTTTTTAAGTGTTGCTCAGCTTAACAAAATAGGTTACTGAGTGGAATTTCATCATAAGCAAGCTAAAATATTTGATGCTACTAGAGAACTGATTATAAGTGGAGATCAGACTAGGGGTAATTTGTTCTATCTTGACCTATTTGAAGAAACATGTTTGATTCCACAACTTGATGATATTTGGTTATGGCATAAAAGGTCATGTCGTGTTAATTTTGATAATCTGGTAGAGATAAGTAAGAAGAAAAAGGTAAGAGGTCTACCTAGATTGAAGAAACCTGAGAATGTAATGTGCAAGGAATGCCAGTTAGGAAAAATGACAAAGTCAAGTTTCAAGAGCAAATCCTTTACTTCTGAAATTTTTTTAGATTTGGTTCATACTGACCTTTGTGGACCTATGGGTGTACAAAGTTACTATGGCACTAGATACTTTATCTTATTTGTTGATGATCATACTAGGATGATGCATGTGATGTTTCTAAAAGAAAAATCTGAAGCTTTTCAATCCTTTAAATGGTATTTGGCTAAGGTTGAAAAAGAGACAAGTAGGAACCTGAAATGTCTTAGATCTGACCGAGGTGGAGAATTTACATCAAATGAATTTAATCTATTTTGCAATGATAGAGGAATTAAAAGATAGATGTCTACACCTAGAACACTTCCACAGAATTGTATAGCAGAAAGGAGAAACAAATCTATCTTGGATTGTGCAAGGACATTGATGATTGCAAAGAATGTGGAACAAAAATATTGGAAAGAAGCTATAAGCATTGCTATCTACACTCTCAACCAGGTACAGATCAACAAAGGTACAAATTTGACATCCTATGAACTATGGCATGGGCATGCACCAAATCTTAAATACTTTAGAATCTTTGGAAGTAAGTGCTATATACCAAAAGACACTAGGAATGGAAAGTTTGATGCTAAGAGTGATGGAGGCGTATTCCTAGGGTACTCCACAAAAAGTAAAGCTTATAAGTGTTTGAACTCTAACACTAACAAAATTATGGAAAGTGTGAATGTTAAAATTGATGAGTATGCAGAAAGAAATGAAGTTGACAGTAAAAGAGAACCAAAAGATTATAGATCTTTTGTGTATATTGAAGAAGAAGAAGAAGAGGCAAGTAATAGACTTGCACCTGATGTCGAGTCTCAGGTAAGCAATGCTGAGCGATAGATAGAAGCTACTGAGCATCAGGAAAATAGTGCCGAGAGAAAACAAGAACATGTTGAGCTACAAGAAAATACTGTTGAGTATCAGGAAGAGATTGTTGAGCATTCTGAAGTTGATTCAAATAATCTTGTTGAGGAACATGATGAAATAGAGGAAAGAACAACTAAACCTATTTTGGAAAAATATGTAAGAAGACATCACAAGCCTGAAAAAATAATTGGAGATAAGGATACTGGAGTTTAGACTAGAAGTAAGGCTAAGAATGCAACATGTCTACTATGTGAATTTGAACCAAAGACAATTAAAGAAGCATTGGAGAATGATGATTGGATACAAGCAATGAATGAATAAATTGACTAGATTGAGAAGAATGATACTTGGACTCTGTTGCCAAGACCTGAAAACAAAAATGTTATAGGAACAAAGTGGGTATTTCGAAATAAGATGAATGAAAATGGTGAAATCACAAGGAACAAAGCTAGACTGGTATGAAATGGCTACGCACAAGAAGAAGGAATAGATTATGGGGAGACATTTTCCCCTATAGCTAGATTGGAAGGAGTAAGAACTCTCCTTGCATATGCTTCTTATAAAGATTTCAAGGTATATCAAATGGATGTCAAGTCTGCATTTTTGAATGGCATACTAGAAGAAGAAGTTTACATTGAATAACCAAAAGGTTTTATTGATCCAAACAAAAGACACATGGTGTGCAAACTGAACAAAGTATTATATGGATTAAAGAAAGCTCCTAGAGCATGGTATGGGAGGTTGCACAAATACTTGATACAAATTGGATTTTCAAGAACAAATGACACAAGAAATCTATACATGAAGGATAAAGAAGGTAAAGGTATCTTGTTGGCAAAAATCTTTGTAGATGACATTATTTTTGGTGGACAGGATGCACTATGTAAAAGTTTTTCAAATACAATGCAAACTGAATTTGAAATGACTATGTTTGGTGAGATCAAATTCTTTGTTGGTTTACAAGTATATCAGAGGAAGAATGGAATTTGCATTACACAATCTAAGTATGTTAATGAAATACTAAAAACTTTTGGGATGGAAGATGCTAAACTAGTAGGAACTCCTATGGTTACTGGACAAAAGCTATCTAAGAATGATGATGTTGCAGAAGTAAATCAGACTCTGTACAAATCCATAATTGGAAAATTGTAATATGTTGTACATAGTAGACTAGATATTGCATTAGCTGTTGGGATTGTGGCAAGATTATCTGCCAATCCTAAGGAAACACATATGATGGCCATAAAAAGAATTATGAGATACTTGAAAGGAACTGCTGAATATGGTCTATATTACCAGAAGGATGACAAATTTGAACTATAAGTTTATACAGATGTTGATTGGGCAGGAAATGTAGATGACATAAATAGTACTAGTGGAGGAGCTTTCTTTCTTGGACAAAGATTAGTCTCCTAGACAAGCAAGAAACAAAATTGCATTTCCCAATCTACTGTCGAGGCTGAGTATGTTGCTGCTGTAGTAAACTATTCAAACTTATATGGATAAAACAAGTGTTGATAGGCATGAAAGAATAAATCATTGAACATGTTGTTATTTTCTGTGACAACACAAGTGCTATCAATATTTCTAAGAATCTAGTGATGCACACTAAGACCAAACACATTGCAATCAAGTATCACTATGTGAGAGAGTTAGTAAAAGATAAAGAAGTCCAAATGGAATATGTGAATACAAAAGAACAATTGGCAGACATATTCACTAAAGCTTTACCCAGAGAAGCTCATGAGTATTTGAGAAGCAAATTAGGGGTTCTTCCCCTAACTGAGGCTGCCTAGACAAGCTAGGAGCACTGCATCAAATGTGCTACAAAAGAATATTTGACAACTTGATGCAGGATATTGTCACACTTTAGGGCTGGCCTAGAGTTGTGAAGAGAAGAAAAGACAAGGAATTAGTCATAAGCAAGATGACCGAGGGAGAAACATTGAGCTACACAGATATTATCTACATTTGATGGATGTTTTAGTTGTTTCTTTGGCATTTTTGTCAAAGAGGGAGATGTACTGATATGATAATACATGAGATATGATAACACATGATACTGAGAAGCAAGAATGAGATGAACTGAAATGAAGAAACATGATAGAGGGAGATTTGAATACTTCTGATGGTCACAGAAGTGAGGCTTATATGATTCTGAATTAGAATGAAGCTAAGGATATTATAAATTAATTTTTTGATGAACAGATAAGTTTTTGGATTGGTTGGTAATCCATGTGTTATTCAGGTGATATCATATGGTGTTGCCATCAATGCCAAAGAGGGAGATTGTTGGAAACTACAATTGAAACAATTTTTGTATTGTCATTGATGTCAAACCTTAATTGGTAAGACTGTTGCTACTTAGGAAAGTACTATATCTATTTGAGTGTTGCTAAGGGGCTAAGAAAGGATTGATAACAATAGCACCTAGGGAAAGGTTGAGTTATCTTGATATTACAAAGTGTACTTGACTATGTTGCACTATGATGAGATAATGTATTGTTTATCTTAGTAAGACTGAAGACTAAAATGGTAGGCTTAACCAAGCAAAGAATGGAAAAATCATGTTTAAGCCGAGTGACATTGGTATCGACCAAGTTAGTATATGCCAAGAAAATAATAGTGTCGACCGAGAATTATTAAATTGCCAAGGAAGACAGTGTAAGCCGAGGAAAGAGTTTTAGTAATGACCGAACTTTCTACATGGAGACTGAGTTGACAATCACAATATTGACCGAGCATCAGCAATTTTATATTTGAAGAGAATTTAATTTTGGAGCCAACATTATTGAATTCTTGGATTATGTAAAATGTGTTGACATTATTGATTGATTGTTTGAAAGCATTAAATGCATTGTAAAATATTTTATTGTAAATCTTTAAGAGATTTGAGATAATTCTAGAAAAGGAGCCAAAGACCATGAAGTGGGTAGATTCAATGAATCTAACCTAAACCTAAGATCTATGATTGAGATTAAGCAAAAAAAGATGAGTTAAACTAATTGAGGGAAATATAAGTGAACTTGAGCATTTTGATATGACATGCAGATGAAGAACAAAGAATGCTGGAAGAAGAAAGTTTTATTGACTGAATAAGCAGAAAAGACTGAAGGATAATTGGGGTGATTTCTTGAAGAAAAGTTTTGAGAAGATCAGAGATGGAAATGGAAAAGTTGCAAAGTCAGTAAACCAGCATTAGTGTACAGAATCAGATCTGAAATTTGCAAAGTGAGTTGTATATTTTTTTAGATACTACTGCTGCTACTTTCTAACCATTATAACAGTCAAAATCCTTTTAACAAAGGTTGACCTAATAGTCATATGTTAAATCCTTTGAACAAGGTTGCATTCTAATGGAGTTTATGTAAGTCCTATGACTTGGCTCACTTTTAACAAGGTGATTGAAATCCTTTAACCAGGTCACACCTAACAGTGTGTATTGTAACCTTTGACAGGGTTGGCTTTTTACCAAGCTTACTTTAGAAGAGTGAAAATAATAGTAGCATGTTACAAAGTGGATTTTCCCAAATTGGGTTTCCACTATAAATCCTAGTGTTTATATTTGTGTGGAATCTGAACATTACTATGTTTTTCAAGTTAAGTTATAGCTAGGTAGTGGACTGCATTGTTAGATGTTTCTATTACTAAATCAATGATGACCAAGTTTGTTTTGGTTTTGGATCTAATTTAAAGATAAGTTTATAAGATTGTTTTATACATTCGGACCTAAGAACAACTAATTCACCCCCCCTCTTTGTTGTTCTAAATCATATTAATAGCCTCAAATGCTTCATCATTAGCATAGTAACATTCTTTAGATCTTCTAGATTTAAAGTTCCTTTTATACTTCTTTACTCTTTTAAGACATTTAGATGCAAAATGACCATATTCTTGAGAATTCCAACATTTAAAAATTTTCTTTCCATCTAGTTCTCTTTTCACAAGTAAGGCAATTCCTTCCTCAATCTTTCTATCTTCTTTAGTCTTAGATCTACTACCACTAGCATAGTCTCCACTTACACTAATGCTTCTTGACAAAGTAGGACGACACTAAGTGCATTGAATGTTGTCTCCATTCTTGGTAGGTCACCTATTTGTCTCAATCTTATCTCCACTACTTCTAGTCTTCCAAGAAGAGTTTCTCTTGTAAAGTTCTCAGTACAAGATATAACTTGTTCAATCATTTGCATTGTATGTTTGAATACATGAGTCAATGTTTTCGAGATCTTCCATATCACCTCATCCTCAGTCTTGTTTCCTTCAAAAGCTTTAATACCTGCAACAATCTCTGATATTCTACCATTATAGCTTCTAACAAATTCATCTTCCATCATTCTTATATGTTCAAATGAACATATCCAATTATGTAATCTAACTCTTTTTGCATGTACATCACCTTCAAAAGTAGATTGTAAAGCTAACTAAATTTCATGAGATGTTCTTAGGGTTTTTACTTGACTGTATTCATTTTCTAGAAGTCTTGAAAAAAGTGCTTCTCTACAAGTATGTTATACATGAACATGTCTCTTTCTTCATTATTACATTCTTCAATCTTGTCTTCTTCAATTATAGTCTTTGCATTCTTTGTGATTAACCAATAACCTAGTCCTATACACAATAGATGTGTCTTCATCTTTTCTTTCCAGCTATCATAGTTTACTCCATTGAACTTAGGGATTTCTTTCCTGAAATAGTTCTCCATGGATCTCCTTAAGTTGTTAAAATTTTCCTTCAAGGACCTTCCACTCTGATATCAATTGTTAGAAATTAAAGTCAGCCAAGATAACTAAGAGGGGGGGGGGGGGGGGGGGTGAATCAGGTATCAGATAAATACAACTTTTATCACCATTAATATATTTCAACCATGTAATAAATGTAAATAATAACCATAGAAAGATATACATACACTACAACACAATAACACAAGATATGTTGACTAGGGAAACTCTTGATTAGAGAGTAAAACCCGGTGGGAATGATGCCCACAACATATGCACCAATATGAAAATTCCTTGTGAGAGGATGGAATCTGTTAAGAGCCTTATGAAATACATTCAGTACATATAAATCTCTATTAGGAGACTTTGAATCCCTGTTAAAAGATTCTAACACTATTAGGAGTATGGAAGGCAGAAGGATCCACTGTCCAAACAGCTTCAAGGGCAAGATCGCCAAAAATAATGTCCAACTGATCTCTATATTACTCAATAGAATAATACCAAAATATTATTGATCTCAACAACTTATTACTTCTCCTTTGATTGTGCCAAACCGCACCAACTGCTTCACCAGATCTCAATACTAGATCTCTGCTATTCGCATATCCTCTTACAATATCACATCTCAATTTTTTTCTTCATTACTTTCTTATTTTTTTACTTCCTTTGTGCCACACTCAAACAATTACAAATGAGTCAGCCAATGAATTACAAAATACAAATTTTCATATGTTACACAATAATCCTCGATTAGACAAAAACTGTCAGCTTTCAAATAAAATAATTCTTCACTCATGCAACCTCTGACCTTGCTGTCATGTCCACATCGCTAATATCATGTCTTCATCATCTATTCAAATTTTCATGCCTAGATTTTATCTTGATTAGGAGATATCGTCCAGTTACCAAAAACTGCTTCTCAGGAATACTGTCTGAATACTACTTCCACTGATTTACACATAACTGTCATGAATAAATGAATTTTCATACACACTCTTGAATACAATCATAGGACACAACATAGAGTAAGTCCTCAACTCTGCATAGCTTGATCTTCAATATCCCATGTCCACTAATACAAACATTGTCTTCTCCTCTGTTAATCTCCAGTAGAACACAATGGTGACATCAATGACAATCATAGTGATGAATGCAATAAAAACTACTATAGAATGATAGTCAATACTCCCCCATAGGATATATTCAACATTCATTCCTAACATAGAGGATTTGATTTGTCCACAAAATAAATATATACCAAAGGGGCAAATATTGTAGATAAAATGGGCTACCCAGGTTGGGGTGGTCTAGATTTGAGTGGATAAGGGCCTTGGTCTCCACTTGGCCCACCAGCTCAACCAAAATATGGTTAGAAACTAGGCCTTGGAGTTCAATCATCAGATTAATACACAAAAAATACTACTCAGTCAATTTCATTTGTTCCAGCTTCAAATCCAGTTCCACCTATTCCAAGTACTCAGATTCAATCTAAATCAATTGCCACTCCCACAAGTGTGGATATCATGGGTACAACTAGTGGTCTAAAAAGGACATTACAGGTGGAAATGGAATCAATGGATCCTAGAGATCAAGGTAGTGTAAAGAAGAAAAAGGTTATGACAAGTAGTAGTACAATAATGGAAATGGTGATTGCAAGTCCAACAATTGCCACACCTTGAGGAAAAAACCCTCAAAATAGTCCAAAGACTCCACTTCTAATGCATCAAGGTGTTGCTAATCCTCATGATGGAATTAGGAGAACCATAGGCAACATAGGTGGAAGTTCATACATTAGTGCAAGTGCTATTTCACCTTTCAAACATTTAATTGTCTCAAAAAACCCTAATTTTTATTACAATGATTTTATAACTAACTTTGAACAATCAAAAAATAGGAATAGACAAAATACTAAGACATTGAAGATGGAAGTAGTTGTTGTAGCTCGTGATGCAGAACCTGCATCCAACAGGTTATTTCCCACATATGACCCAAAGAAAGATATAATGGAGTTCATGGTTGTTATGCCCCCATCTAGAGATAACAATCCACTAGAGAGTCAGTTAGATCCATCTGAATTTCAAGTTAGCACCCTCCAAATGGTTTTATCCAAAAATAAAAATGTGGACAAGATAAATGTGTCGAAAATGACCAACCAAGTGGTCTACAACTTGGTGATGAAGTTGGAGAGAGAGAGAAAGGAAATATTCAGGGCACACTAGATAAGTTAAAGGAAAACTTGACAAATGAAAAGGCAAAGGAGAAAGTAGCAGAAAATAGGTGCAAAGAATTAGAGCAAAGGATATAAAATTCATCATCTAAAGAAGCAATTGGACAACAAGAATATATGGGTGTAGAAAAAAAAACTTTGAGGGAAAAATTGGAACAGAGTAAAAAAAAACTTGAGGATGAAAAAGTATCTTCATTAAGTTTGTACAAAAGCATGGAGAATGCAGGACATGCAAACAATAACTTAAATAAAGAATTGGAGAATGAGAGGGTAAAAACAAAACAATGGGAAGAGAAAGAAGAGAGAAAAAAAATAGTGAACACCAGTTCTCAGAAATGAGAGAAGACCAAAAGAAGGTAAATAATACAATTAAAACTTATGAAAATAGCTTCAATGACCTAGTAAATAATACAGTCAAACAAATAAAAAAAGTCTTATGGGTATGTGCAGGATCATGGTATGCCAAAAAAGTGGCGATGTGAAAAAAACCTATTTTCATTCATTTAAAAGCTCACAAATGGATTTGTTGACTTTTTAGTAGGCCTGGGTGTCATTACACCTAGCCAAGGAAAAAGCCAAAGCAAAGGCCTAATCGAATATCTGATATTATCGGATATTCAATTTTTGCCAGTAATTTTTATTTATATGGCATAGCCGTGTTCAACATTTTTCATTCTAAAAACATTGAATGTGGCTTGGGGCTTTTGGATATCCAATCAAATCCTATATCTTATTTGCTCAAGATCATAGGTAAGTTCAATTTTTATGTTTTTAGTGTTTTTATTGTTTTTTTTTATAGAAATTTGTAGTTTTTTATATAAAAATTAGGGTTTAATTGAGTTTTTTATTTTATTTTTTAAAATTAATTGTAATTATCAATTTATGTCCTAATTTTAATTAGACATGGACCCAAATCAATCAGAAAACCCTCCTAATGATCCCACAAACAATCTAGAACCACCTCCCAAAAATCCCCCATTTCTAGAAGATGAACTAGTCTCAAACCCTCGCCGTTTAGAGGATCTAATAGGAGACAATCTAAATCAACTTAGAGGATTTCAAATCAACTATGTCAATATCCCCACATTGTGCCCCATGTTTATGACATTGAACTCAATTATTGAAAATATGGAGAAACTTACAGAGCAATATAGTGTTGCACTTCTTTGGCACGATTCCATGCATGCCCAATTTGATGATGGGCTTGACTATGATAAGTCATGAACCTAAATATAACAAAACATGGCATATGTAATCTTTTTGTGGATCCTAAAATAGGTCTAAAAGTGGACCCTAAAAAAACTAAGTTTTCAATTAAATGATGCACAAATAGTGCAATACGTGACAACTTTTAGGACCGCTTGTGGATGGTTTTTGATAGACCACCTCACATCAATTTGGATGTCCCATTTTATTTTATAAAAAAATTGTATGCTGAATTTGTGCTCAATCACAAGGTCACTTATTGGAGTATGAGACCGAAACAAGGTGTAGGTTTAGGTGCTCCTCAGGATAGGCCATGGGCACAATGGGTGAAATCCTGCACATATGTTCCCCCTCCAAAGATTTCACCACCTCCCACAGTGTAGCATCCTGACATTATTTCCTAGGCCAGCTCACAGACTATTCGAGCCATTCACACCTTGAGTGATCTGCTAGTTATGCAAAGCACGACATTGTTTCCTCCTCGTCCTAAAAATTCTGGCCCTTCCACATCCTCCATGAGCTCATATGTTTGTGTGCCCCACACTTGCATTATATGCAAGAATATGTGCTTAGGTCCCCTAAATGATAGTGATGCATATAATTATGTCTTCAAGGTGGATGATTCTACACAACACACTATAGGCATTGAAGCACCTCATGAAGATGTGAATCAAGGGCATACACAGCCACATAGTCCTACTATTATGGTAAGGGTAAAAAATTCACTTTTTACATTGTATGTAAATTTTATTGTTTGTATTTTTAGTAGAATTTTCTTATAATAATTTCTCACTTATGTTTTTTTATGTGTTACATTTATGTTTAGTTGATGACATAGGAGGAGATGGCACAGGTGGAGGGGTCCATGTTTTTGGCCATATCATTTTGTCTTGACACTTCCACGGTATATATGTTTTAATGTACTCATTGGTTTCCTTTTAAATTATTATAATAGTATATGTACATTATTTTCTAATTTTTACAACCATCTTATTACATACTGATGTAGGTGTCACCAGTTGCCACCAGGGGGCAATGTGAGGGGGTGTAGGTGTCAGGTGTTGACAAGGGAAAGGTAATTAAGTAATTTAGTTTTTTTATGTATACATGTATACTTGTTAGTTGTGTGTACTCATTTTTAATTTACATGATTTATTTGAGAGAGAGTGGCATTTGATGATGTCGTGAGACCCTATCGTCATGATCAAGTCACAGGCATATCCATTTGCAGTGATAGCCCCATGGTACGTATATTTCTAAAGTTATTTGTGTGTATTTTACTATCAAGTATATATAATATGATCAAGTTATGATAATATGAAGTATTTGTTTGACTTTTGTAGGTCACTCCTAGTTTGAGGGAGGTAGAATGCTAAGGGTTTATATCACCGATGACTCAGCCAACATTTTTTGAATAAAGTTCAACACAAGTAAGTTTTAATGTTAATTCAGTTATTTTGTCAACATATGTTTTCTACCAAGTATTTAACATTAAATTGTATAGCTAGTAGATCAATCTCATGTTCGCAAACATATATAGGTTAGAGTCGACATTGGTGGCACTGTTCTTGTGCTACTAAGGACATATATTAGGTCTCCTATCTGTGGGAGGAGACAGAGAGGCAAGGTATATGAGAGTTCAATTTTAGTTTAAATTTTATTTATTATTGTTGACTATGATTCTAAATTTTAATCTAACTTGGGGTTTCACTTTTGTGTTTGAATGCAGGATCCATCAGAGCCAAAGGGTACTTTAAAGAGGTTGCATTTTGATGATCCACCAACAGAATAGGATGTCCTAGAAACATTTGTAGTTGAACTTCTTATTTTGAGATGTCATGTGACACATTTTGAGATGGCCTATACCACATTGTATCTAGATATGTTGACATGTAAATATGTACATAATTATTGTTCATTTTGATATTTATGAAACTTGATATTCGATCCAATTTGTTAATTTTGTGTTCATTTATTCATTGTTAGTATGTAAATATGCTTGTGTGTATGTACTCATGTGTACAATTTATGCCTTAAGTATATTCATGTATAATCAAGTACATTCTTCATAACCTAAATTCATGTGTATGGGCTATGTGCATGACTTAAGTGAATTCATGTGGTATGATTTATAATCTATGTGCTACATGTATGCTTCATGAATTAAGAAAATTTATGTGTACGCTTTATGTGTTAAGTGTGTTCACACATGTAATTCATCATTTACTTGAATTCAAAATTTATGTGCTACATTGTATTCATGTGTATCTGATGCTCTCAACTAAGCAAATCTGATGTAGAGCCCTCTACTATCCCCTCATGGAACTCAAATCAACTTGAGGATTCTACAAGCATCTTGGAATCTACTCAAGGAGTTAGTCTCAACTCAATGGTCAAATAGAGTGCTCTGACTTTAGAGAAACAACACATCTAACATTTTGAACAAGTTCACTTCCTCTAACCTCTCATCCCAACTTCTCTTGGCACCAACTCCATTCTAGGCCTCTCAGTGCACCTAGAGCCTCCATCTTGTTAAAAATTGAAATAGGTCTTCCACCTTGATTGTAACACCATATAAAATCTTAATATGGTCCATCTACTATGTTCCAACAATCTACCAGTTCTAGTCAACTCATCTTCCACCAATCCACTCCAATAGCCCTTCTAGGCTTGTAGCCTTCACCAGTCATAAATTAGCCTTTTTGTCTAGAATTATCCAAACAACTCAAGAAAATAATGGTTGATCTAGATAACCTTTTAGATTCCTTAAATCCTCCTTAATTCCTTTTGGATCCATTTAAAGACTTACTTTGCCTCTTGACACACCGGAATGCTCGCTAACATATGCAATGGTGCTTAGTGGACCTTCAGAACAATTTGGTCTGGCATGTTTGTGAATGTTTTACTAAATTCATGTTCCAAATGAGGTTGTCAAACCGGAGCTAATGGCATAGTCCATTCGGTGCTAGGATGAACGGTTTGGAAGAAACCCAGTGGTGCAACTTTCAATTGACCCTCGCAACAAGTTTTCGCATCAAGCGAGACTGGCATGCCAAATTCAAAAAAAGTAGAATCTCCCTGAATGGAGAGAGATTAATGTAGGCCTTAGAAACTTAGTCCTATAACATCTCATAGATCATCGATACATCTCATACGGTCCAAGATACGAGCCTCAAAAGATCACTACCTAATCATGCTTAGTGCACCTTGGGGACACTTTGGTCTGACATGGTCCGCAACGTTCTAGTGACTCAGTGGTCAAAATGGGGTTGTCACTAGCATTTAATCACCCAATTGGAGTTGATGGCCTAGTCCATTCGATGCCAGGATGAATGGTTTGGAAGAAACTCAGTGGTGCAACTTTCTGTTAGAGTAGTCATATTATAGCTAATAATTAATTTATTTAATTATTAGTCTATTATACTCTACACTTAAGTTAGACTTAGGCATCTTATTATTCTTTAGGGTTTTCCCTTTTAGGGTTTTGTGATTCCTTTTATAAGGATTCACCTCTTTGTATTTCTTAAGAGATTTGAATATCATTTGTAATATTGTGCATATGATGTCTCTAGCTTTTTGGCCTCCATAGATTTTTCTTTCCTTCTGTGCTTTGCTTCTTCCATGTGACAGGGTTATGCATGCAGGTGTTCTTGGGAGATTAGTCTTTCACCTAATCTAACACTTTCAACTGACCCTCACAACAAGGTTTGATATCAAGTGAGATTGGCGTACCACATTCAAACAAATTCAAATATCCTAAAATAGAGAGAGGTTATTGTAGGCATCAAAAATGCAATCTTGTAGCATCTCACAGATCACCAATACCTCTTGTGGGGTATGAGATACGAGCCTCGAAAGATCACTGCCCAATCGTGCTTAGTGCACCTTGGGGACACTTTGGTCCGACATGGTCTAGAACATTCTAGTGACTTAGTGGTTTAAATGGGGTTGTCACTATCATTTAACCACCCAGTTGGAGATAATGGCGTAGTCCATTCCATGCCGGGATGAATGGTTTGGAATAAACCCAGTGGTGCAACATTCAATTGACCCTCACAACAAGTTTTGGCATCAAGCAAGACTGGCCTGCCAAACTAAATTTTTTTTGAATCTCCCAGAATGGAGAGAGGTTATTGTAGGCCTCAAAAACATGGTCTTGTAGCATCTCACATATTGCTAATACCTCTTGGGGGGTCCAAGATACAATCCTTGAAAGATTTCTTCCCAATTGTGATTAGTGCACCTTGGGGACACTTTGGACCAGCATGGTCCAAAACATTCTAGTGACTTAGTGGTCAAAACAGGGTTGTCATTAGCATTTATCTACCCAATCGGAGCTAATGGCATAGTCCATTTAGTGCCAAGATGAACGGTTTAGAAGAAACCCAGTGGTGCAACTTTCAACTAACCCTCACTACAAGTTTTGGCATCAAGTGAGACTGGCATACCAAATTCAAAAAAAATTGAATCTCCCAGAATGGAGAGAGGTTATTGTAGGCCTCATAAATGCAATCCTTTAGCTTCTCATAGATTGTCAATACCTCTCATGGGGTCTGAGATACGAGCCTCAAAAGATCATTGCCCAATCATACTTAGTGCACCTCGGGGACACTTTTGTTTGGCATGGTCTGGAATGTTCTAGTGACTCAGTGGTTGAAATAGCGTTGTCACTAGCATTTACTTGCCCAATAGAAGCTAATGGCATAGTCCATTTGGTGTCGGGATGAATGGTTTGGAAGAAACCCAGTGGTGTAACTTTCAACTAACCCTCACTACAAGTTTTGACATCAAGCGAGATTGACGTGACAAATTCAAACAAATTTGAATCTCCTAAAATAGAGAGGTTATTGTAGGCCTCAAAAATGTGGTCCTTTAGCATCTCATAGGGTCTGAGATACGAGCCTCAAAAGATCATTGTCCAATCGTGCTTAGTGCACCTTGGGGACATTTTGGTCCGACATGGTTCAGAACGTTCTAGTGACTGAGTGGTTGAAATGGGGTTGTCACTAGCATTTACCTACCTAACCAGAGCTAATGGCCTAGTCTATTTGGTGCTAGAATGAATGATTTGGAAGAAACCCAGTGGTGAAACTTTCAACTGACCCTCACTGTAAGTTTTGGCATCAAGCGAGACTAGCGTGCCAAATTCAAACAAATTCAAATCTCCTAGAATGTAGAGAAGTTATTGTAGGCCTCAGAAACATGGTCTTGTAGCATCTCATGAATCACCGATACCTCTCATGAGGTCTGAGATATGAGCCTCGAAAATCATTGCTCAATCATTCTTAGTGCACCTTGGGGACACTTTGGTATGGCATGGTCCAGAATGTTCTAGTGACTCAGTGGTCAAAATGATGTTGTCACTAGTGTTTACCCACCCAACCGGAGCTAATGGCATAGTCCATTTGGTGTGAGGATGCAATCCTTGAATACTATCCCTTCACCCCAGGGAATCACCATTTTACTTTGGACACATTTGACCAATTTTGACTTGATAACTTCAACTATTACATCATTTGATGATATAAATGTACATGGATTTAAGACAATACAAATGTAAGGATACATAATTAAGATGATACAAATTATATAAGGATACAACATTCATAGTAAGGAAACACATTTTTTGCACTTTACATGGCATTAAGATGATACAAATGTGGGCTCTTAATATTTGCAAATCAACCCCATGGGCTCTCTTATATTTCAAATTTTGTATCTAATTTTGCATCAAATTTTTTATTTACAAAATTTGGCATCTAAATATGCACATTACATTTGATTTTTATTTTTATATACAAAATTTGGCATCTAACTATGCACATTACATTCGACTATTATTTCTATATTCAAAATTTGGCATCTAACTATGCACATTATATTCGATTGTTGTTTTTATATACAAAATTTGACATATAAATATGCAAATTACACAACTATATATATAAAAAATAAGTGTCCTTTCCACTCCTAAAGTGTGTAAGTTTAACACATGGTACTCGATGACATCTACATTCTAATCCCTGCATTCGAAAGGTAGAAGAAAAGTTAATAGAGAATATAAGTTTATATAGGTTGAGAAAAAGATTATGAACATGTATAAGTAACTAAATGAACCAAAGAACATGACTAGACAATGCATAGTGAATTTTACCATCATAAAATATGGGCTAATCAAATGCACACCTTGATCTTCTATATCTATCATATATGTATCCAAATGCATTTACAATCCACATACAAAACCAAGTTTATTGGCTCAAACAAATAAAGCAAAAGAATACAATTAATTTATTGAACGTAATCATAATAAACATGGAAAACCTTGCAACTTGAGTTGAACTTACCTACTAAAGTGTGACGGAAGGGTCATCTCTCTGCTTGAGGGTATTCAATATTGCTTCATGATCATCAGTAATAATAGTCCAAAGTTCCTTTTTCTTTGGTTTTCCTTGATGTTTCAACAACTTAACATTGGCTGCTATAACAAGGTGTGAATACATGAGAATGGTTTTGTGCTTCTCATAGTCTTCAAATGCAAGAATTCAATTATTTCTAATCATATATATGTGCAACCATTATTTCTCATACTCTCTCTCTCTCTCTCTCTCTCTCTCTCTCTCTCTCTCTCCCCCCCTCTCTCTCTCTCTCCCCATCTCTCTCTCTCTCTCTCTCTCTCTCTCTCTCTCTCTCTCTCTCTCTCTCTCTCTCTCTCTCTCTCTCTCTCTATGATGTAAGTGTCAAGGGTAATGGTGGCCTAGCGACTGATTTTCTTAACACTGTATGAAAAATGTAGGACAGTCAAGTCTAGATGGTTTTAACTCACTGATTTTCTTAACTCTTTAAGCATAGTGATGAAACCCCTAACTCTCACACCCTTCAATAAGGACATTAAACATTTCCTCAATCACTTCCCATGAATTTATGGGTGATAGATAGTATGGATAGATCTATTGATAAATGGGCTATTTGATTCCTAGTCCCTAATCTAGTTGAGGAGAGGATAAAATGGCCTACAACTTCCTACAACCTATCATGGAGGTCTTTAATCATGTGAAGGGATCAACAAGATTCTATTCAACACTCGGCCAAATTGTTGTGGTCTCAGGATGCACTCAGAGAATCTAGACCATACATAATGCTAGTAGCTTGATGCTGCAATACCAGTCCATTTCATTTAAGAAACTTCCAAACACATATGAATCGGGTTCCAAACCTAAATACCCCTTTCAAAAGCCCAGCAGATTCTAGAGCACCAAGACTTAAGGCACAGACAAAAATTGTGTTTGAGTGCTTGCAGGCTATGCAAAGGAGCCCAATTTAGTTTTCCCACAAAGAAAGAAGTGTTCGAGTCATTGGTGTACTTCCTTGAATCCAATTGGGTAGCATAGAGGATAACAAAATAATGTTAAACTTGAGTTTTGGGGGCCTTGGTGCACACTATTTGAGAGTTATGCACTGGCATGCATCCTCAGACTGGCTCACACTTGAAGGTATACACCTAGGGCTCAATCAAATGCTCATCTTCCTGGTCAAACCCACAAAATGCTTGGATAATCTTCAATCCCATTCTACAATGATGCTTTCCACCAGGAATCAGTCAATTTCCATGGTGGAAATGCTCCAAGTGAGTCCTCTAATGTGGAAAACTGGTGAAGTTAATCTAACATAGGCTGCAAGGAGAAGAAGCCTGATATCTCAGGCTATAGGCAATGGTTTTTCCTCAAACTAACTGTGTTGGCAAGCTAGTCGATGGGTCCTTTGAACTAACTTGGTTACATCCAATCTTAGGGCCGTATGAGGCCATACAAATGACTAGTAATCCAAGATTGTAGGAAAATGATAGTTCTTTTATTAATTTGAGCCAAATGTTTTTACATACTGCTGTCTTCCAGCTACCTGTGGGGCTATGAAGACCACCCCCAATGGATTTACACTAGTTTTTAATTGTCTAGCTATTGGAGGGAAGAATTATAAATAGTTTAATAGTTTTTGTTAAACTAAAACATAGTTTCATTTAGCAACATCCATAATTATGCAGCCACAAAGTAATCTAGCTCGGTTAACAAGTTAAGCATCTAAATCTTAAGTTATCTTATTTGAAATTGAACTTAAAACACTAGCTATCCTAGGAGAGAACACTTAGACATCCTTGACCATAGCGTGCCAAGTTGTAGTGCCTCCCTCATTTACCCCCTTTGCACAAACATCCTAATGGTGTTGTTTTGATTGTCTCTCTCGAAGGGTAAGGTCATGTTGGTTCCATGTGAGGGAGAATCCACCAGGAGGATTGTTTTGGAGTGTGTATCAACATTCTACATGAGCTAGGAGATGTAGGATATGGTCTTGAATTGCATTCTAGAGACCCTTATAATAGGGATGAGTCATTCACATGGATGCAATGATTTTTACCCACAATATGGTCAATGGCATCATGAGATGCTCTTTGCCCAAATTTTCCTTATGTTTATCAGGAGTTTATCTTTGGAAGTCATGTCAGGTGTTTTAAGAGATTCTATCTTGGTATTATCTTTCTGCATAATAGACTCAATAATTAAAAATTTATGTTGTTGCATTATGATTTGTGTCCTGGAGGATACAAGTTTGATTGCCATTGTGATGTACTCTTTTCATGTTACTTATACACTCAAAATCCTAGGATGCTCTGTGTTTAAAATAAGATTAATTGAATTCAACTAATCCTTGTGATAATACTATCAAGTGCACGTTTTATAGAATTTTTATTCGAATAAGGTAGTTTAAATAATAAAAAGGTGAAATATATATATATTCTAATGTAGTTAAATATTGTTCCTATGTGTATGTAATCTGTAGAAGAAATGCAGTAGGGAAGGTGTGAGTGTACCACTACTGAATGTTGAAATGTTTCTATTTGGATATGAATGCTTACATAAAAGACTATTTGAATTTATTTTATGTTGAGACATGTATTAATAGAAAAGTGATTATTAGATCCTAATGTTGAATGGGAGATTTCACATAGAATGCTTTGATGTTATAATAATGCAAGAAAAGCAAATCCTTTGAAATGTAGCTTGTAAATAATTTAGGACTTATTTTCACGTTGGATTATTAGGTATTGACTTATGGAATTCATGAATTATTTAATTTACAATATTATGCCATAATTTCATGCTTATACAAGAAGAGTTTATGTGATGATGATATAGGACTTTTACTTTCATGCTATTTATTAGGTCACGAGCATAGCGATCGATGAATCTTTGATTTAAGTATGATACTTTGATGTTACATTCATGTTAGGAAAATTTATGAGAAATGATCATGAATATTATGTAGGTGAATTAGCATGTATCATTTTATTCTTGACTTTGTATGCTTTAGAAATACTATGTTGAAAATGATGAGAATTATTATGAGATGCAATTAGAAATTTATGATGTTAAGAATGTGACTTTTAGATGTATTCTATTTACACACACACACACACACACAAATATATATATATATATATATATATATATATATATATATATATATATATATATATATATATATATATATATATATATATATATATATATATATATGTTATTGACATATCATGAGCTACTGATATTTTGTCAAGTGCGTAGGTAAGACCATGGATATATCGAGGGAAATCCAAGATGGATAACTGTTAAATTATGTTAAGCCAAGGTTATCTCCAAGGGGAGAAATAAACCTTGTTGTAATGTGCAATTATTGTAAAAGTGAAGCATGAATGTATTTATTGATTATGTATATTTTTATTTTATTATTTTAGTCCACTTGGCATGCCATGTGTATTGTGTTGTAATGTGATTCTTTTGTGGTGTCAATTGACACGTGTCATGTGGGTTGGCATGCCCAAGTGCTTTATGTGTGTGAGTGGTCCCTATTTTTAGGAGCCTTGAGTGGGAATCTCTTTCATTTTCGTATGAAATATTTAGGTGGTCTTTTGAGTGGCTTTTAATGACCATATAAGGTAGTGGAGGTTAAAAATAGGCTACCCCATAATGGTGCCATGTGTTGGTGGTCAAATTTTGACCATTATGATGTATTATGGCTATTTTTGCCCTTCCAAAAGATGCTCTTTTGAAAAGTGACTAAAATTGGAATTTGCATGCTAAGCCCACTCCTCTTTGAATTTTGAATTTGAAATTCCCCCTCTTGTTTGAAAGGAATAGGGTTTGTCTTCTTAAGGAGATGGAGGGAAAATTTGTGGGTAATTGCCCACTCTCCAATTTTTGGAGACTTGAGAGATTGTGAGTTTTTTGGTCTTGTTTGGAGGATTTTGGTTGTTGCATAGCAAAGGAGGAGACTTGTAGGAGGAAGCTCATCTCAACCCACATTTCCATTAGCTTGGATTGAGGTTAGATCTTATAAACTCTTTGTCTTAATGTTATGTACATAATTTACTTTCTTGTGTTATGTGAATGCTAAGTGTTATAAGTGATTGTTGGCATTTTGATTTATGCATGTATGTGGTGTTTTCCTTTCTTCTTTTGCATTGTCTTCTTTGGGGTGTGCAAGGCCAAACTCACCCTTGGGAGGGAAGAGAGCCTTGATGGGTGAAGGGAAAGAGTTGGGACTACTCATCTAGTGTAGAGTCCTTCCTTTAGGAGGAAGGGGATAAGGCATGGATGTATGGGCATCCATGTTTCCATACTTGTGTATACTATTTGGGGGACATAAGGGTGCTATTTTAGAGTGGATTTGTGAAGGTTTGGTGGTTGTATCTTTGGCCTTGTGAAGGCATTATGATCAGATTTTAGGCCTTGTTGAAGGCAGGTTATTCTTGTATTTTTTTTGGCATTCTCCTATTTGGGTAGCTTCCACCTTTACCCCTACTATGGGTCCAAGGTGACCCATTGTGTGCATAGCCTTGGGAAAGGGAATTTTATGTTCTTGTTTATTTTCTGGTTTTGTTTGATTATGTGCTTGATGTATGCATGTTAAATCCCCTATCCATCTTTGTTTCCCCTAGCTTGGGGGTGGCCATGAAATGACCTAGGTTGGGAGGTGAGCCTCCATGGTCTGTTTGTTTGTTTTTGCAAATTTTTCTCAAGTCATAGCTTGCTGGTTTCATGGAGTTAAAAGAGAATTTGGATGTAACTACTTCATGTTATTTGAGTTTCTTGGCTTGAAGCCCTTTGTAAAAGTTGTTTAATCAAGGCTATGTTAGAAAGCCTAGCATATGACATGCTTGTAAAAGATAGAATGTTAAATTATTTTCTTCCATCTATTGAACTAAAGTGATTATGAGAAAGATGCAATGATTTCCCTTATGTTGTAATAGATAGTTGATTGAGATATACTTATCCTCTTACTCATGTACAAAAAAATGATATGAGAGATGTAATAATTTTCCCTTTATGTAGAGTAATAATTTTCCTTCTATGTTACTTATAAAGAAATTGAGAAATCTCTTTATTTTATTTTCATCAAAATAAAAATGTCTCCTTTCCCTTTTAAAAAGCTCATGTTGTGTAGTTATGGAAAAATTTATTTTTAATCCACAAAATTAAAGTGATTTCATATTCAGCATCTAAACCAGCACTTGTGAATATTTAAATTTTTATAAAGCATGTTAGTAAATGCAATACTTCTTTATTTTGGTGTTTATATATTTATAAAGGCATGTGTGTTAATAAAAGTAAAATTGTCATATTCATATTTATATGTATGATTATACAAATATAAATACATATATACAATGATGTTAAGTATTTAATATTTGATTTGACTGTTTAAGAAGTAGTAAGTTTCCTTTAATAAAAAAGAAAAGAAAAGCTATGTATTAGTTATATATATTTACATAAATATTATTATATATATCATACCATACATATATATATATATATATATATATATATATATATATATATATATATATATATATATATATATATATATATATATATATATATATTCCCTTTTACTTACAAATTTGGATAGCATTATATCTTGGTACTTGTTTATGCATGGATCTTTTAACATGATTAATCACATATATTATTACATATCTATATATATGTATAACATTATACATATTCTATTTTTTTATTCTTCTATGATATACTTTTTTTAAGAAAAATCTTTATTAATAAAGTTAGTTCATTTCTTCCATGAAATACTTTCTTAAAATATTTTATAAATGAAGTTATCTTGTTTTGCAATAAAGTTTAAACCGTGTACTCTTTTTCGCATGGATTAAATTAAATTATTTTCTTTTAATATTATGATGTATACTCTAGACTATTAAATTCTTTCTTAAAGCTTAAAAAGAAAATAAGAAATTTAAGTTTCTATTTACTATTTGCATGTTAACCTATTAAATTGTTAAAATTTATTCTGTGCTAAAACAAGCAACTGAGTACAAATTTTTGGTCCAATAAACGTAAACAAAATATAAACATACATAAATGCTGGATTTGAAGACCTAATGAATATACCCAGACCTGCAACTATAACCAGATTTGAATACTCCAATATACACCATCCAGATTTTAATCTTCTGGCAAACTTAATACTAATGTTAATCCAGTGATGCATGCAATGGAAGCACAATGGTTTTACCTTCTGACCTGGTTTCCTCCTTGTAGAATGGTAGATCTGAATCCTTCCATAGTTGTAACCCCTTGTATATTCTCAAGGATACATAGGGGTGTATACACACTTGTGTGTATATGCACCTGTGTATGCTTGGGTGTATACCCACTTTGAGTTTTAGAATCTTCTTGGTGCTTGATCCAACCTATAAAAAAAAGTGAGACAACTCAGAGAATATGAATGAAGAAAAAGCTTGAGATTAGGGTTTCAGACCATATTTTATTTTGGCCCAAACCTTAATTTTGTTTAGGGTTTGGTTGACTTTTTGGAGCATGGCTTTTTTTATTTTATTTTTAATTTAACACAATGATAAATAATCTGCACTAATATAGAAAGTGAGTTATTTAATTATGTGTACTTAATTCTTATATTTTAATTCTTTAAAACATGTAATTTCTTTGATTAATAAATTGCCTTTTTGATTTTTTTTTTGGCCTCCCTATTATTTCAGGATTTGAAATAATTTTTGGATGAGGCCTTATTTAGACTTTTAATTCTTTTAACATGTATTCCTTAATTCTAATTACAATTGCCCTTTTGATTTTCAAGCCTCCCTATTATTTTGGAATATGATTTGATTTTTGGATCAAGAGGTTATTTAGATATTTTATTACTAGATTATTATTCCAGTGTGTAGATTTTAGATCCTTTCAATTATTTAATTATAATTATAATTTTAGCTTGTGCTAATGAACCTTTGTTAATATACTTCTTTTTAATTAGTTTAATTATTAAATTAATGGTCCCTTATCATTTTATCTTATTATTATTATTATTCTCGTGGTCATTAATTCTTTTAGGGGGTTAATTAATCTATAATCCCTAGGTGGGCCTAGGTATGATAACAACCCCTAACAATTATTATTAAAATTATTAATTGTAACTTCATTTAAATTAATTAAATTGTTAATTATGACTTTATTATAGTGTTTCAAATACTACGTGTCATGTTTAATTCTTTTATAAATTAATCTGGGCAAGATTAATATTAATTAATTAAATCTTTTAATATAGGATTATTATCTTAATTTTTGAGCGATTTGACTTAGGGAATTTTTCCCTCATGTCCTCATTTGATTAAACCTAGTTAGAGGATTCTTCGGCCTAGTACACTTGACATATAGGGGATGAAGGAAAGCCAGTGCATGCCTCACATATCCCTTGTGAGATGAGTACTTAGGTTGATGTTTTGTTCTCGTGTTTCAGTATGCGACCTTGTCATTAGTGACTTTAGAAAAAAAAATGTTGGGTGTGTTTTTCCCTAATTTGGGGCATGACACAAGTGGCTCATACAAGTCCAAACTTGGATCTAGGTCTTATAGTGGGTCTAAGTGATTGCTTAAACTAAAAATTGTAATGCAAAATGTCTTGGATCTCTCAGGACCCAAGGTGCACTAAATACATCCTAAGTCTGCAAAGTGAATGCATCTGGTGACTGCAAAGAGAATAGCATTTCATGTGCTAGGAGGGGGCTCCTGCACCATACTCCCCATGAGGATTAGATCTCAAGTTCCTACTTGAGTTGAGGAGATCCAAGGTGGAACCGCGTGCTTTGATATGATCCTTTGTCATCCAAGTGGCATCAAGGTCAAGGAGTCCCTTCCATTTAACCAAGTACTGCATGTAGGTCTTCTTTTGAGTCTTCTTCCATTCCCTAGTGGCAAGGACCTTCTCTAGCTGAACTGGTGTGCTTGGTGGAAGATTTGTAACATAGGTGTCATCCCAAGAGGTATCGACATTGTCCTATATGTCAAAGGTACCTGCATCACCTTTAATAAGAGTAAGATTTGCAAATTAAAGATAGGAGAAATAGAATGTGTATTGGGAAGAGAGATCTCATATACATTTTCACCCATCTTATGAAAGACTATACATGGGCCTACTTTCTTCATATGGAGCTTGGCATGATAGCCCTTAGGAAGTATTTCTAGTCTGAGGTAAGCCCAAAATCTATCCCCTATCTAAAAATGAACTTCCCTTCTTTTCTTATTAGCATTGGTTGTATACTTGATAGTGGTGTGCTCTAGTTTTTCTTTCACTTCCTTATGCACTTGTGAAATGAGTTGAGAAAAGTCTTTTCCCTAGGAATTGATTTTGAAATCAGAAGGTAGATTAGTAAGGTCTAATGGTCCTTTAGGATGTACTCCATAGACTATTTGGAAAGGAGTCTTGCCACTAGACCTATTGATGGAGTCATTGAATGCAAACTCTTCCTGGGGAAAGATGACATCCCAACTTTGTGAGTGTTTTTTGGTGGGGCATCGTAATAGATTGCCCAAAGATCTATTTACTACCTTTGTTTGGCCATCCATTTGGGGATGATATGCTAAACTGTATGTCAAATTTGTGCCCAATTTCTTGTGGAGTGTTCACCAAAAGTGTCCTTGAAACTTAACATCCCTATTTGAAACTATAATGTTAGGCAGTCCATGAAGTCTAACAACTTCCTTGAAGAATAGTTGTGCAATGTGAGAAGCATCATTGGTGCTCTTGCAAGGGAGGAAGTGTGCCATCTTGCTGAATCTATCCACAATGACAAAAATATTGTCAAATTCCTTCTTGGTTCTTGGTAAACCCATGAAAAGTCCATGGATATTGACTCCCATGGCCTAGAAGGTATTGGTAAAGGCTGATACAATCCCTGATTGGTAGTGACTCCTTTGGCTTGTTGGCAGATTGTACAAGATTAAAAAAAATTCTTGATGTCAAGAATCATCTTGGGCCAATGGTAACTCCTCTTCACCAATTTTATGGTCTTGTATATGCCAAAATGACCACTCATACCTCTACAATGTTTCTCCTTTATGATATTGGTTCTCATAGAACATTTCGGGATACAAAGTTGGGCACCTTTAAATAAAAGGCCATCTTGGATCAGATATTCTATGAAATAAGTATGGTACCTGTCAGAAAGAGTAGTGTAAGCCTTATAGGGTTCACCAAAATCAAAACCTCCAACATAAAGGTGCTTCAAGGATTCAATCCCCATGCTTGAAAACTGAACTTCTTCCACTGAACCCACTCTTCTACTAAGACCATCTGCAACTTTGTTTGCTTGTCCTTTCTTGTGATTTATTGTGAAGGTATAGGACTGCAATTGCTCCATCCATTTGATGTGTTTGACACTAAGCTTCTCTTGAGAATTTAGGAAACTTAGAGCATGGTTGTCCATGTAGACAACAAATTCCTTAGGGAGGACATAGTACCTCCATTTCTTGAGGGCCTGTACTATAGCATACGACTTAAGATCATAGGTAGAGTACCTTTTATTTGCATCATTTAATTTTTTAGAAAAGAATTCTATGGCTTTCCCTTCTTGACTTAGGAGAACACCAATTTCTAGGTTACTTGCATCCATTTCCATAGTGAAGACCTTCTTGAAATTAGGCAAAGTTAGGATAGGATATTGTGTTACTCTATTTTTCAAATATTGAAAAGCATCATCAACCTCTTTAGTCCAAAAAAATTTAGTTTTCCTAACCCCCTTTGATTATATCCAACATTGGAGCACATACATGACTGAAGTTCTTAATGAACTTTCTATAAAATGTAGCAAGACCATGAAAAATTTTCACATCACCTTGGTTCTTAGGAGTTGGCCTATTTATAATTGCCTCTACTTTACCCAAATCTATTCTTAGAGTTCCTTTGGATATGACAAATCCCAAGAAGGTGAGTTCCTTTTGCATAAATGTGCACTTCTCCAAATTGATGATCAACTTGTGATCATGAAGTCTTCTCAACACCTGCTCCAAGTGGTCCAAATGCGACTCTCTGCTGCTGCTGAAAATGAGAATATCATCAAGATAAATAACAACAAATTTGCCAATAAAATTAGAGAATATTTATTTTATGAGCCTCATGAATGTACTAGGTGCATTGCTCAGTCCAAATGGCATTAAAAGCCACTCATATAAGCCTTCATTTCTCTTAAAGGCAGTCTTCCACTCATCTCCTAGTCTTATTCTGATTTGGTGATAACTAGATTTGAGATCTATCTTTGAAAAGTAACCAGCATTTCCAAGTTGGTCTAGTAAGTCTTCTATCCTTGGAATAGGGAATCTATATCTGATTCTGATTTTATTGATGGCTCTACTATCCATGAAAAGCCTCCCTTTCCCATCCTTTTTAGGTGCTAGTACTGATGGGACAACACAAGTACTCAAGCTCTTTTGTATCAATCCCTTTTCTAACATCTCCTTGATTTGTCTTGAAATTTTAGCATTCTGATAAGGGGTCAGCTTATAAGGTGCCTTGTTAGGTAGTGAAGCACCTATCATGAGGTATTTTTGATGGGTAACATCTCTCAAGGGTGGGAGGGTAGAGGGAAGTTCATTTGTGGCTACCTCTTTGTATTTATCTAGCAGTTATTTGACTTCACTTGGCATGGCTTCTATCTCTTTGGAGACTTCATTGTCTTTGGGTTTGAAAACCAACACATACCCTTCACTATTTGATTCCCTCAATGTTCTTTCCATTTCCTTCCTATTGAAAATTACCACAATGGACTCTTTACTGGCCTTTTGATCTGGTAATGGTTTCATAGTGTAGGTGACTTCTCCCTTTATTATGGTGTAAGTATTCTTCCTGTAGTTATGTGTGGCATCCACATCATATTGCCATGGCCTTCCTAACAAGGGGTGGCAAGCATCCATTTCAATGACATCACACATGAATTTGTCTTTATAGTCACCTAAGGAGAATTCTACAATTGCTTGTTCAGTCACCAAGATTTGTTGTCCTTTGGTGAGCCAAGATACATGATAAGGACAAGGGTGAGGGATTCTATTCAAATTTAACTTTTTTGTCATTTCCTTAGAAACCATATTTTCAATTGAACCAGAATCAATAAATAAATTGCATACCTTTCCCTGGTACTTTATCTTCATCCTAAACAAGTTCTTTCTTTGAGATGGCTCCACAGTCTTTGGTACATGCAAGAAGGTTTTCCTCATCACCAAACTTATGCCCTCTTCTAGATCTAGATCTCTAGGATTTGGATTTTCACCTTGGTTGTCTTCATGGATTAGTTGAGTTCTCCTTTCTCCTTGATTGTTCTACCCCATCTTAGGACATCTCCCAACATGGTGTCCAAGCTGATTGCAATGATAACATCTTAAGGGACCATTCCCTCTTCCTCTGCCAAAGGGTATCCTACCTCTAGAATTTCCTCTAGCATTGTTCTCATTCCTCTTTGACTGATTTTGATCAGAAGGTCTACTGCTATTACTGGACTATCACCTACTGATGCAGAGAAATGCAACAAACACCAAACTAAGGTCTATACTACTCAAATCCACTCAGCAATGGATTCTAAGGTTCAATCTAGACCATTTACCCACACTTGGGTACACACTATTAATGAACCCTATAAGATACTTTCCATTATACCTTCAACCCACCTTCTACAATGAGTGGAGACAAACTTCGATGACCCAATCAAGTTAGGATCCACACCCAATATGAATCCAACAAACCCACAACACCAATTTCACTCTTTAGGGCTACAATCCTTGTAGCCTTTCAAAACCTAATCCAAGAACCCTTTTGGATCCCCCTAAAGATCCCAAAAGCATTCAGGCTGGTCCTAATCCAGCACCCCCAAACCCTCAATAAGTCCACAGGCCTAATTGATCAAGTTAGGCTAGGTTCCTACTGGAGAATGAATAGGATGGGTTCCCAAGACTCCCAAACCTTATGTAAATCCTTTTCACACCTTATACAACCAAAATAATCAATTCATTAGGTTCTATTCATCCTCTGCAATGACTGTCTCCACTTTGATGCTTCTTTCCTAGTTAAACACATAGCGATGTTTGACCTAGGACTGGCTTGTAAAATTTCCAAACCTCCTCTCTACACCTCTAGCCTCTAGATTCCTTGAGACCATGCTCCTAATTTGCATTCCCCTTAGTTTCATGGGGAACCACCAATGGAATTGAAAGTTAGGGCTCCATTTCACCGAGTCCCTAAAAATAAGGGTTGTTCAAGAACACCCAAGCTAAATTGCACACAAATTTTGACTGGAATGTCCAAATGAATTCAAATCAAAAGAATTAACTTCTTAAAACAATATTCTTACTCCTCCAATGACTAAGCAATCATTATTAGACTGTATGGGGCTGTACAATCCACTGGTAATGCATAAATTTCAAGAATTTCAAGGTTTTCTTATTCAAATCTTCAAGCCTCCGATTACAATCTGATCTCCCCCCATGGTTGATCATCTAAATGGATTATAAATCCTACCCAATAGTTAGAACCACCTTCTTAGGAATTCTCAACTGATTTACAAGTTTTGAACAACTTTTCAAAAGTTGTCAAGCAACTTTTGAAAGTTGCATTGCAACTTTTGCAAATTTTTCTTCTAGGCTCTAATTAGACCCAACCAAGGTTTAGATGGATCTAACCCATCCATCCTAAGCCTAAACTACCAAAACCTACCAAAAATCAATAAATCTAAGCATTTTTTACCATTTGGTCCAATTGAGCAACTTGGTTTATAAGTTCACCTAAGTGCCAATTGACCTCACACTTGGTCTCTTATTACATCCAAGGATCCCAACTCCTATCTACCCTTTCCTAACACCCATGCCTCCCTATGAGAGCCTTGGTGCCCTGCACCATACTCCCTAGGCCAATAAAACTCAAGTTTATTGAGTTGGTAGAGTGGATACTTTGTATCCCAACTTCTGGATTATTGCTTCAGTCAGCCAACTAGCATCTTCCATTGGCTTGTCCCTCCATTTGATGAGATATTCCATATAGACCTATCTCCTAGTCTTCTTTCCATCCCTTTTGTCCAACACACATTCAATCTCAGGGTTTTGGGCTTTAGGAAGGGCTTTGATGGTCTCATGATCATCCTTGGGAACTACTCCTCCATTCGTATCCAATACTTCAGGTCCCTTATAAGAATATAAATCAGAAATGTTAAAGGTGTTTGAGAGCCCAATGTTTAATGGCAACTCAACCTTGTAAGCATTCGGACCACACTTTTACAAAAATTTTAAAGGACCTATTTTCCTCATCATTAACTTACTATGTTTTCCCTTGGGTAGTCTTTCCTTCTTCAGATGAACCATCACCAAATCCCCTACTGAGAATTGGAGATCTCTCCTCTAACTATTTGTAGCCTCTTTGTATTTCTTTGTCACTTTCTCCAACCCTCCTCTTACCTCCTTGTGGACATCCCTCATGACCTCTGCAAAGTCACTAGCCTGAGCATTATTCCTCTCCATAGATTTGATGTCTCTTAACTCCATCACACCCCTTGGATGAGTGCCATACACAATCTAGAAAGGGCTTTGTGTTGTGCTCCTATTCATTGAATCATTGTAGGCAAACTCTTCCTAAACAATGATTGAATCCCAAGTTGAGCCATGCTCCTTGGTTAGGCACTTTAAGAGTTTACCAAGAGACCTATTTACCACCTCTGTCTAACCATCTTATTGAGGATGGTAGGAAGATGAGAAGGCTAAGTTTGTCCCAAGTTTCTTCCACAAGGTCCTCAAAAAGTGGCCAAGAAACTTGGGACCTCTGTTTGAGACTATGGATAGAGGCAATCCATGAAGTCTTATGATCTCCTTAAAGAAGATCCCTGCAATATGTGAGGCATCATGGCTAGTCTTGCAAGGCAAGAAATGAGACATCTTAGAGAATCTATCCACCACCACACACACATTATCATATCCCTATCTGGTCTTAGGAAGACCAAGTACAAAATCCAAACTAACAACATCCCAAGGTCTTTTGGGAATGGGAAATGGAGCATAGAGACTTGCATTGGAAGACTTGTCATTTGCTCTTTGGCACACCATACAAGCCTCCAAAAACTTCCTAACATCTGATGGCATTTTAGGCCAATGGTAGAATCTCCTCACCAACTCTAGTGTCTTATCTAGCCCAAAATGGACTACCAGACCCCCACAGTGCTTCTCCTTCACAATATTCTCTCTAAGTAATCCCCAAGGGATGCACAATTAACTTCCCTTAAAGAGTAGTCCCTCTTACATCATATAGTCAAAGAAAGTACTATGATACTACCCTGTCATGTCCTTGGAGACTTGGTATGCTTCATTGAAGTCCTCATCTTCTTCATATATATCTTTGATGGAATGGAATCCCACATTCTCTAGCCTCACCTCTTGGATTGTTAGATTTCTCCTGCTAAGGGCATTAGCAACCTTGTTTGCTACTTCTTTCTTATGCTTGATTCTGAATGTGTAGGATTGGAGATATTCCATCCACTTCACATGTCTATGATTCAGATTTTCCTACCTATTCAAGAAACTCAAGGCATGGTTATCAGTAAAAACAACAAATTCCTTTGGCAACAAGTAGTGCCTCCACTTCCTTAGGGAATGAACCATGGCATACGTTTCCAAGTCATAGGTAGAGTACCTTTTCTTGGCCTCATTTAGCTTCTCACTAAAGAAATATATAGGCTTGCCCTCTTGACTTAGGACTCCTCCTATGGCCCTATTACTTGCATCAAACTCAATGGTGAAGACTTTGCCAAAATCTAGTAACACTAGGATAGGTTGTTCTGCCACCTTCCTCTTCAAAAACTCAAAAGCTCTATTAGCTTCTTGAGTCCACACAAACTAACATTTCTTGCCTCCCTTAATGGTGTCTATCATGGGAGCACTCACATTACTGAAACCTCTAATAATTTTCATATAAAATCTTGCTAGGCCATGAAAAATTTTGACCTCACTTGCTATTCTTGGAGTCGGCCAATCCAATATGGCATCGACCTTTGATGGATCCATCTTGAGGTTTCCCTTAGAGATAAAAAATCCTAGGAAGATCAACTCCTCCTGCAAGAAGACACACTTGTCCAAGTTGATTCTTAAATTCACCTCTAGCAATCTCTTCAAAACTTGTTCCAAATGATCCAAGTGCTCTCCCTTGCTCTTACTATAGATAAGAATGTAATCTAAGTAAACTACTACAAAGTGGTTAATGAATGGCTTGAGCACCTCATTCATGAGCCTCATGAATGTGCTTGGTACATTGGAGAGACCAAAGAGCATCACCATCCATTCAAATATCCCTTCATTGGTCTTGAATGCTATCTTCCACTCATCTCCTTCCCTCACCCTGATCTGGTGGTAACCACTTTTCAAGTCCATCTTGGAATAGTACATTTCCCTTCCTAGGAAATCCATCAAATCCTCCATTCTTGGCATAGGAAATCGGTATTTGATAATAATCTTGTTGATAGCCTTGGAGTCAGTACATAATCTCCATGTACCCTCCTTCTTTGGGGCTAATAGGCCTGGCACTACACAAGGATTGATGCTTCTCCTTATGAACCCCTTACTCAAGAGTTCCTCAATTTGCTTGGCCAACCCTTCATTTTAACTAGGTGTGAGCTTGTATGTTTCCTTTTTTGGAAGTGTGGAACTAGGTATGAAGTCAATACAGTGACTTACATCTCTGACAGGTGGAAGGGTCTTAGTTTTTCCATCTGCAATCATACCCTTTTATCTCCCTAGCAGCTCTTGCACTTCCTTGGGTCCCACTATCCTCCATGGTTCTTCCTTCTCTATACTGCACACCTTTCTCTCCTCCTAAGGTCTCACCATAATGACATAGCATGGAGTGTCCTTCCTTTTGATAGTCTTCATGAACTCCTTCTCCCCTACAACTAGCATGCTGCTGGCTTGAGGAGCCTCCTTTCCATCATCTGGTAGGGGTCTCATGGTGAACTATCTTCCCCCCTTGGAGATCTCATAGATGTTTGTCTTCCCAACATGATGTGCACTCACATCATATTTCCAAGGCCTCCCAAGTAATAGGTGATTGGCATCCATATCAGTCACATCAAATAAGATGTTGTCATGATATTCTCCTATCCTGAATTCCACATGTACCTACTCATTCACCAAAGATTATTGTTCTTTGTTCAACCATGACACTTTGTATGGGTTAGGATGAGGGATCTTTTTCAATCCAAGTTTATCTACCATGGAAATAGAAGCTAGATTATCAGTTGATCCTGAATCTACTATTACTTTGCAAACTTTACCTTTCACCTTGCATGTGGTTCTAAATAGTGTCTTTCTTTGTGCAGGCTCCTTGGCTGGAGGATTCTTCAATAAGGTCCCATTAAACATTAGGAACTCCCCCTACTTAGGGTCTACATTCCCTCTTTCTCCTTGCACACTTTGTACACCATCCTCTTGGGTTAGTTGCACCCTCCTATGTCCTCCTTGATGATTGTTTCCCATCTTGTCAGGGTATCTATAAGCTTGGTGTCTAGTCTAATTGCAATTGAAACACCTTACTGTGAATACCCCTAGAGTTCTTCCTCCTAATCTCCCTCTACTATTACTCCTTCTTCCTCTATAGCCTCCTCTAGGACTGGCTTCACCTTCCTAGTTTTCTTGCTTACTAAATTCCCCTTGGGATCTAGTGAAAGATCCTCTCCCATTGAATCTTCCTTTGCCTCCATTGTTGGCTCCCCTGGTTTTGTTTTGGGAGTCACCCTTCCTTCTTTTCCTATCCTCAATCTTTTGTGCCATTTGGAAACAAGAGTGCACTAATTTTGGGTTGAACAAGGTTAGTTCATCCTGAATTGTATACTTGAGTCCATTCAAGTATCTTGCTAACTTATTCTTTTCACCCTCAGTCACCTTAGCCCTTAGGGAGAGTTTGTGAAACTCCTTTGTATATGCACCCACATCTAAGTCCTTTTGTCTAAGGCCTTGCAACTTCTTGTGCACTGTGACTTCATAGTCCTCCTGTATAAATTACCTCTAGATTTTAGACTTCATCCTCTTCCAAGTTTCTATCAGGCTCTTTCCTTCATCTACCCTCTCATTCTAAAGGTAGTTCCACCAACTAAGGGAAGGGCCCTTCATTTTAGACTTTCCCAACTTCACCTTTTGGCCCTCTGACACAATTTCACAATCAAAGTGATTGTCCAAGGCTTCTATCCAATCCACACAATCTTCTAGATCAAGCTTTCCACAAAAGGTAGGGATTTCTACCTTGGTGTCCCTTCTTCCCATCTTCTCAAGGACTTCTAGGAACACTCTCTGATCAACATCTATTTCAAGCCTATTCCTCTAAGGCTCTTCTCCAACATTCTCATCCTCTCCTTCTACTTTGGAGTCTTCTTGGGCTTCTCTACCCATCTTACCTTTTGACTTGTCCATCTTCCTCTTTAGGGACCTATTCTCTTCTCTGATGGTCCTACTTTCAGCCATATGTTGTTTGACCAATTTGGCCAACTCCACATTAGTGATTCTCAAGGGAATCTCCCTCTCTCCTTCTTCATTTTTAGACATCTTGTCCTTTATCTACAATCCAAACAAGACCTTGGTGGCTCTGATAACACTTGATGCAGAGCAATGTAGCAACTAACAAACTAAGGTCTATACTACTCAAATCCACTCAACAATGGATTCTAAGGTCCAATCTAGACCATTTACCCACATCCTAGTACAAACTATTAATGATCCCTATAAGGTAATTTCCCTTATAGCTTCAATACACCTTCTACAATGAGTGGAGACAAACTTCAACCACCCAATCAAGTCAAGATCCAAACCCAATATGAATCCAACAAACCCACAACACCGATTTCACTCTTTAGGCCTACAATCCTTGTAGCCTTTCAAAACTTGATCCAGGCATTTAATTCCAAAATTTCCTTAAGGACCTAGTAAAATAAACACATATCTAGACACCCTTTTGGATCCCCCTAAAGATCCCAAAAGAATTCAGGCTGGTCCTGATCCAGCACCCCCAAACCCTCAATAAGTCCATAGGCCTAATTGATTAAGTTAGGCTAGGTTCCTACTGGAGAATGAATAGGATGGGTTCCCAAGACTCCCAAACCTTATGGAAATCCTTTTCACACCTTATAAATCTAAAATCAGAAATTCATTTGGTTCTTTGGGTCCTTTTCAATGACTGTCTCCACTTTGATGCTTCTTTCCTAGTAAAAAACATAGAGACGTTCGACCTAGGACTGGCTTGTAAAATTGCCAAACCTCCTCTCTACACCTCTAGCCTTTGGATTTCTTGAGACTAGGATCCTAACTTTCATTCCCCTTAGTTTCATGAGGAACCACTAGTGGAATTGGAAGTTAGGGCTCCATTTCACCGAGTCCCTAAAAATCAGGGGTGTTCAGGAACACCCAAGCCAAATTGCACACAACTTTTGATTGGAATGTCAAAATGAATTGAAACCAAAAGAATTAACTTCTTAAAACAATATTATTACTCCTCCAATGACTAAGAAATCATTATCATATCGTACGGGGCTGTACAATCCACTGGTAACGCACAAATTTCAAGAATTTCAAGGTTTTCTTATTCAAATCTTCAAGCCTCTAGTTACAATCTGATCTCCCCCCATGGTAAATCATCTAAATGTATTATAAATCCTTCCCAATGGTTAGAACCACCTTCTTCAGTGTTCTCAACTGATTTACAAGTTTTGAACAACTTTTCAAAAGTTGTCAAGCAACTTTTGCAAATTTTTCTTCTAGGCTCTAACTAGACCCAACCAAGGTCTAGATGGATCTAACCCATCCATCCTAAGCCTAAACTACCAAAACCTACCAAAAATCAATAAATCTAAGCATTTTTGACCATTTGGTCCAATTGAGTAAGTTTGTGTATAAGTTCACCTAAGTGCCAATTGACCTCACACTTGGTCTCTTATTACATCCAAGCACCCCAAAAAGATCCCAACTCTTATCTACCCTTTCCTAACACCCATGCCTCCCTGTGAGAGCCTTGGTGCCCTACACCACCTACTCCATGAGTTACCTCTTCCTCTAAATTTTTTTTTGAAGTTGTTGTTGCTGCGCCTACCCCTATTTCCTTGTTCTTGTTTTCTCTTGAACTTCTCCTCTACTTTCAATGCTAACTGGAAACATTTCTATACTATTGTAGGGATGGTTAAACTTAGTTCATCTTGAATGGAGATCTTCAAACCTTTCATGTACCTTATAATTTTTATGCATTCAGGTTCTATCATCTTGGACTTCATTCCAAGTTTCTGAAATTATTTATTATATGATGAGACACTCATCTCCTTCTGTCTGAGATTCATCCTCCTTTTATGGAGTTGGACTTCATAGTCCTCAAGGACATATACTTCCCTGATTTTACTCACCATCTTCTTCCAAGTGGTGATCTGTTGCTTTCCACTCTTCACTCTATCATCTTTAGTGAAGTTCCACCATGTAAGTGCAGAGCCCTTGAGTCTAGACTTGGCAATCTTTATCCTTTGATTCTCAGGGATATCTTCACAATCAAAGAAAATTGATAGGGCATCCACCCAATCCATTGTAGCATCGGGATCCATTTTCCCATCATAAGTGGGAAAGTCAAATTTAGCATCCTTGGTTCTCCTTTCCATGGATTTGAGAGTCTTCACCAACAACCTGATCTACAGGAACTTCTTCTTCTTCCTACTCAAGGGGTTCTTCTTCACTCCCTTCTTCAACATTCTCAGAGTTACCACTAACTTTCCTAAGAAGCTCTTCCTAAAATTTTTTTTATCTCCTAGATCACCAGCTACATTTCGATGTTATTTTGTTCATCCCACCTTTGTCTTTATTCTCTCAAGTACCTCACAATCTCTGCATTAGTCATCCTCATGGACAACCCTCTATCTTCATCTCCTAACATGGTGGTTAGCAAATCATTTTCCCCAAAAGACCTTGGGTTCTCTGATACCACTTGATGCAAGTGTCAAGGGTAACAGGGGCCCAGTGACTGATTTTCTTAACTCTCTATGCCTAATGTAGGATAGTCAAGTGTAGATGGTTTTAACTCACTATTTTTCTTAACTATTTAAGCATAGTGATGAAACCCCTAACTCTCACACCCTTCAAGAAGGAAATTAAACATTTCCTCAATCACTTCCCATGAATTTATGGGTGATAAATAGTATGGATAGATCTATTGATAAATGGACTATTTGATTCCTAGTCCCTAATCTAGGTGAGGAGAGGATCAAATGGCCTACAACTTCCTGTAGCTTATCATGGAGGTCTTTAATCATGTGAAGGGATCAACAAGATTCTATTCAACACCCGACCAAACTATTGTGGTCTCGAGATGAACTCAGAGAAACTAGACCATACATAATGCTAGCAGCCCAATCTTGCGATACTAGTCCATTTCATTTAAGAAACTTCCAAACACATATGAATCGGGTTCCAAACCTGAATACCCCTTTCAAAATACCATCAGATTCTAGAGCACCAAGACTTAAGGCACTAACAAAAATTATGTTTGAGTGCTTGCAGGCTATGCAGAGGAGCCCAATTAGTCTTCCCACAAAGAAGGAAGTGTTTGGGCCATTTTTGTACTTCCTTGAATCGAATTGGGCCACGTAGAGGATAACAAAACAATGTTAAACCTAAGTTTTGGGGGGCTTGGTGCTCACTATTTGAGAGTTATACACTGACATGCATCTTCAAACTGGCGCACACCTAAAGGTATTTGCCTAAGGCTCAATGAAACGCCCATCTTCATGCTCGAACCCACAAAATGCTTGGATAATCTTCAAGCCCATTCTACAATGAAGCTTTCCACCAGGAATCAGTCAATTTCCATGGTGGAAATGCTCCAAGTGAGTCCTCCTATGTGGAAAACTCATGAAGTTAATCCAAAATGGGCTACATGGAGAAGAAGCCCGATATCTTAGGCTATAGGCAATGGTTTTGCCTCAGACCAACTGCGTTGGCAAGCTAGTTCATGAGGCCTTCGAACCAACTCGGTTACATCCAATCTTAGGGTCGTACGAGGCCGTACAAATGATTGGTAATCCAAGATTGCAAGAAAATGATGGTTCTTTTATTAATTTGAGCCAAATGTTTTTACATACTGCTGTCTTCCAGTTGCTTGTGGGGCTATGAAGACTACCCCCAATGGCTTTACACTAGTTTTTAACTATCTAGTTGTTGGAGGGAAGAATTACAAATAGTTTAACAATTTTTGTTAAACTGAAACATAGTTGCATTTAGCAACATCTACAATTATGCAGCCATAGAGTAATCTAGCTTGGTTAAAAACTTAAGCATCTAAATCTTAAGTTATCTTATTTGAAATTCAATTTAAAACACTAGCTATCCTAGGAGAGAAAACTTAGAGATGCTTGACCATAGTGTGCCAAGTGGCTCATACAAGTCTAAACTTGGAACTAGGTCTTACAGTGGGTCAAAGTGATTTCCTAAACTAAAACTTGTAATACAAAATTTCTTGGATCCCTCAAGACCCAAGGTGCACTGAATACATCCTAAGTCTGCAAATTGAATGCATTTGGTGACTGCAAAGAGCATAGCATTTCATGTTGCAGGAGAGGGCTCCTGCATCTCTCTCTCTCTCTCTCTCTCTCTCCTTCCCCTTCTCTCCTATTCTCTCCCCTTCCCCCCCTCTCTCTCTCTCTCTCTCTCCCCCCTCCTTAGATTTAATATTTAACATATAATATAAATATTTAATAAGTTAATATTATATAATGCATAAATAAATAATAATATAATATATACTAATATAAAAATTTATATTATAATATTAATGTTATGCTATTATTATTTAATATTAATATTAAAAATAATAATTTGTAATATATATTTTAAAATTGAAAAAAATAGTTAACTCAATTAATATTAACATTAAAAAAATACAATTTAATATGAAAGTTGAAATTGAGTAAACTAGTGCAATTGAAATTTGAATTAGGCGAGAAGTTTTAGATATCCGATATTATCAGATATCAGAAATTTCGATATCTGATTAGGCTTGGTTTTTTCTTGGGCAATACCAAATGTGGATGGTCAACCCTTTAGGCATGTTTAGGAGTTTGTTTTTGATATCGAGACTTAGACCATGTAGCTGACAACTATTTTTTAACCTGAAATTGATGAAACAAAAGGGGTTTCTTAAAGACAATATCAACTTTCCATCAATATAACTGTTGTCAAATTTCAATTTGAGTAGCTAATTATTACTTATTTTTCAATTGAGTTATCTTTAAAGTTGTAATTGACATACTGATTGAAAAACAACTATAACTTTCAAACCGTTTAATCTTTTTTAAATCTGAAACATGCGTCACATTCTATGCTTCAACTACTATAAGGAAAAAAAAAGGTTTACAATTTTGTAAAGTTTAGAATTATTTAAGGTGGTCAGACATGAGAGTTTTTTATTCTGAAAAAGTTGTAGCAAAAAATTCATAATTAATAATTTTTTGAGTAAAAAATTACAAAAAAATATGTGTCACATCTGGGCATGAGTCTTCTACTAATATCTAGAATTTTGGGAAAATATATCATCATTTGATTGTGATTAAGGTGGTTAGACATACACGTACTTTTTATCTTTTCCCTAAAATTTTCATACTATTGCATTGAAATCTAAAATTTTGAATAATTAGATTAAAAAAATTTCAAACAAGGGCTAGTAGTTTAGAAACTACATTCAATTTCTTACAGATTCTATTCTTACAAATTTTTCACATAAGGTTCATAAGATGTTCAACTTTTTACGTCAAGTTGACTAACCCTGATTTTCTAATTTTTTATTGTCAGTTAAGGCCATAGTTTGCCACTTAAGGCCATAGTTTGGTATACCATGATCCTGCACATACCCTTCAAGGGGCAAATAAAGGTATCTACTGATAGGTTGTGTGATTGGTTTGAACTGAATGAAAGTCTTAGAGATTCTTTTGGGAAGATGAAAGAGCACATTGAGAAGAACAATTTTTACTTTCAAAGACAAAATACTGCAAAGAAGATTTTGCAAGAAATCAACACAACCAGTGATATGCATTTGGAAAGTAAGGGAATTATGGATTGCGTTGGTGCATCAATAAAGGCAAACTCTGTCTTTCAAAAATGTCAGAAACTAATAGATAGAGAGGAAACTCTTGTCTTATATGGGACAAAGCTCACCAAGTTGAATAAAAAAACAACCAAAATGATATATCTTGGTTTGCTGAGTCCTGGTCCTGATTACTCATCAATGAATTTCATTGGAACAGAAGCTTACAAAAAAAAAGATGGAGGACACAATGACATCTGATTTAGGAAAGCTTCCTCAGGAAATAACTCATGAAGGCATTGCAAAGTGCATCAAAACATTGACATATTTGATTGCAGTATTAGAAGGAACATTTCTTTTAAGTCACTCTTCCAAGTATGGATGGTTGACAAGGTTGCAGGTCATTTACTATAACCTGACAAATATTGATGTACCAATTGATGAAGAATGGAGCATACTAAAGAAACTGACAGAATCATCTTGATCTCATCAATCATAGTATGTGCAAGTACTTTCAGTTTCAGTCATCTCTATATTTTTTTCTAATTTCTTGAATGGAGTTTAAATTAACAAGTTTGAACTTTATTTTTTGAACAGGATCAATGTTGCAGATGCTATTGCCAATGCTAATTTACTAAACCGGCTTGTCAAATGCAAAAATGTATAGTTGTAGAGATGTTTTAGACTTGTAGTTGTCTTACTGATTTTGATTTTGAGACTTTGCATTAGGCAAATTGACCTGAAGTTGTTGTTGCTCCCTTGTTTCTATAAAAGGGAATTCAGGGTCATTGGCTTAGGGTAATGAAATTGAAATTGGACAATGTGCCAATGGGTATTAAGTTATTGAGTCATTGACTTTTGTAAACAGAATCACAGAGCTATGTTCTTACTAATATTAATGAATGAATTCTTACATTGTATCATCTTTATAATTAAAATAATGAGAATCAGGATTTCTAAGAATTGTAACATATGAATTGCTATGTTGTCAAAAAAATAATGAAAAATCTACAAGAATTGTACCATATGAGTTGATTCAGCTGAATAATGCAAATGAAAACCATTATTAATTGTGGAATTGAATCTTGATGACAGTATCGACCACATTCATGTTTTTGACATTGGAATATGCTATTATTCATGATTGATGATGAGATACAGAAACTAACAGTAGACTATAGGAAAAAGTTTAATAAATACCTAGGACCTTCCACATCATATCATTATTGGGATCCTCAGATTCATCATCATCAAATTCATAGCTTCCTTGGTTCTTTGATATGTTTTCTTCACTCTGCATACCTTTGTTTAACTAATATTCACCACTAGCAGTACCACTACCAGTACATGAGTCAATGACATCATTATCTCTAGAACTCTCACTTTGGTTTGAAATGTTTCCCAACCATCTTCTCTGACATTTCTTCCTCCAAAATTTCAATGCCCTTTCGTAAGGAAAAGTAATGACTTCATACCTAGATGTATAGAGCCTCAAGCAATTTTCCAAATTATTGTCTAGTTTGTTTCTTAGCTTTGACTTTAGGAATCCCAAAGCACTAAAAACTATCTCATCCTCCACTAACCCCAATATCATGGTCAAACATAAATCAAAAATCTTGAAATTTTTTGATATTGAATCGATTAGTATTTCACTCTCAGCTAGATTTTTCTAAAGCCTTGTTACTGATCCATCTTCATGGGGGTTCTGCATAATATTATATTGTTCCCTCATTGTCAGTGAAAAATGACCTAACTTTTCTCTCAAACGAGATTCATCTAAAATTCCATTTACAGTTACTCCATTTAACTCTTTGGTTTTGTAAAAATGATCTATCAAAGTTAGTAGCCTAGTTCGAAAATCTTTCAAATTGTTCATACTCCAATATCGAGGAAACACAATAGCCATGGATTCAAGTAGTTTAACTAGAGGGAATCTTTCTCTAATCTATGAGGAAAGATCATAGGCAATGTGCTTCACAGAAGTTGTTACAGACTCAAGGATCTTGGTGAAGTCTTCCCTTTTAACACTTGATACTCTCTTCTTGGGGTTCTTTCCTGGTTCCTCAGACTCAATCCTCAAAAAGTAGTACATTGGTATCTCAACTCCACAAACTTCTACACATAACTCCCCATTTGCACCGATTTTTAAAAAGTTATTAGGATTGTCCAAATCTGTCATTTTCTATTAGCTGGCAAATTTTACATCATCACATGATCGATAGAGATTATCAAGTGTCATGCATGTCAACTTACGCAGCACAAAATATTCTACAATATACATAGCTCTTTGCTGGGCATTTTTTTATTATATTTCTCATTTCCTCAAGCATGGGGAGAAGACCTGCTAATGTTAAGAGTGTCTCTACATTACTTAACACTCACATCAGCATAAGAAATTTTGGTAGCCCTGCTTTGTCACGAATTGAGTTAAGTAGACTAAGCAATGATTGATATTCTGAAAAAAATCGATGCGCTAGTCCATCCAAAGAGATCCATTTGGTATCATTATCCTTAAGAAGCTTGTTCTCATCGGTTAGTCCTTCAGAAAAGTGTTGAAATTCTCTCAATCATTTTGGACTTCGACAGATGTATTGGTAGAGCTCTTTGATTAAAAGTTCAATTTTTTGTATTGGAGAAGGCTTGTTGACAACTCCAAAAGCTAGATTCATTTTGTGGGACATGCAATAAATGGGAGTAATGTAGGGTGCACAAGAAGATTGTATCTTTGTGAAAAGATCACCCCTGTAGCCTTGCATTACTGAAGCTCCATCCGCTCCAACACACACCATCTTTTTAGCAATCATCATGTCATTTATACCTCCATATTCAATTAGAGAACTCTTTACTAGATCAAATAAACTTTCCGCTTTCGCATTATCCTTCATTTTAGCAATAGTTAGTAGATGAGGTTGGTGAACAAAATTGTGTATAGTATAAACATGCATGCATACCCAAGAAGTATTATCTACTGCTGTAACCTTGTCTAAAGACAATGCAATAAAATTTGACTCTTTAATGGGTAATAAAGCACTCAATGATGGGTAGTCTGTCATTGGACACCCTCTACTCAAAATATTAAACACAACACTTAACTGAATATTTTTTCCCATTAGTTCTACTTCCAATGCTTTTCCAAAACAAGCTTCAATAGATCCTTTAACTTCACAAGGCTTCATCTTTATATTCTGCTGAAATTCATATAATTTTGCATTCCTAACATGCTGAGATTCCTCCTTTGTTTTCCATCTTATCACTAATTTTTGAACTCCATCTATGGTTTTCTTTTCATAAACTTTACCCATATGCTTCTCTATGGTGTCAATTTTTAGTTGAAACCTCTTTTCCTTCTTATTTATCTTGGTACAAATCTTACATCTGCATTCTACCAGAGTCTCACCTTCAATTGGATTGTCCACTGGTTCAATGAATGGATACTTTGACACCCATTCTACATGAAAATTCCTCGATAGATCCCACATCCGATCTTTTTTCGATTCTATATCATTCTTTGAGTTGTATTTTCTTTTCTTCTTCCTTGCACCATCATCTTATCTGACATTCTCAGTCTCATCCAAGTCAATTACATCATTATGGCTACTCTAGGTATTTAATTGAAAATCTTCTTCAAGTTCATCATGATCTGAGATATCAGGTTTGTTGACTTCTTCAATATGTCATGTAGGTTCAGCTTGTGAATCTTCAAAATATTCTTGTGATGAAGTAGCTTCCCAATTTTGGAAAAAAATATTTCCAACACCATGACCAAAGTACGATGATAAGGTTATGCATTTTGTTGGCCTCTCTTGGCTTTTCCCATATGCGGGAGCCTTACCCTTATTCTTGTTTGACATCTCGATTCTTCAATGAAATAAAGGCTACCATCCTATCAGTGCAAAAAAAAATGTTTACTTGTTGAAGAAGTGACAATAGAACTATAATATATAAAAATATGATTCATTGACCCTTAAATCATCTTTGAGGTCTCCTTGGTCACCACCATTCACTAACTAGTCCCCACTAAATAAGAATGAACTCAAATTTACATAGTCGCAGAATAATAATCACTTACCTTTGCCTAAAATTCAATTGTAGTCATGACTCACCAATGCAGTCAAGAATCAATAGTCTGAACTTCGCTATTGATCAAATTGAATCAAACCAAATCGTGTACAATAACACTGATCTATGTATGTATTTATACTAATCCTTTTTTGGCGAATTCAGTGGGAGGTATTAGGTCTAAAAATATTTGGAAAAGCACACGTAATTATAACACATCTTGTGTTATTTTTGAGGTGATTATGGGTCGTCCAATACCCTGGTATGATTAATAAAGTTGGCAAAAATACATCAATTTGAGACACGCATCCATAAAATTCCAGGCTAATTTGGGGCCTCCTATAGATATATATGTATAAAACTATTGGCAAATATAGGCCGTCTATTTGGGGCCGCTTTGAAATTATAGGGGAATATTTAAAAATTGACTTGCCCAAAAATTATATTCCATTGGCAATAATGTGAAAGAAATGGAGAAAATTACATAAACCAATGGGCGATGGGCCCAAGCATTGGACCCAATTTTAATAAATACCATGCGATAGGGTCAATCCCATAGGGGCAATATATTTTCCAAATCATGGGTTTCCAACATGTGACATTCGCCAAATGGTGAATAATCATCATTGAAGTTTTCGCTATCTATCACCATTATGGTGTGGGTCCAAAAAATAATATGAAGGTTCCAAGATGTAATCAAAGAATACAAAGATGAAAGACAAAAAAGACAATAATCCACCTCATCATTATATTAGTCATATGTTTGCAATATATATATTTGAAAAGTCATTATTATGCTTGGGAAGTCATTATCATGACACAAGTGAATTTCATATGTAAGAATATATTCTCCTTTTGTATCCAGCCCATTCTCATCAAACATGCAAGTTTTTTTCCTCCTCAACATATTATGTTTACAAAGCTTTGGAGAAATTATGGATGTGGTAAATCTCTCACCTGAATGACATCAAATTGCTAATAAGAATACAATGTTGGTACTCCTCTCTGGTACTCTGTATTTTATGACTTTCTCCAATATTTTCAAGTTCTTTCTAGTCAGTTGATGCCCAGATTGTTGTTGCCAGTGTTTGACACACCTAGAGAAAGTGTGCATTTTGTAGGGACACTTGAGATCAGAGATGTTACATTATTTATATGATTAGCTTCCTTATTTTTCCTATACTCCTATGCCTAATTTAACATGTCAATCAAGGATAAAAATTAAATTTTATTCTCCTAAAAAGAGGTGGTTGAGCTAGCTCACAATCCTCATTATTAACAATATGAGGAGACTATCCTAGATGATCCTTAGATAATTCTATAGCCATCTCAAGGATAGTAAATTATTCTTTTCACATAAGATTCAACCAAAGATTTAACTAAGCTTACCCTTGGAAAAAGTCAAACAAATTCAAAATGTTGGGGTTACATATTTGAATTTATACTATATTGAACTATGGCCTCTACATTTTATATGTATTTTGTCATTATGTTGTTAAGATTATTAAAATATTTCTCCAACCAACTGTGTGCAAGGCAATAATGGTAAAAAATGACCAAAAAGTGGGATTATTTTTCTTCAAAATTGAAGTTAGCTATACCTAGGATACATATTTCAATAATTTTAATATAGAAAAATAACAATATGGTGTTAAAAAATTCTATAATTATAAGGAATAATTTTTTGATTGATGTAGTTGTCTCCATGTACGGTGGGTAAAATAGGGTTTGTTACTCTATGCATGCAAACTAGGAATCTTACGGATATTTCACTCATCATATTGGAAGTACTATGAGCAACTTGGTTGAAAAAAAATTGGGCATAAAATGGATTCAATGGCCTTTCACCAGGAGTTGAAAATGACTATACAATTATGAAAGAGGAATAGAGAAGTTGTGGTAAAGTCTGTTAAAATAATAATATTCAGCATATATGACATAATAGAAATCTGATATGTAGAATTTGATAGTAAATTTGATGAACATAGATGGAGAGGAACCTACTACCAAGATCTAGAAAGAAATCCAAGGGACGATGCTTAGTAGGGAAACCTAGTCTTGGACAATATGAGGCAAGGCAACCTATTCCTAACCTTTTTCAATATGTGTGACATGGTTCTATAGATCTTATAATGCTCCATTTGAACCTAAATCTATACCTCTATAATCAACGCCATGCACATAGATAAAAGTATATTATTGGGGTTGATGGGGGTTTCCCTAGTTAAAATCTTGATTTAGGAATTAACCTTGAAATTGAAATAAATTAAAAAGACATTGCAAGTGTGTTAATATCTAGCTAATGCTAGATCTACAAATTGAATGCTTACACCCTTTATATGCCTTAATTATGTTGAAATTATCATAAAGATGTTGGTGTTGACTTTACAGAGTTCACTTTAAAAATTATTGATCATGGTTTCAATCATGAATGATATAGATCTAAAAATTACTCATGTATATCAAGTATAATTGTGTTAAATTGATCTCATCCCTCAAATATAATAGAACTACGAGCTCAATAGAAGAAGAGCACACAATGATTGTATGTTTGTCATTGATGACAACATATGGTAAGCAATGTGCATTGAAGTCTTATGTATGGAGCCTTGAGCATATGTTTCCTAGATATGTTATCAGCATGATATCATAAGCATAGAGGTTGATTCTAAGTACAAATAGTTGTGCAGTTATTTGTATCAGTAGTGTTCTTGGCAGTGTTATAGATAGAGTTCTGTATGTGATTATCATTGCAGTTATGTTGGATCCTTGCACATTTGTATTTATGTTGTAGACATGTATATGAAGCTATGTTCATGGACATAGAGTTAGCTGTGCAATAGAAATTGAGTTCTCACCAAAATCCAGATATAGTGTGTATCTATTGTACAAAAGGTTGCAGCCTTCACCATTTGAGTAGTGAGCTCTTGCACAGTGAGTCCTCACCCCTAACAAGGTCTGACCTTTGACCAGGTCACTATACTTCATGCACTGTAAAGGTCAACTCCTAACATGGTTGTAAGATCTTCTAATAGGGATCATAATACTCTAGTGCAGTAGTGGGTGCTAATTCCCATCGGAGTTTTTACCTATTTGGGTTTCCCTGTAACCAAAATTGTTGTGTTGTGTTATTGTGTATGTGCTTAATGTTCTTTTGTACTTAATTAGATAAAGAATTGAATCTTGTCGAATATCATGGTTGGAAATGCCCTCATGGAGATACATGCAAAATTTTGAACCATAAACAAGGTGCACAAACCATTTGACAAAACACCTCAAAAGCATTTGATCTTCTATAATATATTCATTGCACAGATATGCAAAAAGTAGTTTTGTTGAATATCTCTTCTCATGTAATGAGATAATTGAAAAATATGTACATAAGATAGTTTGTTAAAAAGATTAATCTTAGAGCTTCAAGTGACAAAGGCTATTGAAGGAAATGGTAAAAGTTAGCGATGACGAAAGCCATACATTTATGTTTATATGTAGCAGATGTTGGAAGGAAACCATCGACTGACTTCTTTCCCTCCAATTGTTGTGACTCTTCAACTTCTTTCCTTGAATATGAAGTGTCTAATTGGAGATGTATATATGTTACTGTTGTTGTATATTGTTATGTACTTGAAAAAGTAACTAATAAGAGATCTCCCTACTTCTAAAGTGGATGTAGCGATCTTGGTGAACCACTACAAAGTCATGTTTTCTCTTTTATTTATTTTTTCTTTATCTATTTATGTTTTGGAATTTTTATTCACATATTTCAAATTTACAATTGGTATGAGAGCTAGGAGGTATAGATGGTTGGAAATTCAGTGAAGATTATCTATAATTATTTAGGAGGCAAAGATAGAGAAATTCTTGGGTCAAAGTTTTGGATTGTGGAAGGTGAAAATGGAATCAATCCTAATTAAGCAAGATCTTTAGCTTGCTCTAGAGGTGAAAATGAAGAAACCATATTCAACAACGGATGAAGATTGGGAAAAGATGGACAAGAAGGGAAGTGCGTAAATATTCCTTTTATTGTCTAGTAACTTTCTTTACAATGTTACAACTAAGAAGACAATAAAGGAGTTGTGGGATAAACTTACAACCATGTATGCAATGTCATCAGGTACAAATAAATTGTTCATCATTAAATATTTATATAAACTAAAGATGAATGAAGGAGGGATTATGACAAATCACCTCAATGAATTTAATACCCTTATCAACCAAGCAATTTCAGTGGGCATGACTCAAGATGATGAGAAAAAAAGTTGTTCTATTTTTATGATCTTTAAAAAGCACATTTGATGGAGTTGTGACATAAATTAGCACTTCTATGTTCGATGAGAATAAATTAGTTTTTAATGATTTTTTTGCTACTTGTCTTAGTAAAAATATGAGAAGAAAGTGTTGGCATAAATGATGCAGTAATGATAAATAACTAATCATGTGATGGTACAGATTTAGTACTATGATGATTAGTTTTTATGTTGTCATTAATGTCAAGTAGTGACCTAGTATTCTTAGTGTGTTGTCTAGTATGAGAGAAGGATGAACTGTATGTTTCAAGTGGTTCCAATGGTCATGATTCTTAAGGAATACTTGATAATGTTTTTAGATGATAAATGTATAATCATAACTATTTAAAGTATGGTTTGTGCAAATTATGATTGGTTGAAGTATGATAGGGAAACTGCTAGAACAGTCCGTGACAGACAGCAAGTGAATTAATTGGTGTGTCAAATCTATGATGAGTTAGTTAGAGTGATTATAAGATGATATTGTGGAATATGTATTGATGCTATGTTTATGACCGTGATTGATTTGGTTGATCGATAAGCATGTTCTCTAGTTATAGAAGTTGCTTCAATGAAAGGAGACAATGTTCTTGAGCTACCGATGATAGATCTTCTATTAGTGACTAGTGATCATGTTGTGATGATTCATGTGTGTTTCAGTTGTCATGCTGATGTGTCTAAATTCATTTATGGTGATAAGTTGATTTTACATTGATTAAGGTAGGTGTTTTAACAAGATGAAAGAGTTGGTCAAAACCTATTTGATTGTTCCAGGTAAAATAAATTGTAAACATCTATCCTTTGGTCAACCTATTTGGTAAAAGTAGATTTTTATACCAAGATGTGTATTTTGGTGTGATCTCTCTAGGTGTGAAGATTGGAAAAGTGTTTTTAATATATTTTATGAGTTGTTAGGTTGATGGAAGTATTAGGGCTTGAACAGTGATATTTATATCATGAGATCAAAGATTTTGGTTTGTAGATCATGATTATGATGGTGCAGTCAAGCCAAGATATTCCAGAGTTTTCTAATGAAAGATTGAATATGATACAGAGGATCTGATCAAGAAAAGGAGTTGCTATTTCTAGATTGCAAGACCCTAACGAGTGTCTTGTTTCTAAATCCCTTAATCAGGTAGATCCTAATAGAGGCTATTGTATAAATCCTTTAACAAGGTGACACTTTAACTATTTTATGAATTCCTCTAACATGGCTACTCCTAATAGGGCTAGAGGTAAATCACATAATTGGATGACACCTAATAATATCTTTGTAAACTCCTAATAGTGTTAAGCTCCTAATAGGACATACTTCAGGATTGTGAATCTCATCTCACACATAGTTTTCACTCATTTGGGTTTCCACAGAAAAAATATTTGTGTTATGTGTTGCATGCATTGTGGTAGTTATGTTTATTTGGTTAAGTCTTATTTTCTTATCAATCAGTAAAATTGTGAATGGTTATGCAGAGTTAAAGAAATGAAAAATTGTAGATGTCTTTAATTACTGATTCACCTCCCCTCTCATTAATCTGGGACCCTTAGGACTAACAATTGGTGTTAAAGATTTGGTTCTCTTTATACTAAATTATAATAGCTTGAGGTCAAGATCCATGAATGATGAGGAAGGAAGGTCGTAAGTTCACAAGGGAGAACTACTTGGTGTGGAGCAGTATAATGAATCTTTATCTAAAAGGTTTGAGTAACAAGTACTGGAGTCTAGAATCATGTTGTTAATCAGTATGCTACTTCAACTAGTTCTCTCAATGAAGATCAGCTAAGGGAGCTACAAGAGAACAATACTACTATCTAGAATCCATTGGAAGTACATTATCAGATGAAAAGTTTTTTGATATCCAAGATCTTGAAACCACATATGATGTGTAGGATAAATTAAAGTTAGTGTATGGTGGTGAAAAATATGTGTATAAAGCTAAGGTTGAGAGCTTTCAAAAGGAAAATATGATGACATGAGGATGGTTGAAGGTGAAAATATTGAGAATTATGGTTAGAGAATTAAAGAAGTGGTTGCTTCTATCAAAATTGTTGGTGGAACAATTGAAGAAGATGATGTGGTAGGTAAAGTTTTTAGAACCTTGTTAACTCTTTATGCCATTAGGGTTTCTTCTATTCAAGAGTTAAGATTTGTAGGAACTTCTATTGTCACTCTTGATTCATTGGTTAGAACCTTGACTACTTTTGATCTTATCAATTTTGATAGAAGTGTTCCAAGGGTTGAAGCTACATTTAAGGTGCATCTAGATGTCTCTTGAACCTATAAGGAAATGAAAGGAAGTTAGTCATGATTCTTTCTCTATGACAAGATATTCTAATGATTATAATTAAATTATGTTTGAGGAAAATAAATAGTAAGAATTGGAAGCATTTCTTGCTAGGAGGCTACCTAGAGGAACTAGTAAGTACAAGGGAAAGCTAACTCTTAGATACTTCTCATGTAACAAGATTGGGAACATTGCTGCGAGGTGTCCTAATGGTGATAAAAGGGAAAAGCCTAAGAGATTCAATGATAAGAGAAATAAGACTATTTTGTTGCTACTGATGAAGGTGTTACTGATGAGGAATCTGAGGGTAATGATGAAGATTTATTTACCTTTTTTTTTTGTTAAGGATAATCCCACTGTAGATGGTGATAAAGCCTTTATTTTTAGCATGGATCACTGTGAAGATTGGGTAATAGACAATGGATGTATGTACATCACATGACCAGTGATAAGAGTAAGTTCACTAAGTTGAAACAATGTGATGGTAGAGTGGTAAGGTTTGGTAGTAATTCTCCTTTCTTAGTAAAAGGAATAGGATCTATTGCACTAAATAGAAAAATAAATTGTGATGATGTCTACTAGGTAGAAGGCCTAGGATATAATTTGTTGAGCGTAGCATAATTAAATAACAAAGACTATATATCTTATTGAGTTCAAATGAGGTGTATGTAGGATGCTTGAGAGATTTGATGATTTGATTTCTATTGGTATGTAGAATAAAGGTAACTTATTCTTGTAGACACTTAAAAATAGCTCAAGCCTACTAGTCTATGTGTTACCATTTTTGCATTACAATTGAAACATTGTTTTGAATCCTATTATACCCCTATGTTGTGCATGTGGTTTTTACTATATGTCAACATTATATCTTTCTTCATAAATTGGACATTGAAAATTGTTTAATTGATTATTAACATTTCTTGCATCTTTCAATCACAACCTCGATCTTTTTGGCCGAATCGATCAAGTATGAATTATTTTTCAACTAATCCTAAATATTCCTAAACATTCCTAATTCGATCCTATTAATTCCTAAATAGATCCTAATTGATCCTAACTTGATCTAAATCATTCCTAAATCAGTCAAAATCAAACCTAATCAGTCAAAGATCATTTCAAATATATTTAATTATTCTCAAATCAACTCTATGACATTGCCAAAGTTCATCGATGCCTAGTAAAATCACTTTCAACTCAATCCAATCCCCTCACATCCTTGTGAGTCTTATCAATTTCATCAATCATAATCAATCTAAGGCATTTTCCAAGTTCATCGATGTCTCATCCTCAATTTCATCATCTTCATCAATTTGAGTGCATTCTCAAAGTTTATCGTTGCTTCCTCATCATCATCATAAGTTTGAGTGCATTGTCAAATTTCATCAATGCCTCATCATCATCATCATCGTAATCCAAGTCAATTCAAAAGAAAATTAAATTGTTGTTGAGGAATATTGTGATGCTTGATAATTGTAGTGCACCCATTTGAAATGTCAAACCATTAATAACATGATAAAATAAAGAAAAAACCTTGAAAAAATGCACAAATTGTCAACCATAAAAAATGAAGGTTATGACCAATGGTCATTCCTCACAACCTTAGGAAGGGGGCAAATTCAACCCCTTTCAAATAAAAATATTTGTATTAAACAAAACATCAATTTGCATATTGCATTAAGCGAAGTAAATCAGCTCCAACAACCATTTTAGAAGGGCATAAATTCTCTCAAATTTATGATCATTGAAGTGGGATCTAAGTTCAATTGCTCATTTAAGCTTTTAAACATGTTTGGATACAACCATAGTTTTAAATTTATATAATTTTTTCTCCAAATTAAAAGATACACCAATACTTACCCAATATTGTAAAATACTTTTTTAAATCATAAAAAAGGAAACTCTTGAAGAATGAAGTATAACAAGATGCTAAGATTAGGTGAAATAAGTAATCTATAGAAATATTTATTTGTTCATGTAGCCTTGTCAAGTACATTTTGTAGTGCATGTTGTGCTTTTGCAAAAGAAGGCCTCACAATTAACAATTGAAATTTAAAAAATAATATTAAGTAAACTGAATAAAATATAAAACATTAACATTCACATGAAAAAATACAAAAAATTTAAAATGAAAAAAAATAAAAAATAAAAATCGAAATGCAAGCAAATAAAATAATAAAAATCATAAAATGAAAAGAAAATTGAACATTCCAACTATTCATTGAAGTAGTTGATGCCAAGTGATTGAAGTGCATCAAAACCATGTAGCATAATACTTTTATAACACCAGTAATAAATAAATCATGACAATAGTGACAGTAGTGTAAAAAAAAAACCTATCTAAATTTAAATATCTGATTTCATTGTCTAAACTTTGATATTAACAAAAATATTAACACACACTAATAGAAATAATATGAAACTATTCTTTTACTACAAACACTCTTCAATATTTTTCTAGTTAATATAAAGTCTATTCTATATTTTGATCATAGAAATAGATGGAAGACCAAAAAAATGTATAAAATATCATTTTTTAGATGATTAGCAGGACAACCATAGGTAAACAAAATTCTAGATCAAAATATCAAAACAATCACAAAATTAAGAGTATGATTTGGATCCTACTTTATCACACTAAAAATAAATTGGTTGGTTTGATCTAAATTTTTTGATTTGGTCAGCAAATATTGTAAATTATTTAATTCAATTGGAGTGTTTTTTTAATAAAATAAAAATTCTATTTGGCTGAAAGACATTTAAGTACTATGATATGTTTTACGTTTTACAGGGATTTCTATTAAGTCTACTGGCAAGTGTTTTTCTTTGTTGTAAATTCATAACAGCTAGTATAGATAATTTCTGATCATTTTTTAAATAATTTCTAGAAACTTAATAGAATTATGAAGGATATTTCTCAGCTTTTTTTCTATAGTAGATTTTTGCAATCTTACTTGTAGTAGTTCTTCTAAAATTCTATAACTGTAGTAGTTCTTCTAAGATTCTATAAGTGGTGATAAAATAGGTGAACTAAACCAAAAATAATGTTGTCATGTACAGTCACCTGATTTGCTTTTAAAATAAGATAAGATAAATGTTCAGATAAAATAGTAAAAAAAAATATTTTAAACAGAGAATGGAAATTGGCTTGCAGATGGTCCATCAAAGCACCATGAAAAGCATAAGGCATAGCTCGAACACAAGATTTCAAGAATTTATTTCTTACACATAGGGACTGAACCACTATTTTAGTCTATGAAGAGTGATAGATTACAAATGAGAAGAATATTTTCCTTTGCCTTATGATACCGAAGACTAAAAGTTTCCTAGGGTTTCCTTATTAATAAAATTTTCATTTCATTTTCGCGTTACCGAAACCCTGATTAAGCTACCAACCCTGAGCCTACCCAATACTTCTGAGACAAAATAAGAAACAATGTATGCAGTCAGAGTTAGATAAGAGTAGAAATTGCTTATAACTCTCAACAACAATTTGCTTATACTAGCTCTTAAGGCTATTAAATACAGTATAATATGAAAGAGGTAGTTCAGCTTCAGAATGTCATTTCAGGGGGAAAGTGGACATCAGAGGAAAGAGGAAAGAGGAACCAAATCACAGAGGATTGAGATTCAAGGGCGGATACACATGGATCCCACAGTTGGTCTTTCATGGGGCTAGTCTTACAAGAGATAGAGATTTCAAACACTTCAGTTTCAAATAGCTCTATCCGCTTTAAGCAAGTGAACAACCCTGCTCCGAAACCAAATTCTCAGAGTATTTCCAGTATTTGAAGATTAATTAGTTGCCTAACTAATTTTGGCAAGGCTTTCACTCCTGACCAGCGTATGCCTAAATTCTGCAAGAGATTAAGGCGCCCTAGAGAGTCAGGTAAACATTCCAACGCGGGACAATTTCCAATTTGAAGAGAAGCCAAGGAAGACAGATCAACAATTTACCCCAAATCGTCATCCTAATTATTTGCGAGATATCTCATTATTTATTAAGAAAAAAGTTTGTAAAACCTCGCATTGTGGCAAAGAAGGTGTTGGGCAGAGAACAATATGAAGGAGATGGAGCCATTGTCAGGCGCAGTATTGGCAGGTAATACCACTTCTTCACTTCTTTTCTTTTAAGATAATTTAGGACTGCGATTCTCAGTCTTTCAGATTGCTTGATTTAGTGCCATTGAAATCAATCATTGATCTATTCTTTTGTCTGTCTAATTAGGTTCTTTGTTGTGGACAGACCAGATTAAAGTTTTTGGATCCATTTCTTTTACTGGATGAATTCTCAGGTTAGTTGGTCAAACTAATCAAGTGTGTGGGCATTGCAGTAAGTGGTCCTGCTGGCTTTCCTGACCATCCTCACAGGGGTATTATTTATATGTTGGATCTTGACACCTTTTTAAGCCTGTTTTCATTGCTCTGTTCGCACTAATGATTTAATAATATGTTTTGGGCAGGTTTCGAGACTGTGATATACATGCTGGAGGTACCATCTTTTCTCCCTTTCTTTTTCCCCTTTCCACAGCATCATAGCTGGAGAGGTTGAGTATGGCTCTGCAGATGTGTTTTTACTGTAAAACTGGGAGGATTTAAGAATAATTGATGATTTATGTTCTTTTATCTTGATGATAGATCATAGAATGTGATCGAAAATATTGAAGGGTTTAAGAATAATTGATTATTTATTTTCTTTTGTTTCGATGATAGATTATAAAATGTGATCCAAAATATTGATGTAAAATAAATTTGACATAATCAAATTAAAAAATTAAATTGCAATCAATATTATAGATGGCAGAAATTTTCTGTTTTCAACAATCCAGACCTGCTGGTCAGATCTGCTGTAGAGGTTTAGAAGTTTGTAAGAGAATATATTCTTTATTTTTTGGAACACGGGGAGCCTTCACGCATGAGGACTTTGTAGGAGATAAGGGCACCAGCAAGGCTGACGATCTGCAGGTTTCAAATCTCTTAGTCCCCTGTTCTTATTTTACTTCACTCTTTTCTGTGATGGTCATGTACTGAGGGTTTTTAGTGCAAAGTACCGTGTAGGGGATGACTGCAAGCCGGGACAGTCCACTCAGAAATGCCAGCTGGACCAGGATCACAACATGGTAAGTTCCACAAAATTAGTATTGAGATCAGTCTCCGACTGCGTTTGGGTTACTGACAGACAACTGGCATCCACAGGCCGTGTTACAGGGGAGCGGGATGAGGAATGGAATTACTGAAAGATAGCTAAGGGCCGCTTCTACAAATAATCTGTTCAGCATTAGGTCGCTGGGCCACAGGCTTGATAGGTTAAAGAGCCAGGGGCAGGGTCCTAGGCTTGATGGATCCCGAAGACTGCCCTAACTCACTGCATCCTAAGGTTAAAAGCCAATTCAACTCAAGGAGCAGGGTCCTAGGCAAATCTGGCAGATGTGGAATGGCCAATCCCACATCTGAATGAACAAAAATTGATCAGCAACCCACAGAAAGAGGAATTTCAGACATATAATCGGCTGAAGAATCAAACATTAACAAACAATTGGTCAAGGAATCCCTGCATCATTAATGAAAATATATCTTGGAGAAGAAAACCACCGTGGATTAGGAAAAACCGTGGTTGGATTAGAGGCGATATGTCGTTCTTAAGGAAGAGAAATCCTCCAGTACTGGGAAAGAAGGAGGTGGAGGCTGGGAAAGAAAACATGGGCGGAGGCAAGGGAAACAAATGAAAAAAAAGCAGGATTGCAAATTTACTCCATGCACAAACTAACTAAAATAAAATCAGCAATTTGGGGAAACGAAACATAGCAGCCTTGATGAAATAAAGAAGCGGAAAGGAAAACCAGTAGATTGTATTATGAAGAGATGAAAAACATGAACAAATTCTCGTATTAATAGGTACCTTTCATTGTAAAGGACTGATTGAATTCCAAAGAAACAAAATCTTCCTTCCTTTGCAGAGTTCAAATGAAGCAGATGAGAGCCGAAGCAAGAATCTCTGCTTAAAATATCTTACCTGCAATTGGACGCCTCTGCTTTAAGCAACTTGTGTAAAAAACCAAAAAAACACAAAAATAAAAGCAAAACCAGAAAAAAATAAAAATAAAAACAAAAAAAACCCAAAGAAAACATTCGTCATATTATTTGAATGTGACATATTTAGTCAATTAAGGAATGTTAAATGTCTATAATTAATTAATTAAGATGTTTGTTATATATATATATACTTATATAAAAATATATTTATCAATAATTTTCACGTAGATAATATTTGATAGTAATTTGTAAAAACAAAGTTTACAAATATATAAAATTATGTTAACATTTAATAATAAAGATGCAAGCAAGCAATACATTTTTTTTTAAAATCTTGAATGAGTATTAAAAAGACCAAATATTTTAGTAACACTTTTTTAAGAGACTGTTTAAATGGTAAGTTTTTATATCATGAATGAGATAAATATAAAAGGAAAAATTTACTTTTTAAGAGACTATTTAAATGGTAAGTTTTAATAGCATGAATGAAAAAGCATGTGTGGGTAATTGAATGTTGGAAGACAAGCCTACATTTGGGATATGTAAATTTGAGTCATTAGAGATGAATTCAAGGTAGAGGGACCTTATAGGATGTACTTAAGAAGGCATGCCCTCCTTTTGCTAGGTGGATAGACAAGGAATTGAGGATCTTGATAATTGGTGGGGTTCTAACGAAGAGTGCTTGCAATAAAAATATCAAAGTTATTGTCCTAATAAAAATAGTGTCCCAAGTTGATGTATTCCTTGACATGATTGGTGTAGGTTTTATTCTATAAAGATGGAGCAAAATATTATGTCATTTGACATGTGTTGAGACATTATTGTCCCAAGACTTATACATATCATTTTCAAGGATGACCACATAAAGATGAATCGAAAACCCATAATGCCACCTTAAATGATTAAATTAGAGACCAATAATATCATTGAACATAAAATGGACATATGAAATCATCTCATACAAAGAAATCATTTTTACATGCAAAGACATCCAAGTAATTGACTAAAATATGAAATCAAAAAAAAATAAAAATGAAAAATTTGCATGGATACATTACAAATCATGGGTAGATGTTATCTCAAAATATACAAGGGCCATTAGATTATATGTTAAATAAATAATGAGAACATAAGATTGGCGATACTATTGAAAAATAAATAATAACTATGATATACATTGTTGAGCTAATTTAGATTTCTATCATAACTTATAAAATTTAGAAAAAAATCATCTAATACATATTGAATATTGTGACAAATTTTTGAGTTAAACATTAAATTAAAATGAATGCTATAGCTTGAAGCTAAACTTATGTTTGGTTCAATGGGAAACTATATGAAATTTTTTCTAATAGAGCTACAAGAAAATCCTTTTACATATTAATTTTCATCTTTTGTTTTGAAATGCCAAACAATCCAAAGGAAGAATATATGTTTTACAAAAGCTAATCATAGTTAAATTTAAATAAATTCACAACATAATAAGAATATCTTAATTTTACTACACAATGTGGATATTGAAGTCGATTGACTATAATCCAAGCCCACTTATAAGAGTATACAATATTAATGTGGATATATAGTTGATGGATATAGGTGGATACATCATCGATTGATTAAAATTAAACTACCTTGAATAATTAATTCTATTTCAACAATTTTATCAATTGATTAAATTACAACATAGCGAAAAATAGTTGATTAATAGAGTAAGTAATAATGATATTCATTATTTTATGTTTAGTGATTATTATTTTTATTAAGTGGACTAAAAGCTTACTTTTAAACCAAATTTTATAATTTTTTATAATTATTAAAATCTAATAATCAATGTTGTTTTATCTCCTACATTTTGTATTTATTGCAACTAGCACATGAAACTTGATCAAAAGCTAGGAAAAGGAGAATGTATGGATGAATAAAATAGTAAGAGAATAAGGAAATGAGCTAGTGAAATGGAGACTGTGGTTGGGCCAGATGGTTTTTTATAGTGCAGGATGTACCTCTAATCTTAGGGGTTTTAAAGTACATATGACAAACACTTGATTTTATCCCTAGTGAGATAGTAATAGTTAATTAGCCCCTTTGATTACTTGTGGAGGTTTTATAGTACATACATGACAAACTTATCCCTAGTGAGATAGTAATAGTTAAATAGCCCCTTTGATTACTTGTGGGCCATGTACTTGCATGTGGCTTGTATGTGCTTTCATATTGATGTGTGTTATGAATATATGTTGTAGCATATGGTATTATATGTGGTTGTGTATAATTATATCATGTGCATCTTATAGATATATGATGTTTTGAATCTATGGGTTGCATATTTAGGATAATCTAATAGTTGGAATATGAACCGTTTAGTTATAGATTTGTGGGTGTTTTAAATATATTAATAAATTTAGATTTAAATGGATAAATTTTTAGCCTTTCCATGTTTATCAAAAAATATGGATTTTTAGATTTTCAAATATACTATAGTTCAAGACTTTCTAGATTGTGATAGTTGTACATTGACTACATGGTTTGAGGAGGTTGGTTACACCTTGGTTGATGAAGATTGTGTTCCTTGTCAAGTTTCAAATTTTTCTTTGTTTCATGTTGTGGATTGTATTATTTTGGATCTAGGTTTTAAATCTGATGTTGATGTCATAGAAAAATCTACATATTGTATATGTTATGTTTATTATTAATGAAAAGTTGAGTTTGTTTATATTTTGGTGACATTCATAAATGGTCCTATATTTTTCTCTAAGATGTATATATTCTAAGTTAATCTCAACTAAGAAATCTAATTTATTTTATATTTTGTAATAAATTTTAATTAAATTATTTATGTTGCAATAAATGTCCAAGGTTGAAGGCTACAAAAATTTGTGAGAGCTATCTAACCTAAGGGTTAATGTTGAATTTTGGTATTTGCATTGGAACTCAAATGAGATACTTTGTGGAACAAGGCTTGTTGTGAATATATCATCAAGGTTAGTTTTGAGGAATTGACATAGCATTGTGAATTGGTTGGTTCATTGTAAGTATTGTACCATCCTAAATTGTAAGCACCTATTATAAATGCTCAATTAGGTCCCATTTTAGCATGTATGGGCTCCCACATTAATTTTTGATACTACATCCCTGAATTGTCTATCATTCCAACATCTTCTTTGCGATCTCTATACTTTAACCAAAATTTGAGATATTTTGGTGGGAATAGGTCGGAAAGGGCGACCTATTCCTTGAGGTTCTCTCCAAAATTCAATTTGGGGGCTTGTCTCAATGGTTAAGTGAGAAATCTAAAATCCCATCTGTCTCCTTGAAATTTTTATCCCTGAAATGTTGTGAGAGGTATATAAACAACCTATCTCTCCTCATTTGGACATCACATCGTAATAATTTAAGGTGTCTCCTATAAATTTTCATCTCAAGCATTCTAAGGTAGATCTCAATTATTTCAAGGTATTCTTTAAGTCAACTTATCTTTGGATCAAGCTTCTTTCCACCATTGAAGGCTAATTAAAGGAGTCCAACATCAAGGAAGGAGATATTTGCATAAGCATCCAAGCATTCATTCATTCAAGTCTTTTCATATGTGTGTCCCTCCCTCTCTCCATCTTTCTCTCCCTCTATCCCTACTTTCCCCTCTCTCCTTCCCTCTCCCCCTCTCTTCCCCTCTATCTCCCTATCTATCTATCCCTCCCTCACATCCTCTCCCTCTCCTCTCTCCCCCTCTCTCCCCCTCTAGCTCCCTCTCTACCTATCCCTCACTCACATCCTCTCCTTCTCTCCTCTCCCTCCTTATCATCTCCCTCTCTCCCCCCTCTCTCCCTACCACTCCCCCTATATCCCTCTTTATGTCCCTCCCTCTCTCCCCATCTCTCCTTATCTATCTCCCTCCCTCCCTCTCCCTCTACCACCCTCCCCCTTTATCCACAACATCATCCTCTCCCCCTCTATCCCTCTCCATACATCCCTCTCCCCCTCTTCCTCCCTCGCATACTCTCTCTCCCTACCTCCCTATATCTCCCCCTCTCCTCCCCCTCCCTCTCTCCCCTCCTCTCTCTCCCTCTCCCTCTCTCTGCTCCTCTCTCCCCATCTATCTCCCTCTCTTGTCCCCCTCCCCATATCCCCATGTACTAAGTGCCCCTCCCTCTCATCCTCCCCCTCCCCCTCCCCCTCCCCCTCTCCCTCTCCCTTAATCTCTATCACCCCTCCCTCTCTCCCTCCCCCTCTCTCTCCCCTCCTCCTCTACCACTCCCATCCCCCTCTTCCCCATTATATATCTCACTCACTCTTATCCTCTCTCTCCCTGTCTCCCCCTCTTCCTCTCCCCTCCCTCTCTCTCCCCTTTATCTCCCTATCCCTCGGCCCCTGTCTCTCCCTCCATCTTCCTCTCCTTCCTCCCTCCCTCCCTCTCCCTCCCCCTCCTCCCTCCATCCCTCTCCCTCTCCCTCCCTCTCCCACTCTACCCATCCCCTTCCCTCTCTCTCATCCTCTACTCTCTCCCCCTCCCCCTCCCCCTCCCTATCTCCCCTCTCTCTCCCTCCCTCCCTCTCCCCTCTCCTCTATCCCCCACCCTCTCTCTCTCACCCCCTCCCTCTCCCTCTCTCCATCTCCCCTCTCCCCTCTCCCCATCCCTCTCTATTACCCTCTCCCCCTCCCCTTCCCTACCTCTCTCTTCCCCTCTCTCTCTCTCTCTCCCCTCCCTCTCTCCATCCCCTCCTCTCCCTCCCCCTCTTCCTCCCTCCCCCTCCATCTCTCCCCTCTTCCTCACCCTCTCCTCCTCCCCCTCTTCCCCATTATCTCCCTCTCCCCCTCTATCACTATATCCCCTCCTCCCTCCTCTCCCTCCTCCCCCTCTATCACTATCTCCATCTCCATCTCCATCTCCCTCTCCCTATCCCTCCATCCCCACCCCCCCTCTCCCTCTCCCCCTCTGGTGCAAGGTACCCTAGGCAACATCCTAAATGTTCCTTATGATTTTGAGTTTTGTGTGTTATGTAATAATGGGATAGATCTTTGATATCATCCTCTTTTTGGTTTGGATCCATTTGTGTGGTTAAGGATCCATAAGGCACATCTATAAGCATTGGGATGCCTTAGTCCACTTGGATCATAGGGTTTGAAGCAATAGGCGAGTTAGGTATTTTTGGTGTTTTGAGAGTTTTAAAAATGATTCCATTAAATTTGGATCATTTTAAGCATGTTTGAATTGGTTTAAAGGTTAGAATCTTAACCGATGGTCTTTGGAGAGAAAAATTGAAAAAGTTACACAACAGATGTAAAAGTTGCTCGAGGAACTTTTCAAAAATTGCTCGAGAGGTTCAAATTAGAAGACCAAATGTCATAACTACATATGCACCGGTTTGGCTTAGGTTATAAACCTATTTAAACTTGTTTTGGCCTCACCAAGAGGTAAGAAGATGGTATTATGATTTCTAATGCAAAAGTAATGAAGAACCAAGAGTTTCCCTAAGTTAATTCTGATGGGTATGACCGTGTATGGAGGATTGAGTGAAAGTTATTTACATGAGTTGAATCATTGAATTTTCTACTTTCTAAAATAATTGGAATTGGTTTGATTAGTCCTATGTAGAAATAGTTCTAATTCATTTTCTAAAACCAGTCCAGCAAGAAGCTTTAAATAGGCATACCCTACAAATGGAACCCTAACTTGCATTTGAACTAGTGGAATTCCACCCATCTAGAAAATGAAATTTAGGAGTGTAATAATAGTGATCCAAAAGACTCAGGGTGTGACTTGAAGGACTCAAGGTGTTTACATCAAGCCCTAGGCTGAATGTCTCAATGTATTCAGCCAGGTTGATGAGTGTTGAAGTGTGCAGTGTGAAGATTTGATTGGTGGGATTGATTAGAAGGTGGATTTGTGTTAGTTGGAGAGTAGAGAAGGTGTACAAAACCCTGAACCAATCCCATGTACCCATCCTTGATGAATTTATTTGGAAACCAAGCCTAAATTGGCTAATTAGGTCTGCGAACTCAATAAGGGTTAGGTGTTGCAAGAGTGGATTTGGGTCTTAGAACTTTGGGGATCTTTGTAACTTACAAAAGGGTATTTGAATCTTCCCTTAGTTTTCCTAGTCTCATCTGGAAGGATAAATTGCACACCAAAAAAAGTTGTGGACACCTAATAGGTTTCCTAGGTCAATCAATGTTCGACATATTGTGGAAGTTGAAAGGTCAATCTGAGGGTTGTTTTCCTACATCCTTCCATCATAAGTAAGGTGTTCCAACCTTTGGTTGGATTTTGTAAAGCCACTGGTGAAGATTTCCCAAGTTGGCCTAGAATAGGGCTAGTGTCCCTAAGTCACAAGTTTGGAAGGAATTGAGTGAAGCCTTTAGGCATTTAGGAGAAGTAGGATAGGTGTCTAATCACCACTACTTGGTTGAAATACCTTGAGTTTCAAGGTTAGAAGGATTGGATTGCATCAAATCCAAACTTGGAGAGTTGAAGAGGAAATAGAACATATCCTAAGCTTCTTGCTAACCTCTCTCTCTCTCTCTCATCCCCATCCCCCTCCCTCTTCCACTTCCCCTCTCCCTCTTGGTATCTCTATTTGAACATTAATGGATTTTCATTAGTATCAACAAGTTATTCAGTCGATCAAGTAGACAAAGCCTTTACACCGAGAAATGTCAAGGCAGAACTTCAAGTTAACTGAATACAGGATTGACCGAGCACACTTACCAAATGACAGGAATTTACCGAGTTAACTGAATAGGGAATGTAATGTTTACTGAGTTATTTAGGAAATGACATAGTAATCAGGAATGACACATATATCTATGCAATGGTTTTACACCGATCATATAAATGGTTTACCAAGATCGAGACATATTTAATATGGATGTAATCATTAACTTTTGTGATGATTCATATGTAATGTAAGATCTAGGTTATTTTTCTATACTGTTGATCTTACGTTTTCTAAGATGATGTAAAACCTAATTAGGTCAAGATTGTTGGATATTTAATTGTAAGAGATGTCATTATGATAATGATTCATGAAGCAGTAGCCGTACTAAGGACATCAAGAGATCAAAGAAGGGTTTATGACAAAAGGTTTATCAGAGACAGAATCAGTTTTATCAAAATAAAAACAAGGCTACCGAGAAGGACATAAGGACATATTCATCACATAGAGATGATATCTATTTGTTATTTCACATATCTGAATCAGACAAGATAGAGTTGTCATTTTACAGATATTTTCTTGTTATCAATTTAACCATTGTAGAAGATTTAAATCTCTTAATAGAGTAGACTTAACCGTCTTATTGTAAATCTCTTAACCGAGTGCACAATTGATTGTGTTGCTAAAATCCTTTAACAAGGTAGATCTAGTCAATCTTTTGTTACTCCTTATAGGGTAAGATCATCAGAAGTGATCATCATTTGTAGCCTTAATCGACATACTTTATTTACTGCAGTAGTGAATATTTGTGCATGTCATCCCCACCGTAGTTTTTACCTTCTAAAAAGGGTTTCTGCATAACCAAAATATATGAGTCACGAGTTAAGATTTTCATGTATGATTTATTGTTTTGTTTGCATGCACTTTAAATTTTTAGTTATATGAATGTATGTTTCAAACAATGAAATCAGTCAGTTAATTAAGAACTACTATTGTTGATTGTTAAGTGTTGAAAGTTTTTGAGGGTACTGATTCACCCCTCCTCTCTTAGTACTTTATCTTTCCAATCCCAACAATTGGTATGAGAGCTAGATCTCTTGAAGTTTAACCACTGAAGAGATCAAGATCTAAGGATGGAAAGATATAGGTTGGACAAGACTATTGAGAATCAAAGGATACAGATACAAATATTCATTGAACAATTCAAGCAAGCCAAAGATGAATTGAAAAAGTTACTAATTCAAAGGAAGGATATGGAAATTCGGTACAGTGAGACTGATTACCATGAAGAAGAGATAGATGACCCATTTGAGAACATTGGATCTAGAACACGCAATATATCTGATGCATCTGAAGGAGCAATATCTAATTTATTTGAAAAGAACCTACACCTTACTGAACAGTCAAAGCTCTGCAAATCAGTCAAGAGATACAAATGGTTAGGATGATTGATGTCATGAACAATGTTAGGCAAGCAGAACAAGAAAGAAACTTGGCTATTGAAGACAAGAGACAAATGACTGAGAAGCTACAAGAAAAGGAATCTAAAATACTGAGACTCACCGAGCATCACTTTGAAATCTCTAATCAGATGGTTTTCATAAGTCAGGAAGTCAACCGAGTAAATAGTGAGCTTACAAGGAAACTAGAGGGTATGTGCAGGATCACGGTATGCCAAAAAGTGGTGATGTAAAAAAGAAGTCATGATTGATAGACTCTTTGAAAAATAACTATAACTTTCAAACAATATAAAATTTTTGAAATATGAAATATACATCATATTATATGCCTCACCTAATACAATAATAATAAAAACTTCTTTCCATTTGATAAAGTTTAGACTAAGTTAAGGTGGTCATACACGAGAGTTTTTATATTCAGGAAAATTTGTAGTAGAAAAATCATAATTAATTATTTACTTAGAAAAAAAAATACAAAAAAATATACATCACATCCGAACATTAGTCTACTACTTTTATCTAGAATCTTATAAAAAAATATTATCATTTGATTTTGTTTAATGTGGTTAGACATAAACCTACTTGTTATCTTTCTAGTCCTGATTGATAGACTTATTGAAAAATAGCTGTAACTTTCAAATTGTATAACATTTTTCAAATAAAAAATATGTGTCACATTCTATGCTTTTCCTACTACAATACAAATAATTTTTTTTTTCAATTTGATAAAGTTTAGACTAAGTTAACGTGGTCAGACACGAGAGTTTTTGTATTCTGGAAAAGTTGTAGAAGAAAAATCATAATTAATTATTTGCTTGTAAACAAAATTACAAAAAAATATGTGTCACATCCGTACATGAGTCTACTACTTTTTATCTAGAATCTTGAAAAAAAAAATTATCATTTGATTGTGTTTAAGGTGGTCAGACATACACCTACTTATTTTTTTTCTAAAATCTTTATACTACTACATTGAAATTTGAATTTTTCAACGTATAGAATAATTATTCAAAAAAGGCCTAGTATCTTAGAAACTAAATTCAATTTTCTACAGATTCTCTTCTTACATATTTCTGATAGAATATTTATAACTTGTTTAAATTATTATGTCAACTTGCCTAAACCTGATAATCTGAATTTTCATTGCCACTTAAGTGCCTAGTTTGGCATACCATGATCCTGCACATACCCTAGAAGACATTGTTGAACTAAGAGAAGAAAATGAAATACTGAAGAATGAAGTCAAAATCCAACAAAAACATAATGAAATGATCAAGAAAGCTGAAGACAGTTCCAAGAAGATAGATGAATTTGTGAGTAGTCAAAAAGGACTTGGAAGCACTACTGGTTTAGGCTATACCGAGCAAGGAGAGTCATGAAGACAAGCTAAAAAGAACAATTCCTACACTAACCAAAGGCCAAAGAAGCTATCATGATATCACTATGGAAAAATGAGCCACACATCAAATGTTTGTAGGAGAACAGAAAAAGGTATTCCAAAATCCACTTCTAAGTTTAATGGTTATTGTTATAAATGTAACAAGTATGGACATCAGGAACATGAGTGAATATCTAAGTTGAATAGGACTCCTAAGAAACGCTACCTGGAGAAACACTATCACACTTGCAACATGCATGGACATATTGCACAAGAATGCAGGACAAAGATGAAGCAAGTCTGGACACCAAAAGAACAGAACAAAACCCATCAATCGAGAAGGCAAGGTAATGCATATACTTGGGATTACAATACATGGGTTAATTGCACAACATGTGGAAGGTATGGACATATTGCAGCAAATTGCATGAGAAAGAACTGGAGAGGTAGATATCTCAACTGGACAGACATTGATATGGCATGTTTACATTATCACAAAGCCGGTCACTTAAGTAAGGATTGTAGAGACCAAGCACTAGAGACACAAACATATGAAAATGGTAATACAATTGAGGAAATCATGAGGATAAGAAACACAATGTGGAGAAAAGCATCAAGTGATAATGTTGGATCAAGCAATGCAGTGAGTGACACCTTGTCCATTGGATTGGGTGACATCACCACTTCCACCTAAGTCATGAAGGTATGTATGAAACTGCAATTTCAAAATTGGTTATATCTAACAAACAGCTCCTTATATCTAGTGATTGAATACCAAATTTGCATGAAACAAGATGCACTATGGTTTTATATATTTTGAGCTTTAATTGTATACAATCGGTATAAGATAGACCAAGTATGTAGTTTCTAGTCGGTAACTATTGGCAAGGTTAACCGAGTTGTAGTGCTAACCGAGCATGAAATCTTAGTGTTAACCAAGTGTATGATCTTTTGAAGTACACACCGAGCGCAACTATTCTTACCAAGATGTGCTAGGTCAAGCATTTAATGTAGAAAGTTTGAGTAGGAATTTGAATTTTTCTATAAATACACAGTGGACTTAGTCATTTCTTGCATTGTGAAAATGGAGAACAAAGTGATTTCGAGTGAAGAATTGAGCAGAGAGATTCAAGAGTGATTTGAGCACAGATTTAAAGGATTTTTGAGCTGAGTATTCATGGTCAAGAAGTAAGTTTCATTTTCACCAAACTATATAGTTGATTTCTCTCGAAGCCCTAAATTGAAGAATAATGGTGTCCTCATCAAAAGCTGAGAAATCTAAGACTAGAATTGATAGTGGTGTAAACCTAATCAAGTCTACAACTTGTAATGAGCCAAAGTATAAACTTCATCTGGAAGTTGCATCATAGACTAACAAAACTGGAGTGTTTTCAAGCATACCACCTAGGGTTTTTCTAGTCAAAGACATTCACGCATATATTCACTGTAAGATCAGGAAGATCAGTGATTTTGAGCTCCAATCCACCTTTCAAGAGCTAAGTGATGACATGAAACTAAAAGATGAGCATAGACATTTGAGGGTAAAAGGTTTGGTCAATGCCCTACACTTCTTGAGGGTTTTTAAGAATGATTGGATAAGGATTTTTTTGAGCCGAGTACACAAGGGCAAGCTACAGTTAGATGAACGTGTGAAGATCACCAAGGATATAATACATGTAGTTACTGGTTATCTCATAACCAACAAGGTCAAAGCATTGAGGAGTGTACTGAGGACCGAGATTGAAAAAGCCACTAGAGCTGAATGGAATAGTAGAGGCATGAAAATCAACACCATTGTTGATCTTGAAACTAGGTTCGCTGCATATGCCATTGGTTACAAAAATGTTCAATCTAGCAGACCTAACAACGTGCCATATGGAGCTATGGACATCGCTTATAAAATTGTGAAGAAAATATTTCAACTGGACCTCACCGAGTTATTGTTAAAGAAGTTAAAATAAAACATGAGAACCATCAGGTTGGTGAAGTCTAACACATGTAAGTTTGGATCACTGCTAGTGTGCATATTTTTCTATGTTTAGAATTTTTTCCCCTCAATCGGTAATGTTGGTTGAAACACTGACTGACCGATCACTTTTAAAATAAATGATTTTATTCAAAGTTTGGGATAAGATTTTATCATCATCATGGATGTTTATTTTGAGAAATTTAAGGACCAAATGAACCAGAGAAGAAGAATACTAGGACACCTAATTGAGCAGTACAAAGATGATATCTATTTCTTGGTAGATATTGACTACACTTTGATAAAAATTGTTGAACTAAGAACAACATGGATGGAACCAATGGGATATGAAATTGACATTGACTGAGCTTCTAGGTCAATAAAGGCTTTACTGGTCGAGCCCAAAGATCCTCAAGAAACTAGGTTTAGAACCTATGAAGAGGAAACAAAGAATTAAAATGGATGTAGTTGGAGTCAAGGTGACCAAGAAGTCTAAGAAAATGATGGACAAATTAATGAAATAATTTGATGATGATGCAGATGAAGGCAAGGCATCTGAGGATATTCCAGTTGAAGAGACAATCGAGGAGAAATTACTAATAGGTAATAGTGAGCATGATGAAGAGGTAACCAAGTCTGATAAAGACATTCAGTCGTCACCGGTCAAGGCCACAGGTAAGAGGAAGCAAGAAAAAGTACATACAAGAGAAAGGAAAAGGTCTACAATAGCTGCTTCTTCACCTTTGAAGAAAGGAGTTGTTAAAAATTTATAGACCCACTCCTACTAAAACTTACCAGAAGAAGAAGAGAGGTGCACAAGCCACCACCAAGCTACCAAAGAAAAGGAGAAAAGTTGATAAGGGCCGAGGATGACATTGATGAAGAAGATGAAGAGAAAGACCAAGATAAATTCAAATTAGTTGTGAATAAAAATTAATCTATTGATGAACTTGCTAAGATAATAATTGAAACTGGTGGTGTTAGCAACCCCAAATTGAATCAGTATGTACATATGTCTACCAAGGATCAGAAAAAGATAGAAGAATCTATCATACAAATGATGATCAAGTTTAGAAAGGTACCAATTGAATTTGCAAAATATGTACCAAAAAGTTTGTATGATGAAGTTTCAGAAATATACATACTTAAGCCTTGCACATAGAGAAAAAGATGAGGGAACACTCACTAATATTGGCAATGCCAAACCTATCAGTTCCCAAGATTGAAGAAATGATGACACACTATTCAAAGATATTTTTAGTGAAAAGTAGAGCACTAAACATTCTGGGAGGCAAAGTCAAGGATGTTGATGATAATGGTCAACAATTATGGACTACAATTCTTACTGCCCGAGCAGAAGCTGATAAGTTAGCTTTGGTAGTGATACCCAAGAAGAAAAGAAAGAAGAAAGGTAAAGGTATACACCCAGCTGATGCAGACCTAGCTACCAAGGAACCCATAGAGTTATCAGATACCGAGGTACCAGACACTATTATTGCTATTGACTTTTATTCAACAGGATATAGAGAAGTGTATACAGATCCTCTCGAGCAAGTACTAATAACAAGGAAAAATTATGTTCTTATTGAACACATCACAAATGGAGATCCAGATGACATAAATAATGATGAAGATGTTACTACTGCTGCAAATCAAACTGAGGAAACAACACCTACCAAGGCAACAACTAGTATGATACTGGGTGACCTACCAATCTTAGTACAAGCTGTTGAGATAATAATACAGAAGACACCTAAAGGCTCAACCCCCAAGAAACAAAAAGATACACCAGAGGATCAGGGGACAACAAAGGAACACAACACAACAAAAAAGGGAACAATAGAGTAGAATACTACAAATGAGCTTGAACAAACAGAGGCAGTATCTCAAGCACCAGAGGAAAGTAAATCAACAGAGACAACACCAAAGGACACCACTATCAATGCCCCCCTAGACAATCTACTGAGACACTGGTTACCAGGCAATAGAAAGAAGAGAGTGTGTCTACCGAGCTTGAAAAGACAAATGTGGAGACAAAAGCTCTAGTTCAGTATTCTAAATCCCCCACACCAGAAAAGAAGAAGATGAAGAAACATGGCAAGGGTCCAGTAACACTAGATGAAATAATTAAAATACTGGATTGTGACCCTAGAACTTTAGACCCCGAAGAACTTAGAAAATATGGGGAATTGTGCACTAGGAAGGTAGCACAAGAAAATTTGAGAAAAGAAAGTAAAAGTAAGCAGATAGTTGAAGAAGTTAGAGACATTTTACAACAAGTCATTCTAGAGATCAATGTTAATGAGGATACTCCCATACTTGATCAACTTGCTTCTCTAACTAGTCACATAAATTCCCCAGACATAGATGTAGAAAAGAGAATAGAAGAAAGGGTAGAGGAAAAGATACAATTAAAAATTGTAGAGAAGATCAACCAAGAAGTAGCAATGAATAAGGTAAAGTTATCTGAGAAAATTACCATGTTGGACACAACAATTCAGATGATTATTCAAATTTTGTTCAAATTATGCACTATTGAAAATTTCACTACTGAGGTTAGTAAGAAGATTACAAAGTTAGATGGAGAAATCCAAGCCAGTGCAAACTTATCTTTAACCGAGCCAAATGCTTTTCACAAGCATATATCAAAAGTTCAAGAACTTCGGCGGTTGAGGTCTGATTTGAGGAAGCAAGAAGATACTATAAGTGACTAGGTCACCGAGCTACAAGTCAAGCTACTTCCCTATCTAAAAATAATGGAAATACATGTTGAGAAGGAAAAAACCTTAGTTGCTACTCCTAAGATTTCAATTTTGGAGAACATTTTTGATATGCATGGATAAGTCGGTCTAGAGCACATTGCTCTTGACAACTTGAAAGAGGAATGGGAACACCTCTTGGACTCATTGAAGAAAACCAACAAGCATATTTTTGATCACTTGTAAGTACACATTTCTATTGTTTTTTGGCATTAATTTCAAAAAGGGGGAGAACTATGTATATATGCCACTATGTACTTCACACTACCGAGAGTATGCACAAAGGGGGAGTTAGTCAATATAGAAGGTTTAGTCAATGTATAGTTGGTATATATATGGAGTTAGTATTTTTTTTTTGAAATTTAGTACATATACATAAGGTTTTGATACTAATGCCAAAGGGGTAGATTGATATCTCTCTTTGAGCATTAATGAATTGTCATTAGTATCAATAAGTTATTCAGTTGATAAAGGTTGATATAAGGAGACAACAAGTCAGTCAGTCAAGTAGACAAAGCCTTTACACTAAGAAATGTCAAGGAAAAACTTCAAGTTAGCCGAATACAAGTTTGACTGAGCATACTTATCGAACGACAAGAATCTACTGAGTACCGAGCTAGTAATTACCGAGCATTCTTATACACCGAGCATCAGTGATTAACCAAACATGAAATGTAGTGTTTACTAAGTTATTCAAGAAATGACATAGTAAACATGAATGACACATATATCTATGCAAGATTTTGACACCGATCATATAAACGGTTTACCAAGATTGAGACATTTAATATGGATGTAATCATTAACTTTTGTGATGATTCCTATGTAATGGAAGATCTAGGTTATTTTTGTATATCGTTGATCTTAGGTTTTCTAAGATGATGTAAACCCTAATTAGGTCAAGATTGTTTGATATATAATTATAAGAGATGTCATTATGATTATGATTCATGAAGCAATAGGCGCACTAAGGACATCAAGAGATCAGAGAAGGGTTTATGACAAAAGGTTTATCAGAGACAAAATTAGTTTTATCAGAACACAAACAAGGCTACCGAGAAGGACAAAAGTACATATTCATCACATTGAGGTCATATCCATTTGTTATTTCATAGATCTACATCAGACAAGATAGAGTTGTCATTTTACAGATATTTTCTTGTTATCAATTTAACCATTATAGCATATTTAAATCTCTTAACATAGTAGACTTAACCGTCTTATTGTAAACCTCTTAACCTAGTGCACACTTGATTGTGTTGCTAACATCCTTTAACAAGGTAGATCTAGTCGATCTTTTGTTACTCCTAATAGGGTAAGATCATCAGAAGTGATCAACATTTGTAGCCTTAATCGACATACTTTATTTACTACAGTAGTGAAGATTTGTGGGTGTCATCCCCACCACAGTTTTTACCTTCTAACAAGGGTTTCAACGTAACCAAAATATCCAATTCATGAGTTAAAATTTTCATGTATGATTTATTATTTTGTTTACATGCACTTTAAATTTTCATTTATATGGATGTATGTTTCAAACAATGGAATCAACTGATTAGTTAAGGACTACTACTGCAGATTTTTAAGTGTTGAAAATTTTTGAGGGTACTGATTCGCCCCTCCCCTCTTAGTACTTTATCTTTCAAATCCCAATACCTCTGTCTCTCCTCTATCCCCCTCCCTCTCTCCTCTCTCACACTATTCATCTCTCTCCCTCTCCCTTTCTCCTCCCTCCCCCTCCTCTCTCTCTCTCTCTCTCTCTCTCTATTCCCCCTCTCTCCCTTCCTCTTGCTATCTCCCTTTTCCCACTCTTTCCTCCCGCTCATCTCCCCCTCTCCCCTCCTCTCCCCTCCCTCAGTCTCCTCATCCTCCTCCCTCTCACCCTACCTCTCTTCCTCCCCTACCTCCCTTCCTTCATCCCCCTCCCTCTCTCCCCTCATCTCTCCCTCATGTTCCTCTCTCTCTCTCTCTCTCTATCTCTCTCTCTCTCTCTCTCTCTCTCTCTCTCTCTCTCTCTCTCTCCCTCCCCCTCTCCCCTCTCCCCTCCCCCTCTCCCTCCCCCCCTTTGTCTCTCCTCTCTCCCCCTCCCTCTCTCCTCTATCACCCTCTCCCTTTCTCCTCCCTCCCTCTCCCACTCTCTCCCTCCCTCTCCCTGTCTCGCTCTCCCACTCTCACCCCCCAATCCTCTCCCCCTCTTGCCTCCTATTCCCCTCACTCTCCCTTAGTCTCCTCATCCTCCTCCCTCTCACCCTACCTCTCTTCCTCCCTCTCCATCTCCCCCACCCTCTCTCCCTCCTCTCCCTATCTCTCTCTCCCACTCTTGCCCCCCACTCCTCTCCCCCTCTCGCCTCCTATTCCCCTCACTCTCCCCCAATCTCCTCATCCTCCTCCCTCTCACCCTACCTCTCTTCCTCCCTCTCCATCTCCCCCACCCTCTTTCCCTCCTCTCCCCTACCTCTCTTCACCCCTCTCCCCCACTCCCCCTCCCTCTCTCCACTTGTCTCTCACTCTCTCCTCCTCTCCCCCTCTATCCTTCCATCTCCCCCCTCTCTCCCTCGCTCTTATCTTCTCTCACTCCTTCCCTCTCTTGCTCTCCCCCTCTCTCCCTCCTCTTCTTCTCTCCCTCTCTTCCTCCCTCCATCTCCCCATTCTCCCCCCTCCTCTCATCCTCTACTCTCCTCCCCTCCTCTCACCCTGGCCCTCTCCCTCCCTCCCTTCCTCTCTCCCCCCCTCTCCCCTCCTTGTACTCTCTCCCTCCCACTCCCCCCACCCTTCCCCTCTCCTCTCTCCCTTCCTCTCTCTCCCTCTCTCATCTTTTCCTCCCTCACCCTTCCCCTCCCTCTCTCTCACCCTCTCCTCTCTCCCCCTCCCTCTCTCACTCCCCTTCTTCCTCCCTCTCCCCCACTCTCTCCACTTCCCCCTCACTCTCTCAATCCCTCTCCCCCACTGTCTCTACTACCCCTCCCCCTCTCCCTCCTCTTCACTCTCTTCCTTCCTCTCTCCTCTCTCACTCTCCCCCCACTCTCCCCCACTCTCTTCCTCCCTCTCCCCACTCTCCCTACCTCCCACTCTCCCTCCCTCTCCTTCTCCCTCTCCCTCTCCCTCCCTCTCTCCTCTCTCCTCTCTCCCCCTCCCTCTTCCATCCTCACTCTCCCCCACTCTCTTTGCTTCCCCCTTCCTCTCTCCATCCCTCTCCCCCACTCTCTCTTCTACCCCTCCCTCTCTCCCCTTCCCCTCCCTCTTCTTCACTCTCTTTCTTCCTCTCTCTTCTCTCCTCTCTCACTCTCCCCCTCCCTCTCTCCATCCATCTCCCCCACTCTCTCTGCTACCCCTCTCCCTCTCTCCCTACCTCTCCCTCATCTTCACTCTCTTCCTCTCTCACTCTCCCCCACTCTCCTCTCCTCCCTCCCCCTCCCTCTCCCCCCCTCTCCCCTCCTCTCCCCCTCTCTCCCTCCCTCTCCCTCTCTCCTCTCTCCTCTCTCACTCTCCCCCTCCCTCTTCAATCCTCTCTCCCTATCCCCTCCTCTCTCCTCTCTCACTCTCCCTCTCCCTCCCTCTCTCCTCTCCCCCACTCCCACTATCCTCCTCTCTCCTTCCCTCTCTCCCTCCTTCCCTTCTCCCCTCCTCTCCCCCTCTCTCCCTCCCTCTCCCTCTTCTCCACTCTCTTCTCTCCTCTCTCACTCTTCCCCCCTCTCCCCCTCTCACCCTCTCCCCTCCTCTCCCCTCTCACCCTCTCTCCCTCCCTCTCCCTCTTCTCCACTCTCTCACTCTCCCCCCTCTCTCCCCCCTCTCTCTCTCCCTCTCTCCCTCTCCCTCTTCTCCACTCTCTTCCCTCATCTCTCCCTCTCCCTCCTCCCTCCCTTCCTCCCTCCCTCTCTCTCTCCCTCTCAATTAAATTGCAACATGTTAATAAAAAAAATTTATTATTACATAGCTAATTTAAATTTGTAAGAATTTTGATATTGCTCTGATACCATGTAAGAATTTGCCTAAGGAAAAGAGTAGAAACCAAGATCTAGAAGCTCAAGAGATAGCACAAGAGAGACAAAATATGATATGATCAAATGATCAAATAATGAATAATAGATTGAAATGATTGATTTACAAAGTAGGAATGCCTCAATATATAGGCAATGCATGATATCTAGAAGATATACAAGTGATAAGATCACAACTAGACATGGTGGAATCACATGTCCACCAAAGGTGGATTATCCTCCATTGTACATGAAGGTATGTGCAACATGTGCAACAATGAGAGGATGATAATGTGATAAGAGCACTAAAAGTGGATCTCACACACAAAGAGGTATGTAATGACAACTATCACACCTAAAGTGGAGATTCTCCTAACCATGTGCTAAAATGAAATGCAAACTCCTAGGTGTCTCAAAGACAACTAATATGTAAATGCATTATCCTAAGTAAACTTAAGTAAAGTGTAATTAGTAATATTTAATTACACCAACAAAATTGTTGTTGAGGAATATTGTGATGCTTGATAATTGTAATGCACCATTTGAAATGTCAAATCATTAATAACATGATGAAATAAAGAAAAAACTTTGAAAAAATGCATAAATTATCAACCATGCATTTCAACCTTTGAAAATGAAGGTTATGACCAATGGTCATTTCTAAACATTTAACTCCAACAACCAATATAAACCATGGTTTTAAATTTATATAATTTTTTCTCCAAATTAAAAGATACACCAATACTTACCCAATATTGTAAAATATTTTCTTAAAAAAAGTAGAAGCACCAAAATGTACATAATTTTAAGCAAAGCATCCTCTCATATAACACAAATAGGATGAGGGTTTAAACTAAGCCATTCATTTTTGGAAGGGAATTTAAATAAGAATAAGGAAACTCTCAAAGAATGAAGTATAACAAGATGCTAAGATTAAGTGAAATAAATAATTTATAGAAATATTTATTTGTTCATGTAGCCTTGTCAACAAATTTTGTAGTGCATGTTGCCCCTTTGCAAAAGAAGGCCTCCTAATTAACAATTGAAATTTAAAAAATAATATTAAGTAAACTAAATAAAATATAAAACATTAACATCCACACAAAAAGTTCAAAAGATTTAAAATGAAATAAAAATCAAATAAAAAATAATGCAAGCAATTAAAAAATTAAAAACATAAAATGAAAAAAAAATTGAACATTCCAACCATTCATTGAAGTAGTTGATGAAAGTGATTGAATAATATTAACAACACTAATAGGAATAATATGAAACTATTCTTTTAGAACAAATGACTGTTCAATATTTTCTAGTTAATATACAGTCCACTCTATATTTTGATCATAGAAATAGATGGCAAGACAACAAAAAAAATGTATAAAATATCATTTTTTAATGAATAACAGACAACCATAAATAAACAAAATTCTAGATCAAAATATCAAATCAATAACAAAACTAAAAGTATGATTTGGATCTACTTTATCACACTAAAAATAAATTGGTTGGTTTGATCTAAAGTTTGTGATTTGGTTAGCAAATATTGTAAATTATTTAATTCAAACCTGTTGTTTTTTTTTTTAAAAAAAAAATTTCATTTGGCTGAAGGACATTTATATCTGAATTCCTTATGTTCTATGATATGTTTTACATGTATTGGTATTATGTCTACAGCAAGTGTTTCTCTGTTGTAAATTCATAACAGATGGTATATGCAATTTCTGATCATTTTTGAAGTAATTTCTAGAAATCTAGTAGAATTATGAAAGATATTTTCTTAACTTTCCTTCTATAGTAGATTTTTTCAATCTTACTTGTAGTAGTTCTTCGAAGATTCTATAACTAGTGATAAAATAGATGAACTAAACCAAAAATAATGATGTCCTGTATAGCCACCCGATTTGCTTTTAAAATAAAATAAGATAAATGTTCAGATAAAACAGTGAAAATAAAACATTTTAAACAGAAAATGCAAATTGACTTGAATATGAAGAATGATAGATTGTAAATGAGAAGAATATTTTCCTTTGCAATATGATACTCAAGCTACCAACCCTGAGGCTACCCAATACTTCTGAAACAAAATAAGAAAAAATGTATGCAGTCAGAGTCAGATAAGAGTACAATTTTCTTATGCTGGCTCTTAAGGCTATTAAGGTCTTTGACTGAAGATCTCTATTTTACTTGCCACATAGACAAGGCAAAAGAACCGATCGACTCAAATTTTCATGCAAAAAGGTCATAAAGTATAGGATGATTTAATAATATATTCAAGAGTATCAGAAATTCATAAAGGGTATAGAAATTCATGACATTGATTACTAAATAAGTATACTGTATAATATGAAAGAGGTAATTCAGCTTCAAAATATCATTTCAGGGCAGCTCATCAGGGGGAAAGCGGACATCAGAAGAAAGAGGAACCAAATCACAGAGGACTCAAGGGGCAGGGTCCTAGGCAAATCTGGCAGATGAGGAATGACCAATCCCATATCTGAATGAACAAAAATTGATCAGCAACCCACAGAAAGAGGAATTTCAGACATATAATCGGCTGAAGAATCAAACATTAACAAACAATTGGTCAAGGAATCCCTGCATCATTTATGAAAAGATATCTTGGAGAAGAAAACCACCGTGGTTGGATTAAAAGCGATATGTCGCTCTTAAGGAAGAAAACATGGGCGGAGGCAAGGGAAACAAATGAAAGACAGAGGAGTTGTTAAGGGAACATCCAGCCGTACTTAGATTGCTGTTAACTGAACACGTTTGTGTACAAGATGGGAGGGAGGATGGATAGATCACGAAAAACAACTGTATCCAAATATGCATACAGTTACCAGCATGGTTCAAAACATGTTTAATTCATGTAAACTGAAATAAAAAAAAGCAGGGTTGCAAATTTTTTATCAATTCTTGCACCCTACAAAGTGGAACTGATTTACTTGAAATACAGGCTGAAGACTGTTGAGGATAGAAATGACTTCTACAATTGGGTAGGCTGAAGACTGTCGAGGATAGAAATGAATTCTACAATTGGGTAACTACTTGTGAAGGCCAGATAAACTTTCATAGCAAAGAAAAATAATGAGCAAAAATAAAACGAAGTCCAGCATAGTAACTAATTGTAGAAACAACAATGGAAGAATTACCTCCTTTTCCATTTCTAGCCTCCATCTCATCAGCCACCCTCACCTCGCATTTACAAGAAAACAATTAATACCACAAAAATGGACGGAGGCAAGAGAAACAAATGAAAATCTATCCGTAGAAAGGAGACTTTGAAAAGAGCACATTTGATTGCAAGATGGGAGGAACAACTGATGTGCATTTGAAGTGATGACTTGAGACCGTCATCTTTATCAATCCAAGAGCCACCTCCGAATAAATCTAAAGTTATATGACACTATGCTATTGACTCAATTGAAGCAGATTCTGTGAGTACTCAACATTTAAATTTTACCCATACACAAGACAGAGCTGATGGAGGTGGTCTATTCCAGAGAATCCAGTCAATTGTAGTCATAAATAAAACTCAAGACAGGCTACAGAAGATCAAGAATTACATAAAAATCAATCTACTTCAAAACATCAGTGCTAATAGTGATTTCTCTATATCAGTGGAGAAATGAGAATTTCATAAAAATCAATTTACTTCAAAATTATGAAAAACATTCAAAGGGAAATGAGATTTCATCAATTAAAAATGCAAGGATAAGAAAAAAAAATACAACCTGGATACAGACTGGAGATCTGCAGCAGAAAATTACGGCATGTAAAAGGTATGCAAAACAATCCTAGACTATTATCCTCCTGACACTGTAAACCACATGTCCCTTAATGTTTAACTTCACTTAGCATAGGAAAATAAAAGAATTGCAAAAGAAATCCCAAAAGAAATGGTTCATCCAAAGAAGAGTTTCCGATACAGAATAACTTTGACTGGATAGGGAATTTTAAAGAGCCGATGCTTCTCAAAGGAAAATGCCAGCCGTTACATCAGGAAAGAAGGAAAGTTTTGCATTCGGTTTCTTACTTCAGACAGATGATCAAATACAACTAAAGACCCTCATCTAAAGTTTGGACATTGGCGAGGAACAATTGACAGAACATATAATTGCAGATATACTTCAGAATATCAATTGTAAAGAACTCACAATGCATTTACAGTCGAGTCAAAAATGGAATTGAAGTTTATAAATTTTCAACACTATTTTCACATCACAACAGAGCAGTGTGTTAAAAAAATAAAATAAAGAAATAGAATAAAAGCCCAAACAACTCTTAAAAATAGAGCAGCCAGCCAAGAATGTATGGAGAATATATTAACAAAGATTCAACACACGTAATTTAACAATTTTATGTATTGGAAATTGGGAAGTAGATTACCTAGAAGAAGACTTTAAAAAGAGTCTAGGATTCTCATTAGCTACAAGTCATATTGAATATCAAAAAAACTAGGTAGCACAATTTATTGATTGTATTGCCAGCAACACAGAATGTATGGAGACACAGATTCAACCAATGAAATGTAACTATTGTATATATTAGAAACAGGTAAGTATTAGAAACTAGTAAGTAGATTACCTGGAAGAAGAAGAATTCTGTGCTGCCGCCAACTCTTCCCTGTCCTTCCATCACGGAGAAGACCACACCAAGATACAGGGGACAGAAACATAAAACGAGATTAAAGCTTTTATATTTATATTTTCTAAAATAATAGAGATGAAATCTTTTGTTTCAATGTTTATAATGTTTTAATTAGCACTCTATATTAGACGTAAGATTTTTTTGTGTTCTAGTGTTCTATGTTATTTAGTTTTAAAACTCAAAATTTTGAAGTAGTGCTCCTGATATTTATTGTTTCTCTAGCTGAAAATGTCCTAATTTGTAATGACTGCAAGTGTAGTCCTATAGACCACATCTCTGTGAGGCATTTTGTCATATATCCCCTACTTAAATTAACTGTCAGTTTTTCAAGATATGAAATTGTTAATCACTTACAATTGATACTTCCACCGTTTTCAAGCATATTTACCACAGCGTGCACAAATAGTAAGTACATCTAACTTAAAATAATGTGCATCCAATAATTACTTTATTGATATCCATATATAGTAAGTAAAGAATGGGCATCCAATAATTACTTTATTGATCTCCATATTATTAAGAATTATCATGTTTACTGAATATAATGTGTATTAAAATTTAACAACAATTTTTAAAAGTAGAAAATGGATCACGTATCTGGAATTTCATCTTCCAGTGTAGGCTATTACACTTTTAAGAACCTACAAAGAAACTACTCTGTAGCCTTGGAATGTACTACCAAATACGTACATTCCATACTAACTAATTAATCTTGTTAAATTGGTTTTTCAACTGCTCTATTTTTCTGACCGAATGCCATGTTTTGTTTGCTGAGGTTCTGAGTTTTTTGGTTTTGGTTTTTCAACCACCCTACACACATCTCGCTTCTCTCCTTGAAGCTTAGTGAACATCATTGGTATTCTCTGTGTGAAGAGGTTAGGACCTATGAAATTAGACCAATAAAATCCATCCCCTATGTAAATTGGATTGAGATTCGAGGGCGGATGTACATGGATCATTGTGATGAAATGATTACTAAATAAGTATACTGTATAATATGAAAGAGGTAATTCACCTTCAGGGCAGTTCATCAGGGGGATAGAGGACATCAGAGGAAAGAGGAACCAAATCACAGAGGATTGAGATTCGAGGGCGGATACACATGGATCCCACAGTTGGTCTTTCATGGAGGAAAATGGATCGACGAAGACTGCCCTAACTCACTGCCTCAAAGAGCCAATTCAACTCAAGGGGCAGGGTCCTAGGCAAATTTGACAGATGAGGAATGGCCAATCCCACATCTGAATGATCAAAAATTGTTCAGCAACCCATAGAAAGAGGAATTTCAGACATGTAATCGGTGAAGAATCAAACATTAACAAACAATTGGTCAAGGAATCCCTGCATCATTAATGAAAATATATCTTCGACAAGAAAACCACCCTAGATTAGGAAAAACTGTGGTTAGATTAGAAGCGATATGTCGCTCTTAAGGAAGTGAAATCCTCCATCACATCAAGAAGGAGGCAGGGAAAGAAAACATGGACAGAGGCTGGGAAAGAAAACATGGGCGGAGGTAAGGGAAACAAATGAAAAAAATAGGGTTGCAAATTTTTTATCAATTCTTGCACCTTACAAAGTGGAACTGATTTACTTGAAAGAACGGCTAAATATAGGCTGAAGACTGTCGAGGAATATATTTATATTTATATTTACACCATTTTTCGAAGGTGAATGATTCTTTTATGCAAACAGTTATGTTTACATCATTTAGCAAAGGTGAACGATTCTTCTATGCAACAAATTTACTCCATGCACAAACTAACTAAAATAAAACCAGCAATTTGGCTAATCGAAACATAGCAGCCTTGATGAAAATAAAGAAGCAGAAAGGCAAACCAGTAGATTGTTGAAGACAAGAAAAGCATGAACAAATTCTCCTATGAATATGTACCTTTCATTGTAAAGGACTGATCGAGTTCCAAAGAAACAAAATCTTCCTTCCTTTGCAGAGCTCAGTACATACCTTTGCTCAAGAATTCCTTTCAAGATGATGAGAGAGCTCAAGACTGATGAAGACTAGAAATTAATCGAGAACGCCGAAATGGCTTATAACATAGGCATCAATGTGGATATCCTTCGCAGGAAGAATGTAAGAGGAAAAATATTTGCGGATTTCATGGAGTCGATCACGGTCTTGCTTTCATTAAGGAGATGCAAGAAGGGGCGGAAAAGGAACCTGATGCAAGAGCTCTGATACAGGCTGAGATCTGCAGCAGAAAATTACAGCATGTACAAGGTATGCAAAACAATCGCAGACTATTATCCTCCTCACACTGTAAATCACATGTCCTTGAGCTATACAATTTGTTTCTCCAAGTAAACAAATTAACTCATAAATAGATGGCATGAACTCGAGATTTTCTTTCTTAACGGTAATACTTAAAAAACAAAATAAAATAAAAACAAAACCAGAAAAACAAGACCGTTAATTTTAACATAAATTTTGTCAATTGAATTTTGAATTAATAAATAGATACATATTTTCTTTTTACAAATGTTTATAATAAGCTAGTTTAAATATAAAATTTACTAATTTGAATGATATTTTTAAATTTTTCTTTTATTATTAATTGTCAATAGGAATCAAGGATATGAAAAAGGGTTGACTAGTTGAGACTTCTTCAAAATAATAAAACCTCAAATATGATATATCAACGTGTACAAATAGTCAAATAGAAATTAGGTTGGTGTTTGTGCATCATATTAATCCTAATTAAATGATAGAACAATCATAAGTGTCTCTACCATTATCCCTATGTATATGAAAGATAAATATGAGATTTACATTCTATTAGCAAGTGATGTTTTGGGGCACTGGGGATCACTTGAGGGTTTTCATTTATGGAAACACTTATGTTAGAGTGATCGCATGTTGAGAAGTTAGCCACTGGAGTCACAGTCATGAAAATGACTAAGTCCAAAATCAGGATAGCAGGGTACAGTGCTACAATTTTGGTCAGCGATGAAGATGTATAAGGTATTATGGCTTGCGAAGTTAAATGAAGGTATTTTGGTATGTATACATGCTTTAGTTAAGAGCGCATGAGTTTTGGTTATCAGATTAGTGAGATACAGTGATCGGAAGGTATGCGAAGACAGTAAATTAGTGTAACAGGGTATATGAACAGTTGCAAAGATCAAGGAGAGTATAGTAGATATGGTAATGTGCTAAGTCAGGTGAATGGAGTATATTGCCAACTCTTTGGTAATATAAGATCGTCAACTCCATAATTATCATTTGCATAATTTATTATTATGTTTTGTATGGTATTTGTGAAGCCGACTTGATGGCAGATTTTGTATAAGGATAGAGTGCTTTTATGAAAGCGAGATATGTTGTGGTTGTGATGATGAAGCAAGGTTGTGAATCTAACAGCAAAGATCAGATGTGAGATCAATAAGAGACATAGCTATAATCGGAACTATCTAAGCAAGATAAGTGCTTGTATTGTTCACATTGTGCTATAATCGGACATACATCAAGGTACTGTAAGTTGCAAACTAATCAAGATAAAAGGAGACCACCTACTTGTAGCAAATGTAACAATCTAGGTCACATTGTGAAGTTTTGCAGATATAATGGAGAGGACAACAAAAGAGGACCAAAAAGATCAAGTGAATCAAGAGGACCACCTCCTGTGGTTATAAGGAAGAACATTGGTGACAGTGGTAAGAGTCTCAATGACTACATGAATGAGTTTGAGAGTCATTTAAAGAAATAAGAGGATGAGAAGGTATGGAAAGTAAAAGTTCTAAACAAAGCATTGGTTTAGGGAGAGACAGTTGATGATATTGTGTCTTCGCATGATGAATTCTTTGAGGCATCAACCTAGAGGGCCGCATGGCCTTATGGGGAGCATTGGATGCAGAGAGAAGAATATATCCAGCCCCTGTATATCTGGAGTAAGTTCATGTGAGCTTAGTTTTGATGTGTATATAAACTGAAGAGTCTGTGGATGAGAGCACAACACTTGGAGATTTGTATTGATTGGATGACATGCGAAGTTGAGCTGCCTATGTTTAATGCACATACTCAACTTGTGATAGATAAAAGGACTTGAAAGACTTCATTTCTACATTATTTATTGTTCAACGTTTAAGGAGGGCAGAGTTGAGAATATTATCAATCATCTAGCAGAGTGATTGTGTGATCGCGTGAAGAAAAGTGCCAGATTCAAGCGTGTTTAAGGTATTTAGACCTAATCTCATAAAGAAGTTATGGATGCACCAATAATTTATGATGTTTTGGATAGACCTAGGTATATGTTCAAGAGACATCCTTTCAAGTCTTGTGAGGATGATTTGAAAGGAGCATTTTCAAAAACCCCCATAGGCGTATTGCACGTAGAAGACATTAGGGCATACATACAGTACAAGTATGAAATCGTTGGGGATGTTAACATTTACAGTGAAATGGATAGTATGATAGAAGCTGATGGATCCATGGTAGAAGAATTCAAACACCTACAAGATCAATCTATCATTAAGTTAACCCTACTCACAGAATTCATGGAAGTTGAATGGTTTAAGATTATTCTTAGCAAAGTACATGATCAGTTTTTGTGGATTGGTGAACAACTTGTGAAAATATGTGCACAGTTGATTCATGAGTTCACATGCCTTGATAATGAAGGAACCTTACTTGTAGCAAAAAAGAACCTAAGGATACAGGTAGAAACCCTAACCCATTCCAAGTGGGATAAGAGGGCAATGACAGTCAATGACATCTATCTATCAGATGTTAGGTTGGTAGAAATGTTGTTGGGTTACAAGTTATTTTATAGTAGCAGACCAAATTTTGTATCTGTTGGGGTCATCATGATGGCATACAAAATGGTGAAAGAAAACAAAAAATATAACCTCTGTGAAGTCCTAGCACAACAATTTCTAGAGAATGTTAAGGCTATAAAGAAAGAAAAATCTAAAGCATTTAGGTTTGAATCATTATTAGTCCATATATATATATATATCATTCACAAGTTTTTTGGCATTGACCCTAGGGCATGGAAGGACAATGTACCCACTAGAATTCAGATTTTAGAATACTACCAAAGACAAGATAAGAATTAGGTTGATGGAGAACTATTTGCCATGACAAAGATACTACAAAGGCAGATGAAAGAAAGGTATAGGATACCAAAAAACATAGTGGAAAAGTATGAGGACACCATCTGTTTCATGGTTGAAACTGATTGTGGTTTCTTTGAGGCAGTAGAACCAAGAATGAAATGGTGTTATCCTATGGGATATGAAGTAAGTGCTAAGATTCTAACCATGCGGGTAGATCATGTACTGACAACAGAAATAGACCCTACCCAAGAAAGATGGGGAACATATAGGGAGAAGTATGAAAAGTCAGAGAAGAGAAAGAAAAAGTAACAAGGAAAAGAAAAGTCAGAAAAATTGTTAAAGATATCACTGCAAAGATGGAAATCACCAAGGAGAAGTTAAGAAGTATAAGAACAAAGATGAAGTTATCTTCTAGCATTGCAATTGACGCACCTATTCCTTCGGAGGCAGAAAAGATAGTAACTCCTATTATTAATATTGTTGATTTGTTAGCTACACAAGAGGTGGAAATACAAGAATTTGTGCATGTAGTCATTGCGAGAAGATCTACAAGAGCAAGTAAGTAGAATAGTCCTAAGGAGAAAGAAATAGAAGTGAAGAGGAAGAAGAAAGATGAAAAGACAGTTGAGAAAGTAGAAGAGAAAGCAGCTCAAAAGGATCCACAAACTTTTTGGAAACCAAACCTTAAATCACTGCAGAAGAGAGTGATAAAAGATGGGAACTTAAAGACTATGAATGGATACTATGAGAGGTATGATGCTAAAAACCAAGAAATCATTGAAGATACTATCATTGAGTATCTACTAGCTTTTAAGAAGAATCTGTTGGATATTGAAGGAAGCATCCCTAAAAAACTATACAACAAACTAGAAATCAGAAAATAGTTGGCACAATCAGAGGATGAAAACATAAGGAACAAGGCTATTGAGGATATGTTACCAGTTGTATCAATATAGGAAAGAGAGAGAATTATAAATGCATTGAAACCCCTACCGAGGACAAAGACCAGACTAGTCAAAATCACGACTAGGAAATATGATGAGGTGATTGAGGATACTCAAAAGGCATTAGATTAAATTCTAATGTATGATATGCCAAAGAAGACCTCACCTCCCAAGGTTACTAATCCTATATCTTTAGAATTGGGAGAAAGTTCCAAGGCAGTGGATGATAGTGTTAAAGACAACATGCAACCATATTTATTTGTCACTGGTGTGCCTGTGACCCTTGACACTTCACATGATGTTAATGATCCATTTTTGGATAATATGGTTAGTGTGATGGAAGTTGGAGATCAAGAGCAGACAGAGGAAGTGAAATCAGAGGAGAAATAAGAAGAGAAAATAGAGGATAAAATAATACAGCTGGAGGAAAACAAGGAAGAACAGATTAAAATAGAAAAAGTTGTTGAGGTTAGATTGGACACCTCCTTATTGTTGGAAAGTATGGCCAAACCGGTAAGTTCGAATGTAGACAATATGGATGAGGATGAGCTTATGAGGCTATCCTTCATAGATTTTACTAAAGCTAAAGAAAGATCAGCTCAGAAAGGTGACAAAAGAGTTAAGGTAATGGCCAAGGCTATAGAAATAGTGAACAAGCTACTTCCCTCACCAGATATATTTTAGGAAAATGATGAAGCTGAGAACCTTGGTTCAATATTAGATAGCTTTGACAGTCACTTTGACTCATTGCTAAAGACTGCAGAAGATAAGGCTGAGAAGAACATTTTGGAGAATAAGTTGAGAGAAGTCTTCCAGTCCATCTCATGGGACTTAGACATTCTCAAGGCTACTACTCTTAAGGACAAAAGTTGTGTAGCACAAGGTAGGAATATTTACAGCTATTGAATAAATCCTTGCAGACATGTAAAGAACATTGAGGATATTATAGCCAAGGATAGGGCTACTCTTGACAGTCTTATGGATAGTTGTGAATCATCTTCACTAACTGTGGGTGAAATGGATAAAGAGACATCCAGGCTATTGGACAAGATAAGGGTACTGGAAATAGAGAAAGGGAGAGTTGTAGATAGATTTGGCTTATTAAGAAACCTATTGACCCCTAAGCTTACAATTCTTGAGTCACATCTCTTAGAGATGGAAAAGGTAGAAGACTCAATGATTGTGTCTACACTTATATAGCTTAAGGCAGTAGAGAAAACATCATATGCACTAAATGGATTAATCCATGTCAGTGAGCTACTAATAAATTCATGGGCTGAGGAAGTGAAGACCTTGGAAAAATCTTTCCAAGATTTCTTAAATATGGTGAGTAAGCACTAAATCCTTTTGTGCTTAAGTTTTTTAAGTTTTTAATGTACATTTTCCATTGATGTCAAACAAAGAGAAAGATAAAGAAATATGAAGGAAAATGAGAGAGTAATATGTAGTGAAGAAAAGAGAAGAAAAAGATGTGTAAAAAAAAAGTAGAAAAGAGAAAAAGAAAAGAATAGAGTTGTATTGTGACACTTAGTCATTTTTCTAAGTGTTGCCATCAATGCCAAAGGGAGAGATTGTTGGAAAGGGATTTTTTGGGGCACTATGGATCACTTGAGGGTTTTCATTTATGGAAATACTTATGTTGGAGTGATCACATGTTGAGATTTTAGCTACTGGAGTCACAGTCATGAAAATGACTAAGTCCATAATTAGGATAGGATGGTACAGTGCTACAGTTTTGGTCAATGATGAAGATGTATAAGGTAATATGGCTTGCAAAGTTAACTAAAGGTATTTTGGGATGTATACATGCTTCAGTTAAGAGCGCATGAGTTTTGGTTATCAGATCAATGAGATACAATGTTTGGAAGGTATGTGAAGATAGTAAATCAGTGTAACAGGGTATATGAATAGTTGCGAAGATCAAAGAGAGTATAGTGGATATGGTAATGTGATAAGTCAGGTGAATGGAGTATATTGCTAACTCTTTGGTATATAAGATCGTCAACTCCATAATTATCATTTGCATAATTTATTATTATGTTTTGTATGGTATTTGTGAAGCCGACTTGATGGAAGATTTAATATAAGTATAGAGTGCTTTTATGAAAGGGAGATATGTTGTGGTTATGATGATGAAGCAAGGTTGTGAATCTGAGAGCAGAGATCAGTAAGAGATAGAGCTATAACTAGAACTATCTAAGCAAGATAAGTTATTGTATTGTTCACATTTTTGGAGAACCTTTTTGAGATAGTTTTGATTGTAAGAGCAATTTTCTCACCACCTTTAACCAGGTATTTTCTATGTACCCCTAACAGGGTTTTGTATTCCTCTAACAAGGAAATGTACTATGTAACAATAAGCTCCTAATAGGGCTAGATCTCCTAACAGGGATATTATATTTTAGTGCATATTTGTGGGCACCATCCCCACTGGGGTTTTCCCTTGGCAAGGTTTCCTCGAGAACAAATCATGGTGTCATGAGTAATGTGTTATGCTTATATGTTCTTTTCATTTTTGCATTACTATGGTTTATTTATAATTGGTTGAAGTTAAAATCAAAGTTGAACAGTAATACTGATTCACCCTCCCTCTCAGTATTACCTAATCCTAACACATTCTAGAGATGAAAAATAAAAAAATATAATAAAGAAGAGTAAACGAAAAGAAAAATCACAAAAAAACATCCACAAGAGAGTGAAGTGAAATAGTTTGTAGAAATACTCACAACATGAGGAGCCAACATATAAAAGAACTAGGATATTTGTAAGATAAAATATCTTTGGACCATGGGAGGAGAAATTACTAATGCAAGAGAAAAATTTAACCTAGAGAAACACTAAGGAATAGAGACCAAAGAGAGAAATCATAGTGCAAGATTATACAAGTATACAAATTTGAGTATTATATTTTGCCCAAATATACTTCAAATAGTCATTTTCCAAGACTAAGAACTTACAAAATAAATACATTAAACAAAAAAAAATGTATGTAAGGAAATGACATTTTTAAAAATAAACCTACAAAACCACTATCTCAAAATATCATAAATAAACACACTAATGCAAGTGTGTATGTGTGTGCGTGCGCGTGTGGGTGAACGTAAATAAAACATATGTGAAGGATAAAACCACCAAGAAAATAAACAAAGGGAATCTTGAGTCAACAAAATGAAAGAGGGCTTAGATTTGAAAAGTATCTTAATATTATACATGTCATCCCCAAACATATAACAAAATTAAAATAAATAATAAAATGGAAAAATCGAGTCATAATTGGTTTTCTCAAGTAGAGAATACATAAAAATACACAAGGAAGGAAATACTCTTAATGAAAGAGAGTACATGACTCAAGGAATAATAAGATAGATTATGCTAAGGGCTATGTAAATCACACAAAACACTTACAAATCATGGACTAGAAAATTTATGTGACTCATAAGTTACCAAGGTAAGGCATGTGAAGATAACATGAGTGTGACATCAAATTTCATACTATCCTCCATGAGATGTAGCAGACTTGGCTTGAGGTTGTAAGTAGTCTCGGGCCATGGTCTCAGGTTCAAATTTTCTCCTAGATTTATAAGAGGTGAGATAGATTGTGGGAATATGATCTCACCCATGGGGAGATTATTCTTTCCCTAGCTCACACAGGTACCCAAGGTATGGTTTGTTGGTCATTGGGCTAGGATGCGGGGCTACCTCCCATGTAGAAAAAAAACATGAAATTTTGTACTAACAATATGGTAAAGGAGATTTATTGCAACATAATACAAAAGATGATAGCATGAAAAATTTATAAACAAAAAATTTGCATACATATAATTTAACCTTTCTAGATCTAACAAGTCAACATTAAGAATCCTATTAATAGTGAGCATAAAGAAAAGGGATTCTAACAATGACACATTTTTTCATTACATGATTTATGCTACTCATAAATTTAAAGAAGAATTAGGATTTAGCTTCTCTCCTAAGTCCTTTTATTCTTTTTGAAATTACAATCAAGTCACGCATTGGTCTTCTTAGGGGAGAGCATCATTAGGGTTCTTAAAAGGAGATATAATTATTTATACATGGAAAATGTGAGGTTGAACCAGATCATTGCTTCATGCAATATAATCCTCCTACTATTCAATCTAATATTAGTTTTAGTAAATTATCTACTAATGCATGCACTACTACATCTATTGATGATAAGGAAAAAATAGAAAACTATTCTAGAAGAATTGAAGTATTGGAAGAAGCTTGGTAAAATAAAGGTTTATGATCAAAGATAAGGTTTTGGATGCCTTATGCAGTGTTCTTGAATGTAGACTTGCAAGGATAAAGGGAAAACTAGAAGATGTTTATGCTATCTATCAAGAATTATTGTAGGCCCTATAGCAATGTAAAGATAACATACCTTTTTAAAATATTATGTATGGTGGATGGAAACCCAAACAACACACTTTATCAACTCTCTATCTAGTTACATAGTATAGTCCAGATGCTCCCCAATCTCTAGAGCCTAGAGAAACATGGCCAAGGTGGCTATTGACATATTTCCCTTGTCTGAAAATAAGGAGCATTCAATTACATTCATGATTGATTATTTTCATATTCTCCAATATTAGTCTATTTCTGATATTCTAATTGATTGAATGAAATTGAAAGATTTTGGAGAAGGGTAGGAAGAGTTTGACATGCTTTTTCCCATGATTTTATTATCAATGGATGATGAGAAGAGAGTGCAGATAGGGATTTTTAATTCCACTATGGACAAACTAATTGCACTAGAGTTTGGATATATAAAGCTTGTTGTGGGAAACTCATCTACACTAAAAAAAAAATGGAGATTATTATTTTTATGTTATTAATATACTTGTTATGGTCATGAATCATTTTTGGCATTAGGTTTTCTTTTGAAGTTGCTAAAAGAATATTGGATTTTAGATTGATATAAGCACTATTATGATAACTATAAGAATTTCTTTGATACAATGAAAGAATTTTCCTAAGGCAAGCCCAATGAATAACACAAGAGAGACAAAATGATATGATAAGAATAAATTGTATTATCACCAATATGATTAAGTGAACCAAGAATAATGAATCAATTAGAATCAATTACAATGTAGATGTGTCTGCATATAAAGGAAAGACATGATAAGTAGGAGATAAGAAAGAGAACCTATCACCCACACTAGGTGGAATCACATTTCCACCAAAGGTGAATCATATTTAATTGTCCAATCATATTTAATCACAACATGTAGATGATGATAATGGGATAAATGCATTAAAGGTGGATCTCAGACATAAATTGGAATGTGATAACAACTAGATCACCACCTAAATTAGAATTTATCCTACACCATATACAAGAATGAGATGAAAACTCCTAGTTGTCTAATATGAAAGCTACTATGTAATGCATAACACTAAGTAAGCTTAAGTAAAGTGTAATTGGAAAAGTTTATAGTAAAATATTATCAGAATAGCCTCCCAGGAGAGCTCATATTTGGCATATGATACACTTATAGATCATTGGTATTCATATTTACAATTTTTCTCTTTCAAGCACACTAAAATCTCTCCAAATAGGTTATTAAAGGATGCTCCAATGACTCTGATACCATGTAAGAATTTCTTTGATGTAATGAAATAATTTTCCTACAAGTGGTAATATGCCAAGATCGAGAAGCCTAATGAATAGCACAAGAGAGACAAAATTATATGATAAGAATAAATTGTATTTTCACCAATATGATGAACTAAATCAAGAAAAATGAATCAACTTGAATCAATTACAATGTAGATGTGCATACATATATAGGAAAGGCATGACAATTAGAATATAAGCAAGAGATAACCTATCACCCACACTAGGTGGAATCACATGTCCACCAAAGGTGGATCATCCTCCATTGTGAAATAAAGTATGTGAAACATGTAGAGGATGATAATGTGATAAATGCACTAAAGGTGGATCTTACACATAAAGTGTAATGTGATAAAAACTAGATCACAACCTAAAGTTAAATTTCTCCTACACAATGTGCATGAATAAGATGCAAACTTATAGGTGTCTAATATACAAACTATTGTGTAATGCATTATCCTAAGTAATCTTAAGTAAAGTATGATTAGTGAATATTTAATTACAATAATAGTAACATATCCTTTCAATTACCTATGATAACCAACAATATTAACTCAAGAAGGATAAATATTCAAGTGGCCACTTGTTACCTTAAAATTTTATTTAGTCCTATCTATTCCAAATTTTATTATTCAATAGAATCCATGAGAAAATTTACAATGCAATATATTCAACATGATTTCTTTTTCAATAAAACCAATGAGAACTCATCTTGGGAATCATTCATACAAAACCCTACATCCTAATTGATGAGCACTATATATCAACTCAAATAAGATGGTTCTTAAGTTGAAAAAGGTATTCCTCCTCAAGAATTTTAAATCTCGCATAATTCATCAAATAAAAGATCTAATGTTTCTTTCTTCCTCCTACAAACAGCTTATTTTCTCAATTGGGGTAAGTTGGGCTCAATTTGAACTTCCATTTCAAGATTAATGAAGTTTTTTATTGCATAGTCCATCACTAGGAGAACCTTTTCATTTGGTTCAAGGGACTAATCAAGAAAAAACATTTCCAAAAAATCCATTGTGAAAGCATCAACTAGTAGTAGACCACATGCAAAGAAAAACTTCTCCTCCACCCCACTTCCCCTCATCTACCTCTTGTAAAGTATTATTAAGCAATGGATAGAAAGTAAGAATGGTTGAATAATTTTTAAGGGATTAGAGCTCGAATGGACTATTCTACCTATGAGAAATGATGAATATAGAAATAATGAGAGATTTTACTTAATCCATTGCATGGAGTCAACACAAAAAATAAGTTATTATTATAAGTGTTTTAAAACAAAAATAAAAATATTTAATATAAAATAGAGTAAATTTGTTCATAGGAAACATTGTAACCACCGATCGCTATAAGTATTCTCTTTACATTCTCAGTTTTGAGATAACAACCAACCAAATGAACTCCATGAAGATAACAAGTAAGAATTTTTAACTTTTAGAAATGTAGAATCTTACCATTGAATCATTTGTCTTGCCTTGTAGTCTCTTTTTTCTTGGAACCTAGATTTCAAATAGGACACCCAGCCATAGTGTACTCATAGATTGATCCACTTATCCTAGTTGACCTAGTCTAACCAAAAGGTTAGTGAGATTTAGGTAACTAGTCTTTGGTAGTGTTAAGACTTCTTGAGAAAGGTATATTTATTTCCAAAAATATCTTCCAACTCAATGGAATGTTGGCGATTCAAATACCTCTTGCCTCCCAATGAGACAACTTAGAGATGATATAAGAAATAATTCATTCCAACTTAACTTGGTAATGCTTCTTATTTGGTGAAACACATGACTTCTTCAAAAAGACTCATTGCATGATTCTTCAATATTTCAATTGTATACTAAATCTATCATAAGCACCAAAAAATTAAAATAAATTGAATCTCTTTGAAAATGTATATGTATATATAAGATCAACTATATAAATTTTTTTTGTTAAACATATTTACAAAACATAAATTAAATTAATCCAGGACACTAGTTAATTACTAGGGCGGTAGAAATTACTAGGTGGCTATGTTGATATATCATCTTGTGATGTTAATAATCAATAAAATGAATCACATTTTGAATGATTTTGAATGATTTGAAAAATATGTCCCTAGGCCTACAACCAAATCTACATGGGAAATAATAATCCATGGTAACACATACATACAACATTTTCAAGGTACAAGATATAACATTTTCAAGGATCATGTAGAAGGCCTATGTAACAAATTATCTTGAAGTAACCTACATAACAAATTTTGAAAAATATATCAAACATTGAATCTTTTTGAGCCTAAGATTTATTTAAAATAATTTCAAGATATATATTCAAATTTAAATGAATCAACATGATATATCATCATTTTATCATTGAACATATGATGAATGAAATTTCATCACTTGTTTTTTTTATTTTGTTAACTTCTTCATCACTTATGTGTAGTACAATAAATAATAAATACCACAGTCTATGTTTGTGACTCTCTATTATGAGTGTAAAACATCTCCTGCAATAACTTTACCTTGAAAATTCAATTTAAAATATTAGAACCACTTTCAACCTAGATTTGTATTCAATAATTTTGAAGTTATAGTAGTTCAACATGTTTAAAAGTAATTACACATATGTAAATGGGTGCACTATATAAGATTGTGATATAACTAGGACTTGCATCCAAAGGAGGTGCAAGAGATACGTCAATAGGTGTTTGGTTTGAAAGAATAAATAAAGATTTACATAATGAGAGGAAGTGTCACTAATAACTTCTTCTTGTGAAATATACATCCTCACGTGATCATTGAGATGTAAGGAGACTAAGCCTCTAGTTTAATGGCTATCAAGCATGTCTTGTTGATTAATGAGAACTTGTATAGCTATTCTTAATGGAAATCAAGGATTTTGAGCAATGAGATTACTTGCTTCAAGAGAAGTGAGATTACTTCCCTCAAAATAAAGATTTTGGTAGTAGATTGTATTGCAAAGTTTTGTTCTTTCTTCTTCAGATAATGGATAATGTACCTGTTAAAAAAAAACAAAGCTAGTCATTGCCCTGATAATTATAGAACCAAAATTCAAATAAGATCTATTTTCTATTAGGATCATCGGATCCCAATTTGATGTAAACATGTCTTCATTAAAGTTCATCCTTACTAATTCAGCAAAAAAAATTCAAAAACCTTCTACAAAGTCATTCTAAATTAAGAACATATTGATATATATTCCAACTAATTTAAAAAAACCATATTAAATTCATAGTAGCTATCAATTCAATCTTAATGTCAACACCTTCTTCAAGTAGATTCCTAATATCCATTTCATATTGGTCTAGAAAGAACATTTTTTTCTCTTCTTTGAGATTAAATTCAAAATTTTAGTTGTAATGGTTGAGACAAGCTCAATGCATCCATATACCAATTCAATTTTGATTCCTTCTATTTGACAAACCAACAACTAATGTTTAAGATCTTATGTAGGAACTATTTGCATCATTCTTGACCATATACACAAATTTGGTTAGGATTGATCCATCTTAGATTAAAAGTTCCACTTATGGAAGCATCAATTTGGTATGTATTTCAATCCAAATATGATAGACTACATTCTAATCACTGATAACATGTGTCTATTTCTAATCATTGATGCAAGTTTTTAATATAATAGTTTGTGTTATTGATTAAAGAGTAATCAGAATTGTAAAAGTCTCTTAACCGAGCATATCCTAATAGATCTTATATTGTGAATCCTTTAACCAAGTATAGTTCTTAGATTATAATTATAAAATCCTTTAGCAAGGTAGACTTAATAGGTCTTAAGACTCTTAAATGAGTTAATACTCTTAACAGGGTAAGCTATCAGAAATAGCTATTAGTGTAGCTCTAACCAAGAAAACTTTTAACTGCAGTAGTGAAGTTTTGTGGGTGTCATCCTGACTACAGTTTTTATCCTCTAACAAGGATTTCAATGATACCAAAATGAATGTGTTATGGTTTACATGTTTTATGTAATGCATGCAAAAGTTATGGAATCAGTAATTGGTTAAGGAAGAAAGTTTAAATAGTTTTAAAGTGTTTTACAGTATTGATTCACCCATCCCCTCTCAGTACTCACCTTTCCATACCTAATCCAACATTTAATATTGGTATCAAACATTTAAATCTTCTATTCAAATACCGTTCTCCTTAATAATGATATGTCAGTGTGAAAGGATTATTTCAGGGACTCTTAATGCATACTAGTCATAGAAAAATGGAATGGTTGATCTTAATGGCACATCTATGATCAAAATAATCACACAAATCATTTAAGAAATTAATACTATTTCATGTGTCTTCAATTATTCTAATGAATATGCTTGGTGACATAGATGTACTAGGTTCTAGGGTTCAATATTCTCTCTCTCTCTCTCTCTCTCTCTCTCTCTCTCTCTCTCTCTCTCTCTCTTAAATAAATAAATAAAGGTAATATAGATGGCATCCACAAAGCATACCTGTGGTCTACATGGTTAGAATCTTAAGAATATATTTCCTTGAAACTTCAAAATTACTAGAAAATATATCTTCATTTTGTGGATCAATAATATAACCTCTATATTACTAAATTCCATTTTCATTGATCAATTCTCTAATAAATTCAATGTAAGAATAAAGTCAATTTTTATTTTGTTTTTAATGCTCTCCTTGTGAGAATAGAGGTCAATTTAAATAAATGTCTCCAAACTTTCATAGCTTATGAGGATGAAAGATACTTGAATCTTTTTTTCAAGAGATGTTTGATCCTTTTTAAGTTTGACCAAAGGCTCTACTCCAGCAATTTTATAAACTTAAATAATTACTCATTTCCTTTATCTTATTTTTTCTTTAAAATTAAATAGGAATCATAATAATGAGAAAGTTATAAATATGATTGACTAAGACATCAAATGATTCATTGAAATGATATTTACACTCTTTTTGTTTTGTTTTGTTTTATTATGAACCAAATTTAACCTTTTGTTAATGTTAATGTTAATATTATTATCATTATCACAATTTTAACTAATTCCTTGTAGCTATGTTCTATACTCTTAAATATTGCTCTTCATTTCACTACAAATTATTTTAGAAGAATGTTGTGTGAACAATGAAAGACATTAGTCTAAATCAACTAAATAAATAAAAAATTAAAATTATATTTATTTGCAAGCTACACTCTAACAAAAAACCACCTTCAACCTTCTATGATTTTCCAAATGCCAATGTCCTCCCATATACCAAATTTCTAAAATAGTTATCAAATAAAAACAACTTATTATTTCAATTAAACATAATTTTTCAGTGACAATATATAGATCTATCTTTTTAATTAATGTAATTTTTTATTAAAGAATATCTTATAAAAATTAAATGTAATTTTATTATTTAATAACATTGAATAATAAATCAAATGTGATGTCTTTATTTAATAATAATATTAAATAATTCTTTCCTTTCCACACATCTAAAATAAGCAGTTTACAACACGCTCAATGTATTGTTGAGCTTCTCTTATATACATAATGTATTCTCCATTTAATTGAGCTTCCAAATGGACTGAGGAAAATAAAATTAATGAATTTTTAGCCTTTGTGAAGTCAGTGAGGATTCCCTTGTTATTTTTTAATCTATTTATACAATTAAATCTACAAAGGAGGAGGAATGTTTGGGATAGTTAGTCAGATATATATCAATTAAATCTCCCAAGAAGAAGGAATGTGTGGGGCAACTGGTCCAAAAAAATGGTGATTCCACTCATAATCATCACATATTTCTCAATTAGATCTCCAAAGGATGAGAAGGAAGGAATAGAATGTGTTGATATCTTCTAGACTGGCAGACAAAATTAACAATTTTTTTGATTAAATCTATGAATTAGAATGTTTGGAACAATAATGTGTCCAAACAGAGGCAGATCATGGATTACTAATGGTGGTCTTCCTTGTGAGTTATAGTGAAGATTGTGTTACATGCTCTTCTTTTTTGTATAAGCTAACTAAGGACAATCTACCTTTGTTTCCTCCATAATTTCAGTCATTACAATTATTTATTCATTTTAAATCTAAGTTTTTTAATCAAATCAATTGAGGACAATGTAATAAATAGAATTCTTATTTTGTGCAGCTATATTTTCTTTTGTATTTTTTATTTCTACAATATTTTTTATTTTTCCATTTCCTAGCTAGATCTTTATGTGGCTACAACTGCAAAAATTCTTCATGGTATTAGAGTGTAGGAGCTAAGAAAGAGATTAAAAAAAATTGTAGGTACAATATATCAAAACTTGAAAGAATGGAGTTTTCAACATTTTCTCTTCTTGCACCATGCAACTATTTCAACTAGAAGTCACAGATTTTTCTTAAGCTTGTAAGTAGAGGGTTGTGTCAAAAAATCATGGCAAGTATGGCAAGTATGGCAATAGTTGATCCCTATAGTAACAATGATCTCTATCAGATAGATGATGATTGTGATGAAATGTGTTACGACATCAGAGCGTAAGGTGAGAGAATTGGATATTGTTGTATAGATGAAATTGATCCCTGTGATGGTGATCTCTGCTAGAGTGATGATGATTGTGGCACTAATATATTTGGGGTCATTTTTCGATGAAATTTTTAACGAGCTATGTGATTTCTTTTGCTTTGATAGATTATAGAATGATTTTTTTTTAATGCATGCCTGTGATTGTCAAAATTCCAAGAGTCACGGGACATACCTGTGTTCATCACAATTACGACAATGATGGACATAACTTTAAAAAAATTGAAATTTTTATTCACTTTTACACAGTAGAGGGTCAAAAGGGAAGTGAATCCCTATTGAGCAGTCCAGCTTGGAATCCATAAAAAATAATAGGAGAGAAGGGCTTGAATCCATGCATCTCGATATCCATCCAGCCTTCAATCCATCAACCACATCTATACATCCTTGAATCCATTAATCTTGATATATGTATGGGATTTGAATCAATAGGGGAGGAAAGGAAATCCATAGATAGATTAATTTGGAGAAGGCTCAAACCACCTATCGTATGGCTCATGGGAACCTCTCGTCAGTAGTGGAAGGTAAAAGCTAAGCAAAAATGCAATCTTATAGGTCACCACTAGGTCAAACACCAATTTGGTGTATGTGAGACCTAATGTACAACTCCCTTTTCAGCTTGAATGGTCACATGAAACACAAAATCTCATTTAACTTGTTAATTATGCATTTAAAAATATCAGAGTACAAGCCATGCAACATAAGGAGATTTTACTAGTTAATTCTACATTTATAATAACATAGTACAAGTGTTGAAAAATGAGTAGATTTTAATAGTTAATTTTATATTTAAAGATAGCACTATACAAGATATTTTTATTTGGCTCATTAAAAACCCTTGTGGGAACTACAAATTACAAACATTCAACCTCTCCACTCATAGAAGCATTGGTGGCTATCTATCCATATATTCTACCTTATTCATCCTTTTTTTCCTTTTCAATAGCACCGACATACAAGACCTCATTGGGTATCTTACAGTCAACAAAAGATTTAGGAACCATCTCATTTTTGTCAAAAATATTCTTAAGGTATTAAGTCTTCTTAAGGGGTTATTTTTTGCATTCATTACTCAAGTGGTCATACTTTCTACATAACTAAAAACTAAGAACAACCTCAATTTTTGTTGAGTAACTTTTTCAACAACCAGAAGGCTCCCAAAGGAGTGAAAAATGTTGGCAAGTAATGTTTTTGAGCACTAGGAATCACTTGAGGGTTGTCATTTATGGAAACACTTATGTTTGGAGTGATCGCATGTTAAGAAGATTTCCACTAGAGTCACAGTCATGAAAATGACTAAGTCCAAAATCAGGATAACAGGGTATAATGCTACAATTTTGGTTAGTGATGAAGATATATGAGGTATGAGAGCTTGTGAAGTTAACTAAAGCTATTTTGGGATGTATACATGCTTCAGTTAAGAGTGCATGAGTTTTGGTTACCAGATCTGAGAGATACAGTGTTCAGAAGATATGCGAAGATAGTAAAACAGCATAGTAGGGCATATGAACAGTTGCGAAGATCAAGAAGAGTAGAGTGGATATGGTAATGTGATAAGATAGGTGAATAAACTATATTTCTGACCCTTTGGTGATATAAGATTGCCGACTCCAAAGTTACCATTTGTATAAGTTATTGTTATGTTTTGTATGGTATTTGTGAAATTGACTTGAAGGTTGATTTTGTATAAGTATAGATTACTTTTGTGAAAGCGAAGTATGTTATGATTATGATAATAGAGGAAGTTTTGAGAATGTAAGAGTAGAGATCAGATGCAAGATCAGTAAGAGGCCGAGCTATAAATTGGAACTATCTAAGCAGGATAAGTGCTCGTATTGTTCACTTTTGGAAAACTCTTTTGAGATAGTTTTGATTGTAAGAGAAGTGTTCTCACCACCATTAACTAGGTGTTTTGTATACCCCTAACAGGGTTTTATATTCCTCTAATGATGAAATATACTATGTAACAATTAGCTCCTAACAGGGCTAGATCTCCTAACAAGGATATTATATTTTAGTGCATATTCGTGGGTACTATCCCCACTGGGGTTTTCCCTTGGACAAGGTTTCCTTGAGAACAAATCATGATGTCATGAGTAATGTGTTATGCTTATATGCTCTTTTCATTTCTGTATTACTTTAGATTGTGTGTAATTGTTTGAAGTTTAGATCAAAGTTCTGTAATATTGATTCACCCCCCCTCTCAGTATTACATAATCCTAACAATTGCTATCAAAGCTATTGGCCCTTGGACAGAAATTTTAACAGCTTAAGGGAGATCAAAATGGATTCAGAAGATTTGTAAGAGAAATTTGAAGCTAGACTTGAAGATCTAGATAAGATGAAAGATAAGAATGGAGAACTAAAATTCAAACTAAGAAGAGTAGAAGGTTTCATGAGGAAACTAAAAGAACAACTTGAGATTGCAAAGAGTTAGAGAAAAGACCTTATGGAGAAGATCAAAGAAAGTTCAGACACTGATACATCAGACAAAGTAAAGAAGATGGAGCAAGAAAAAGAACAAATTAATCTTTTGATAATTAAAGAGATTCAGCATAAAAAGGATGAAAGAAACAAATTCGAAGAGTCACCAAAAGAAGCTAACATGTAGATAGGACAAATGATGACTAAACTTGACCAATACAAAGATAAATATCAAGAATTGGAAAAATATAATTAGATCATTAAAGGTGAACTCATTCAAGCCAAATTACACATTGAGAAGTTACGCATGAGTAGTGACAAGATTGATGAGCAAAGAGCAAGACAAAATCCTAAAGGAGATATGACTGGAGTTGGATTCAATGAAGCTGAATGTTCAAAAACCCAAGAAGAATCAAATGAAGCCAAGAATGAGGAAAGACCTACTTCTGAAGAGAGACCTACTAATGAAGAACCTAGAGAATAGTTCAGACCCTTCGGAGGTAGATGTTTCACATGCAACAAAGTTGGACACATGAAAAGAGATTGCAGAAGTAAAGGTAACTCTAGGCCCTTTACCAGCTACTATTTTAATTGCTATGATTATGGACACAAGAAAGAAGATTGTAGAAAACCTGATCAGTCTAGGTATAATAAAGACTATGTCAGAGAAGGATCAACTCCCAAGATTACATGTCACAAATGAAATAAATTTTGGCACACAACAAGGTATTGCAAGCTGTAGACTAATCAAGATAGAAGAAGACCACCTATTTGTTACAAGTGTAACAATCTAGGTCACATTGCAAAGTTTTGTAGATATAATGGAGATGACAATAGAAGAGGACCAAAAGATCTAGTGAACTAGAAGGACCACCTCCTATGGTTATAAGGAAGAATATTGGTAATAGTGGTAAGAGTCTAAATGATTACATGAATGAATTTGAGAGTCATTTCAAGAAATCAGAGGATGAGAAGATATGGAAAGTAAAAGTTCTAAATAAGGGATTGGTTTAGGGAGAGACAGTTGATGATGTTGTGTCTTTGCATGATGATTTCTTTGAGGCATCAACCTAGAAGGCCGCATGGCCTTATGGGGAGCATTGGATGCAGTGAAAAAAATTATCCACCCCCTATATATGTGGAGTAAGCTCATGCAAGCTTAGGTATGATGTGTATAGATGTTGTGGAGTTTTTGGATGAGAGCGCAACACTTGGAGATTCATCTTATGTGTTCGCAAGTTTTGTATCGATTGAACGACATGCAAAGTTGAGCTACCCGTGTTTAATACAGACACTCAGCTTGTGATGGATAAAAGGACTTAAAATATCTCAAATCTACACCATTTGATGATCAACGCTTAAGGAGAACAGAGTAGAGAAGATTATTAGTCATTTGGTAGAGTGGTTACGTGATCGCGTGAAGCAAAGCATCAAATTCAGGCATGTTTAAGGTATTTAGACCTAATCTCTTAGAGAAGTCATGGATGCACCAATAGTTTATGATGTTGTAGATAGACCTAGGTATAAATTCAAGATGCATCCATTTAAATCCTATGAGGATGATCCGGAAGGAGTGTTTTTACAAACCCACATAGGTGTGTTACACATAGAAGATGCTAGGGAATACATACACTACAAGTATGAGATCATTGGGGAGGTTAACATCTTCAGTGAATTGAATAGTATGATTAAAGCTGATGGATCTATGGTAGAGGAATTTAAGCACCTAAAAGATCAATCAATCCTTAAGTTAACCTAACTAACAAAATTCATAGAAGTTGAATGGTTTAAGATCATTCTTAGCAGAGTTCATGACTAGTTTTTTGTGGATTGGTGAACAACCCATGAAAATATGTGTGTAGTTGATTCATGATATCACAGGCCTTGATAATGAAGGAGCCCTACCTGTAGCTGAAAAGAACTTATGGAAACTGGCAGAAACCCTAACACACTCAAAGTGGGATAAGAGGGATATGATAGTTAATGATATTTACTTACAGGATGTTAGATTGGTAGCAATGTTAATAGGCTACAAGTTGTTTTATAGTAGCAAACCTAACTCTATATCTGTTGGAGTCATCATGATGGCATATAGAATGGTAAAAGAAAACAAGAAGTATAATCTCTGTGAAATTATAGATCAACAGTTTATTGAGAATGTGAAGGCTATAAAGAAGTATAAATCTAAGGCATTTAAATTTGGATCATTGCTAATTCACATACACATTCATATCATTCACAACTTTCCTGGCATGCATCCTAGAGCTTGAAGAGATAATGAACCCACCAGACTTCATATCTTAGAATACTATAGGAGATAGAGGAAGGACTGGGTAGATGGAGAATTGTTTGGCATGATTAAGATACTGCTGAGGCAGATGAAAGAAATATACATAATTCCAAAGAATCTAGTTGAAAAATATGAGGACACTATCTATTTCATGGTTGAAATTGATTGTGTCTTCTTTGAGGTAGTTGAGCCAAGATCAAAGTGGTGCTATCCTATGGGATATGAGGTAAGTTGTAAAATCCTAACTATGCAAGTGGAGCATGTACGGGAAATAAAAAAAGATCCTACCCAAGAAATATGGGGAACATACAGGGAAAAGTATGAAAAAGTCAGAGAAGAGCAAGAAAAGGTAACAAGGAAAAGGAAAGTCAACAAGATTATTGAAGATATCACTATGAATGTGGGAATCACAAAAAGGGAGTTGATAGAGATGAAAAATAAGATGGAGGCATCTTCTAGCATCGCCACTAATGCACCCACTCCATTGGAGATAGAAAAGATAGTAGCTTCTATTGTTTAAATTGTTGATTTTTCAGCCTCTCAAGAGGAGGGACCACAAGATGTTCTGCCTGCAGTTATTCCTAGAAGATCAACAAGGATAGGTAAGAAGGACAGTCCAAAGGAAAAGGGGATAGAAGTGAAGAGGAAGAAGAAGGATCAAGCAGTCATTGAAGATACTGTTATTGAGCATCTTCTTGTCTTTAAGAAGAATTTTTTGGAGATTGAAGGAAACATTCCCAAAGTCCTATACAACAAACTGGCAATCAAGAAATAGTTGGAACATTTGGAGGATGAGAACATAAGGAACAAGACAATTGAAGACATGTTACCGGTTGTGTCTCTATAGGAGAGAGAGAGAGAGAGAGAGGATCATAAATGCACTAAAACCCTTATTGAGAACAAAGACCAGACCAATCAAAATTATGGCTAGGATGTATGATGAGGTGATTGAGGACACCCAAAAGGCATTAGACCAAGTTATAATGTATGACATGCCTAAGAAGGTCTTACCTCCTAATGCTTCTAAGCCTATATCTTTGGGTTTAGGAGAAATTTCAAAGGTAGTAGATGAAAGTGCTCAAGACATCATGCGACTATATCTCTTTGTCGTTGGTGTACCTGTGTCCCTTGACACTTTGCAGGATGTTAATGATCTATTTTTGGATAATGTGGATAGTGCAATGGACATTGGAGACCAAGAGTAGATAGAGGAAGAGGAATCAAAATAAAAACAAGAAGAAACAGTACAAGAAAAATAAATTTAGGCAAACGAGAAGAAGGTAGAACAGACCAAGTCAGAAAATGTTGCCAAGGTCAGTTTGGACACTTCCTTATTGTTGGAAAGTATGTCTAATCTAGTAAGTTTTGATGTGGACAACATGGATGAAGATGAGCTGATGAGACTATCATTCATGTCTTTTTCCAAAGCTAAGGAAAGATCAGTTCAGAAAGGTGACAAAAGGGCTAAGGTAATGGTCAAGGCTGTAGAAACAATAAACAAGCTACTCCCCTCACCGTTTATCTTCAAAGAAAAGGATGAAGTTGAGAACCTTAGTACAATATTGGATAGCTTTGATAATCATTTTGATTCATTGCTAAAAACTACAGAAGAAAAGGCTGAGAAGAACTTCTTGGAAAAGAAGCTGAGAGAAGTCTGTAAGTCCATTTCATGGGACTTAGACATTTTGAAGGCTACTAATCTTAAGGCTAAGATTTGTGTAGCATAGGGTATGAAATTATACAGCTTCTACATAAATCCTTTTAGACACATAATGAACATTGAGGAGATCATAGCCAAGGATAGGGCTACCCTTGACAGTCTTATGGACAGTTGTGAATCATCTTCACAAACTGTGGGATAAATCAACAAAGAGACATCCAAGCTATTGGATAAGATAGGGGTACTAGAAATAGGGAAAGGGAGAGTTATAGATAGATTTGGATTATTGAGAAGCCTTCTAACCCCTAAGCTCTCAATGCTTGAGTTGCATCTTTCAGAGATGGAAAAAGTCGAAGGCTCATTGAATGTATCTACTCTTACTGAGCTTAAAGAAGTGGAGACATCATCATATGCACTAAATGGATTAATGCATGTCAGTGACCTTCCAAGCAATTCATGGGCTGAAGAAGTAAAGACATTAGAAACCTCCACTAGTAAATTTGAGACCTTTTTTCCAATGGCAAGTCATCTAAATTAGGACTATTTACCGTCAATATAACGACACCACCTGACGTCGCAGTTTTGCAATTGAAAAAACCAACCGTTTTGATTGACGTCATAATTATGATGAAAATAGACATCGCAAGAAGGGGGTGCCAACAAGGTGAACCTGGCATTGGACCTATTTGTGGCCATCCCAATTGCGATGCCTATTCGTCGCAAAAAATAAAAATGACGGTGACCGTCATAATCTTCTAACGGGTTGCCGTCGTTTGTAATTTGTTTGTTGATGGAGATGCTGTTAGTGTGACGGATATCTATCTGAAGTGTATGATGGATATATGTCATTTGTAGTTTTTAATGATAGTGATGTTGTACATGTGATGAAGACCCATCAAAATTTTATGATGGCTATCTGTCGTTTATAGTTTTTTACCAACATCGATGTTGTACATGCGACAGATCGATGTTGGATTGTTTCGATAGATAACCGTCGATGTTTTATGGCCGTCACAATTGCAACACAAATCAATTTTTTTTTTAAAAAAAAAATATTTATCAATTGAGTTGGTATTGATTCAGAAGGGTGTTCTTGTAGATCTGGTTCCTGCTCATGATTTGGTTATGGATCATTTGGAGATGACTTTGCAGTAGATTCGGTAGCAGCTCATGGATTATTGAGTTAGATGTGATGTCGAGAGAGAGACATGAAAAACTTGCACATTGGAGATTCATAGATCACTATGGTGTACATGATGACTTGGGAGAAGTCTTCTTCTTGGTGAACTGAGATGAGAGACTTTGATTATAGAAAGTGGGTCATTTGATGTGACTTATGAGACATTGGATGCCTCTTCACAGCAGGTTCACGGTGCGGTTTGTGGTGTTTCTTTGCGACTGGGTCCTTGGTAGAGATCTGTTGATTTGGTAGCCATTGAGATGGATCAATATATATTTGTCGTATGTGGATTGAGATCTTAAATTATTGAGCTTCTCTTTCACTACAACATTTGGGGTCAAATTTTGATGCCAATTTACGATGCCACTACAATTCATGTTTTTTTTTTTGTAAGTGCCCCCGATGGTGTCATAATAGCAACGATGACCTTGTAATTGTGACACCCATTTTTTTATAAACAAAAAAAAAAGAAAAAGAAAGTGTCATTTGTAATTTTCTTGAATTCAAATAGCTGCCACAAAGACGGCACTGCACTTTTGCATGGCACGAAGAGGGCATTCAAGTTTGGCATGCGTGAAGAGGCCGACACTGTGTGGGAATAGGGCACTAGCACTTGAGGTAGGAATTCAAGCTTTGTCTTTTCATTAAATCAATTTCATTTTGATGGCATTTGTTGATTTAATGGCACAATATGAATGTTAATAGTGACATTGTTTACATCTTAGCATTTGGAATGCTTGATGACCCATGAGCTTTGAGAGCTAGGGCATCATTGCTATTACCTTCAAGGCATTGTGTGAAGTGTTTGATCTCTCTTTATTTGTTTTTCTTTTGATATTCACTATGTTGTACTCCCTTTTTATGATCATTTCATGAGGAAATGTCTTGGTGGCTCACAGGCTGCAAGCTAGGGCATCATACATTGTTTATGAGCTCACTGTTTAATACTGGCATTGTTTACATCTTTTCATTTGGAATGCTTGATGACTTGCGAACTTTGAGAGCTAGGGTATCGTTGCTATTACCTTCAAGGCATTGTGTGAAGTGTTTGATCTCTCTTTATTTGTTTTTTTGTTGATATTCACTATGTGGTACTCCCCATTTATGATCATTTCATGAGGAAATATCTTGATGGCTTGTAGGATGCAAGCTAGGGCATCATACATTGTTCATGAGCTCACTGTTTAATACTGTCATTGTTTACATATTTTCATTTGGAATGCTTAATGACCTGTGAGCTTTGAGAGCTAGGGAATCATTTATATTACCTTCAAGGCATTGTGTGAAGTGTTTAATCTCTCTTTATTTGTTTTGTTGTTGATATTCACTATGTGGTACTCATCATTTATGATCATTTCATGAGGAAATGTCTTGATGGCTCACGGGCTGCAAGCTAGGGCATCATACATTGTTCATGAGCTCACTATTTAATACTAGCATTGTTCATGAGCTCACTATTTAATATCTAGCTAGGCCATGTAAATGGTACCAAGCCAACCCAATCAGCCCAAAAAAATGTGTCATGTTTATCTTTGTCAAATACACTCGTTCACCAGTTTGTTCTTGTTCTTCAAACAAATATTGCATCAAAAGTAATTGTAAAAAATGATTCAAAGAAAAAAGAAACAACTACAATAGATCAGACCTCAAAAGAATACAGTCAATTACAATAGCTCATAGTCTCAATGAAATAAATAGTGTATAAAATAATATGTGGTGCACAACAGTAGCAAGCATGCAATGACAGTAATAACATTCCATGATGCCCGAGCTCAAATTCAAAACATTAAGTGTATTAATGTATTATCTAATAGCAGTAACCTCATTGATCATTATCTTTCACTCCTCTATCATTGTAGAATTAGAATACCCTATAGGAGTAGTTGTTGTAACTGGTACATGGCTTAGATGGTATGCTATGAAAAATCCTAGGTTGTGGTTGTTCGAGGATTGGGAGACACACAGAAAGATTCTTCATTATTCAAACCTTGTCATTACATCAAATGTCCACTTGATCAGATATGGGGAAGACCACATAATAAAACTCTTTGGAAGTTTTGTGAGTCAGACTACGAGGCAATACTTGAGACAATCAAGGGTAGGGTAGATCCAATTGGTTCATTGGACTAAATGGAGATACAAAATATTGTAATGTCAAATTTATATCGCATTGTAAATTGGATGGACTTTAAATTTATCATGCATTACCCCATATGTATAACGAGAAGTTTGTAAGATTTAATGACAACCTTTCTCTTCTATTTTTTGGGGCAATACCGAAGGTTTTCTCTACTTAGCTCTTTCCTTCGGTGCTCCTAATGAGCATAGAGAGAGCCAAGGAATCTTACAAGCCTAAAATATTGGTATACACTATATGGCCTCATAATTACTAAGCCAAAGGGTTTTTCTGATTCAAAAGACTTAGTAGCCTTCGGGGCCTTTTTCTTTTATGTTGCGTTAATAGGACGTCTAATAGAAAAATTATGACTATGCATCCCTTTGCTCATCTCTTCAGTTTTTGTTTTTGTATATTTCACCATCTAACATTCCTTTTCAGTAAGAGATGGATGAAAATGTTCATGACTCTCGGAAGAATGGCCCGCATAGAAATAATTATGAGGCTATATAGTGTATACCGACATTTTAGGCTTGTAAGATTCTATGGCGTCTCTCTATGCTCATTAGGAGCACCAAAGGAAAGAGCTGAGCAGAGAAAACCTCTGGTATTGCCCCAAAAAATAAAAGAGAAAGGTTGTCATTAAATCTTACAAACTTCTCGTTATACATACAGGGTAATTCATGAGCAATTTACAGTCCACCCAATTTACAGTGCTATATAAATTTGACATTACAATATTTTGTATCTCCATTTAGTCCAATGAACCAATTGGATCTTCCCTACCCTTGATTGTCTCAAGTATTTCCTCATGGTCTAACTCACGAAACTTCCAAAGAGTTTTATTATGTGGTCTTTCCCATATCTGATCAAGTGGACATTTAATGTTACGATGAGGTTTGAATAATGAAGAATCTTTATGTGTGTCTCCCAATCCTCGAACAACCACAACCTAGGGTTCTTCGTAGCATACCATCTAAGTAATGTACCAGTTACAACCACTGCTCCTATAGGGTATTCTAATTCTTCACCATTGATAACTGAGTGATCCAATTTATTTTTTGCCTCAACATAACGACTGTGAGGCCTCACCCTGACCCATTGTAGCACTATTGATTCGTTCATGCTTTGATACTTTATATTTTGATACATTGATACACTTTTGATTATCCTGACAAAGACTCGAGATAATATGTTTTATGATGATTATTATATGGATTACATTCTAATATGGATTAAACCTAGAACATGTGGTTGATTTTTATTATGCATGTTTAGATATGTGAAATGATGAGAAGATTGGATCATGATTAGATTTGATTATTTCATGGATGATATGTCATGATGATTATGGAATTACTATGTTTACACATTATTGAATGAAGAATTACAATTAGAATTGAATTGTGCACATTGATTTATTTTGTTAATTATGAATTGAAAATGTATACTTCATGTGATTTTATTATCTTTGACTACTGATGCTTGAGTTTAGTGTGCAGGAAAGAGAACCATCAAATTATTCAGAGAATCAAGGCTAAACATATGTGAACTGAGTAAGCCAAGGTTTAATCCGCTATGGGATTGAAAACCTCATTGTAATGTGATTTGGTTGTAAATGTGAATTGCATGTGTGTTACTAGTGTAATTTCATGTTTTCATTTAGGACATGTCATTTTGAATGTGACATGTAATTGTTAGTGTCACTTGACACTTGTTATGTGTGTATGTATTGACATGTTTACTAAGGTTGGTAATGTAAACCTAAGCCTAACTGACTCATTAGGAACCTAATTTAAATCCCCTTGTTGGAGATATTTGCCAAACCCTACCAATTTGACTATCTAAATTCAATTCTTTTCTAGCCACTTCTAGAGGCCAAAAAGGGGTCATAAGGGTTAGATTTAGCAAAATCTAAGTATCTTAGTGATAAAGGTATGGGTTAGGAATATTTTAAACATATCTAGAACCCCCTAGTGGCCTCGGTGACCCTTTTTATGACCCATTTTTCACATGCTACGAAAATTGGATTGAGTCTTGACCTTTACCCAACCCCACACTTCTTTCCAATCTAGCATTTATGATAGGGGACAAGGAAAATTCAGAGGACTTTAAGGTCAAATTTGAAATTAATGTTGGTGGGTGGGTAGAAGTTGGAGGTCTTTTTGGATGCCCTTTGGAGAGTTAGTGGGTGTTCACCCACTCTCTAATTTTTGAGACAATTAAGTTTTGGAAAAGGAAGAAAGGAGAAGGATAAGGAGCTCAACTCAACTTCATTCTCCCATTTTTTTGCTTTGGATTCAAGGTTGGTGGCTCTACCATGAAGGAAATTTCTTGCTTGAAACTCATGAAGAAGATTGTTATGCAAATTGTGTTGTAGACTTTTTTATCTTTCTTGTCATGAAAGAATGTTATTGCATCTCATTTGGTTGTTTGTTGTGTTAAAAGAATATGTGAGAGCTTGCATGTATGTTTTTTTAAATCTCTCCATTCTTGTGTTGGAAATGGGATTGCATATAGATTTTTTTTCATCTCTTATTTTCTTGTTTTTGAGAATGTTGTTTCATGGGAGTTAGTCATTACTCACCCTTTTGGGAAGGGAAGAAGTGGCCTTGGGTGAAGGGGTTAGTTCGGCTCTCCATTTTAGTGAGAGTCTATTCTCTTGGAGAAGAGAGATAAATTCATGGGGTATGGGCTCCATGAAGCCATCTTTGTAATCTTGCATCTTGAGGATGCTATTAAAGAAAGTTGTGTATGAAATATGAATTCATGTAGCCTTGAGAGCCATGGAAATATTTTTGAGAAAAATGTAATATGTTGGCATTCTCCTACATGGAAAATCCCACCTTCACCCTTCTCAATGAGTTTGGAAAACTCATTTGTAAAACCTTGGATAAGAGTTATTTACTGTTGTGCACATTTTTGTTGTGAGCATTTGTAATGTATACCCATTTAGCCTTGGTTCTCCAAGCTCGAGAGAGGTCTCATTGAGGCCTAGGTTGGGAGGTGAGCTTCCCATGGTTTTGCCATTTCATTTGCAGGTATTGATGCCAAGATCCATGTTGTTAAAGCTTTGGAGAGTTCTCAATGTTGGTAGGGTTGTGTGAAAACAAGATATGTTGAGGCATTGTTGTAATTTTGTATTAAGGAAATCTCTCCTTGTTAAGAGAAGCATGCTTGTGGTTTGTAAAAATTTTTATTTCTCTACATTGGGTCATCATGTAGAAGTGTATTGAAATGTAATTGAGAAAAGCTTGTTCATTCTCCTTGATACTCTTATTCATGTATTGTTACCAAATTGTATTCCATTGTTTAAAAATGTAAATGAAGAATCATTACTTTCATGCCTATTGTATTCTAATATTTGGAATAGTGAAGTTATTCTTTCATTATAAAATGATATCCAAAGTTGACAAGGAAAGCAATGCATTAGTTTCATAGAAGCAAAGTTTCTTTGGAATGAAAAGTTAGTAATCTTTATAATGTATTTGATTGTAATTTTCAAGTTCATTACATTCAATCTCTTCTTGAACAAACTCCAATTTCAATAGAACAACACCTTAATCTTGGAAACAATATTGTAACCTCTAATTCTTCCAAATGAAGTAAGATCACAATGAATAATTAAACATGTAGAATACTCATGCAAAAATCAATTAAAACTAACATTCAATTTATTGATCACTTAGTGTATTGCACTAATTAAATAATTCCAATGCATATAATTATCTATTTCAATAATGAAACCAAGAAATCAATAGGATGGATGCAAAAAAAAAAATCAAATAATAGCAATAGCACTTCCCAGATTTTTTAGAGCAAAAATGCTCTCTGGAATTTGTATGGGAAGGGAAATAATTTTCTTACCACAAAGAATATTCCCTTCCCAATATGGTTTTCCTAATTAGAATTAGTATATTAACCCCCTAACCTAACCTTGATGTTAATAACTAATTCTTAAGTTAAATCAATGTTAATAAATAATTTTTAAAAAAACCTAATATTAAATAAAGAACCTTCAAACATCTATCCTCCAATTGGTTGTATGTGGCCCCACCCATGTTCTTTCCCTTACCATGCGTAGGATGTGGGGCTGACATGGCCTTAACTCACTCTGTCCAAAGACAAGACTTTTTCCCCTCCTTGCATGGGTTCCTTGCCTTCATTTGCTTGATCTGACACTTGCATTTAATAAAAAGTCTTTTGAAAACCTTTCTTGTAAAGGAAAAAGGGGGGGAACATGTCAACATTTCCTTAGTCTTAGCCCCACCAAACTCTTCCCCCCCAATATGTACCCCCTTGTTGCTGACATCATCCAATGCTTGGTCATTGGTTAGTTGACTCCCTTCTCCTCCCTAGGAAAATCCATGAGCTTGTTTGATAAACTTTGTCTTAGGTTGATGTGCAAAGTGGGCCCCATCTCTTCTTGTTATGTAAATGCCTTTTCAAAAAGGGTTTTCCCTTCCCTGAACTCACGCAGGCTTTGGTATGTAGGGATTTCCATCACCCCACCCACTTGGCAAGTGGGCCATGGGGGAATAAGGGGTGATGTGACGTGATAGTTAGTAGGTTAATTGGATTAGTGGGTTTATAGACTAGGGTTTAATTGGGATTTGACATATGCTTTTTAGATGTTAATTATAGTTATTAGTTATTAAATTTATTTTGGTGATTAATGAAATTGGTTATTAACTAGTAGAATTATTGTTCAGACTTAAATAGTAATGAATCAATTTATTTAATTAATAGTTTATTTGATTATGTGTTCAAAGCCAACTAGTAATAAAACATCTTGTTAAACTAATAGTTATTTTAATTAATGGTTAATTAGTTTAATAGGATCATCAATATTAATTAGTCTAAAGTCTAATGTGTTAGACATATTCTTATAAAATCAATTTATTGTTATAGTTCATTTTATTCAATTTCTAAATGATTAACACTAGAGTATTAATAGTAGTTTATTTGGTTTAAGTTAAATTGTTAACTTGCCATTGGTTAATAGGATTATGGATTATTGAATCGATGAGCCTTAAGTAATCTCATTTTATTAGAAGGTGTTTAGTATGTATCGATGATGGTAGTATAACTAATAGTCCTTTGTACATTTAGATAACATTGTATTCTAATTAACATCATTAGGTTCATTATCAAATTATATTTGAAATTCAATTGTTAATGCAATTATCCCATGAACCATCACCATAGGATTAAATATCTATTAGTTGAACTGAACCTTTTCGAAAGCTATACCCTAGGTAGACATATTAATTGCGAGAATAGTCTAATTGGGATAAATTGAATATTTAATGCCCTAGGTATCTTTGAATTCATCTTGAATGGAAATTCCAAGTGGAAATTGTACCCACTAAGGTTCCGCTATTTGAATAAACTTAACCCTAGGTTGTGACCTACTTATCTGTCATCAACTTATCCTTATTCTTTGAATGTTACTCTCTCACATCTGAACCTTTAAAAAAAAACTATTGCATTTTTATTGGTTAAATTATGGGCATGACATTTGGTATCAGAGCCTAGGTTTCAACATTGGAACATTTAAACCCATTATGTTTCAACTCACCTAACTTAAACTATTGTGTAGGATGCCTGTCATCACACAAGCCAGCCGACGAGGTAGAGGTTGTAGAGTTGCACATGCTAGTGCAGGATAGGGGATGGACCACCACCACCTCCTCCACCACCATGACCACCACCACCTTCACCACCACAGAACCCTAACCAAGAAATTATGGATGTCCTTCAGAATCTTATTGGGGTAATTCTATAGAGGCTACCACTCGTAGTTCCTCAACCAGAGCAGCAAGTTTTCGAAAGGGAAGAAAATATCCCAGGAGGTGGTAGAGTAGTTAACAGAGAGAGGAGTAGGAGTCCTCCACCTAGGATTGTTGAGGGCCATGGTGATCATGAGGGTGAGTCAGTTCATCAGATAGAGGTACCACCTAAGCATGAGATCAGAGATAGAGAGAGACCCCCTAGAGATGTTGGAGATGAGATCAGAGAGTTAATATGACTCCAACCACCCTTGTTTTTGGGATCCACTAATGGGTCAGTAGCAGAGGCCTAGTTACAAATTTTACAATGATGCTTTGGATTGCACCCTTATGGTAGTAATCTAAAGGCACAATTTGTGGTTCATCTCCTATGGGAGAAAGCTTCCACTTGGTGGCAGAAAGATGAGTCCATTGGGGTGGAGTGGCTATTGATACACTCACTTGGGAGTCATTTGTAGCCCGATTCCAAGAGAGGTATCTCTCTAAGCATTTTAGACAGAGATAGATAGAGGAGTTATATGATCTCCAGCAAAGAGGTCTCATAGTGGCCCAGTATGAGAGTCAATTTCTCGAGCTCCTTCCATATGTAGATTATATGAAGGATGAGAAACTGCGTATCCATCAGTTCATTAAGGGACTTAATATGTCTCTTCAGGACACAGTACGCTTATCTTTTCCTACTACATTCAAAGATATAGTGGAGATGACACTGGTATCTGAGGATATCCATACTAGACAGGAGTCCCAGGATCGGTCTCAGCACCAAAACCCCTCATCTCAATAGTCAGGACAGTAGAGACCCTCTTGGAAGGGGAAACAAAACCATTCAATAGGATCCTTTAAGGGTCAACAGTCTCAGTAGTAGGGATCTTAGCAGGATTCTAGACAGAGGCATTCACAGGGTTATCAGGGCTCTAAGCCCAAACAATGGTAGTCTCAGGGCCCTAGACAGGATCAAAGGACATAGACCCCTCAAACATAGTTAGCTAGGTCTCAGTAGTCCTCTAGGGGTGGATACATTGGTTCCAATAGGACCGGGGGGTCACAGTAGCCTAGGATACAGGGAGTATAGATTCAGACTTGAGGGCCATGTTACACTTGCGGTGGTATGGATCATATAGCGAGAGAGTGCCCATAGGGACAGTCAACTGGTGGTCAGAGGGGGGATACCTTAGAGCCCATAGTTGGAGATATGGGTAGATCCCATAGAGTATTTGCAGCGGTTGATAACCGCTAGGCTAAGAACCTGACCACGGTCATAGATGCCACAGGTATGATTCAGGGTATCAGTGTTTCTATCTTATTTGATTTAGGAGCCACAAACTCCTTTATATCTCCATATGTAGTGGAGCATTGCGGGCTGGTGGTAGTTAGACAAGATGTCAGTTGGGAGGTCAAGTTAGCCTCAGGAGCTAGGGTGTCTGTTAGTTCCTTAGTTCATAGTTGTCAGATTCAGATTGGAGACTTAATCATGATGACTGATCTCTACATTACCCCTCTAGGTTCTTATGATGTAGCCCTTGGCATGGATTGGATTTATTCCCATAGCACCAAGATGGATTATGATCAGAAGAGGGTTGAGTGTGTTGATGATCATTGTACTTATATGGTGATATTTGGGGTATAGAGGCCCGTATCCCTTCACATGATTTCCGCTATGCAGCTTAGGTAGTGCGTGCAAAAGGGATGTCAATTATTTTCCATCACCATTAGTGATAGAGAGGAGGATTCAGAGGGAGAGACTTCACTCGAGGATTATCCTATTCTTCAGGAGTTTGTAGATGTATTTCCTACTAAGCTACCTAGTATGCCTCCACCTAGGGTAGTTGATTTTCACATAGACCTTATGCCAGGAGTCAAGCCCATATCTAGAGAACCTTACAGGATGACCACACATGAGCTCAATGAGCTCAAGATTCAGCTAGAAGAGCTCTTAGAGAAAGGGCATATCCAACCTAGTGTATCACCTTGGGGTGCACTAGTAATTTTTGTGAAGAAGGATGGATCACTTAGATTGTGCATTAATTATTGGTAGTTGAATAAAGTAATAATTAAGAACTGATACCCACTCCCTAGGATCGATGATTTGTTTGATCAGTTGCAAAATGCTTGAGTGTTCTCGAAGATAGATCAGAAGTTAGGGTACCATCAGTTATGGATTGTAGAAAATGATATCCACAAGACTACTTTTTGTATGAGGTATGGTCACTATGAGTTCACAGTGGTGCCATTTGGCCTCACGAATGCTCCAGTTGTGTTCATGAGCCTCATGAATGGGGTCTTTTATACATTCTTGGATAAGTTTGTGGTGGTGTTCCTGTTGCCCAAAATTTCATATCTATTCAATTTTGGTCATAGGCTGAATTTAATCTAGGATCTCCATTTTAACCCTGTTAAAACCTTTGAGAAATTTCTTGGTTTCCTGCTTGTTCTTCTAGTCTCTGCAACCATCCAGCTCCCTAGTCTGCAAGTTTGAATTTGAAAAAGTAGTCGTTGGCCCCAAAAACCCTAAAAACCCTACGACCTTTCTATTTTGCGGTTACCTTTTCGGCCGCTTAAGTGATCCCTTTTTCCATGTGCTCTTTATTTTTTCTAACTAGTCGTGAGATCTCCTATTCCCTGTGGTTAAGTCCTTAACACCCTACGACCTGACGGGCAGTTACAGTTTATTTGGCGGTCTTGATTTCCTGGCAGTTAAGGTTCATGCATGATCAGTGGCTCTCGTTATACCATTGGGTGAAGATGATGTCTCTTTAAGCGTCATGGTATAACGATGACCATTGATCCTCCTCTTTAGCGCAACATTTCATTTGTCAGTGGGTCCATTGCCAGCTGTCTGAGATGTTTGATCCTGGTTGGTCGTAGAGTTATGATGTGGAGCTATGTCAGTAGGTGCTAACATGATCGATTCTTATTGGTTGCTGGGTAGAATAGTTGGCATTTGTCAGTGGGCCCGTGGTCTTTTGCTTATGTGGTAGGTTAAAGCTCGTGTGAGATCTATGATCATCGTTATACTACTTGGATAAGATGCACGAAGTTTATTATCATGGTATAATGAAAAACATCCGATGAAAGGTTAAGGATGTCATGGGTCCATGTTGTCAGGAGGCATTGACATGCTCAATTCTTATTGGTTGTTGGGTAGAATAGTTGGCATTTTTCATTGGGGCTTATCTTTCCTAGTGGTTAAGTTGTGGTATGATGTCATAGTTGTCATTATACTGCTTGGATAAGATGCATGAAGTTTAGTATCATGATATAGCGATAACTATTCGATGAAGATCATAGTGGGTCGTGGGTCCAATATGCTCCATTTTGCTGAGGTGTTTACTTCTCATTGGTTCTGACCGATGATGTGGCTGATGACTTTTCAAAGGGGCTTGTGACTATTACAAAGTTGATCTAGGCCATTCATCTACCGGGAAAGATTGATATCGACGGCCACATTTTAAATTGGATCAGCTAGCCGTTGTTTTAAAAATTTAAATATTTTTCTTGCTGGTTCATTGTTGTTGGTTGAATACAGCTACGGGTAGCTCAGAATTTGTGTCTTCAGGACAGTTGCAATTGGGAGGATGATGAAGAAGATCTGGTGGTTGTCCCCTACAATTTCTCAGGTTACCATGTTGATATTCTCACGCTGAAGAAACATTAAAGGGTGGTGCCACCTATGGCCTCATGTACTTCAAAATACAAATCAAACCTGGACCAAATTTGAGCATTCATGGTAAGGCCAAGTCACAGAAGGGGTAGATAGGTCAAGGCGACTTGTCTATAGGCAGATATAGTACAAGGATGGACACACAAATATGACATCTGATCAGTCAAGATACTTTCAAAGACACATTTATGATCAGACATGATGGAATTAGGGTTTTTGATTATTTTAATTCAAATCATATGTAACCCTAATTAGGTTTTGACTCATACCTGCATGCAAAGGGAGATGTATATAATGTTTTTTAGAGCTTTTAGAGTAGAGAGTTGGAAATTGTAAAAAGAGAATTTTCTCTCTGAGGAGTTATCTGTGGCACTCTTTCTGCCCTCTGACTTTCTGCAATTTGTAACTTTCATTGGAACTTTAGATATTGCAAAGGTATTTTGTGACATTCTTTTTGTCCCTATGCCTTCTTGTCTAAATTTTCTCTTATTGAGTTCAATATATGTATGTTTTTAGTGATATCTTAGGGTTCCTAATCCCTCTTTCTTTTTGCAATTCATGTTTATTCTTGTGGGTGATTTGATTTGAATGATCTTGTGGGTATACTTTGACCCCCTGATAATCTGTCTCATTCCTATACCTATTTGTAGAAGTGAATGTTTGTTTGCAGGTTATAGATTATGTCCAATTCTTAGGAATGCTATTGTTTGTGAAATTATCTCTTTCCCTGAATAGCCTCTTTCTATTGTAGACCCTTCTATGAAATATTGATGCAAGCCTATTCAGTGAGTTGTGATCTCCTAGACCTGAGTTTATGCACTAATTTCATCCTCCATACTGTAATTCAAACCATCATTTTGGTGTATCACCTAGTAGGTAGTTTTCTTTTCAGTAATTTTCCTTTTCATGCATTCCCTCTATCCCTTTCCCCTCAAGAATTTACTTTCCTATCTAGAATCAAATTAAGGTGATTATCCAAGAGGAACCAACCTAGAACTTGGAGGTCTCATCTTAGTTAGCATAGGTCCCACAACTTGGAGATGATTCCCATGTTATAATAGGTTATCAAGACCAAGAGAGCTTGAAACAAGGGTGCAAACTTAGTGTATAATAGTTCCTTGATGATATTTTGATTTATTCCTGCAATGAAGAGGAGCATGAGGAGCATCTGAGATAGGTTCTACATTGTTTGAGAGAGAATCAGTTATATGGTAGCTTGTCAAAGTGTGCCTTCTTTAGACCTGAGGTGCATTATCTTGGTCATATTATATTTGGCAATGAGATCCTTGTAGACCCATCAAAGATTAGAGCCATTATAGATTCACCAGCACCCACCAGTGTCATTGAGGTCAGGACTTTTATGGGCTTAGCAGGTTATTACAGATGGTTCGTGGCAGGATTCTCTAGAATAGCTCATCCCATCACTTCCCTTCAGAGAAAAGGGAAGAAGTATGAATGGATAGAGAAGTGTGAGAGAGCTTTCCAGGAGCTCAAGAGAGCCCTCACTAGTGCACCAATTTTAGCAATGCCAAATCCTTTAGCAGATTTTTTTGTATGTCCAGATGCTTCATTGGATGGTTTAGGAGAAGTCCTTATGTAGGAGGGTCATCCTATAGCTTTTGAGTCTAGAAGGCTAAAGACTCACGAGCTCAATTATCCTACTCATGACCTATAACTCGCAGTGGTTGTTCATGCCTTAGTGAGATGGTGACACTTCTTTCTAGGTCATCGATTTGAGCTTCATTTAGATCACCAGAGCCTACATTATATCTTTACACAGCCCAATCTTAATGCTAGGAAAAGGAGATGGATGTAGTTTTTGTGTGAGTATGATTTTGATGTTCATTACATCAAGGGAAAAGAGAATGTAGTTGTAGATGACTTGAGTAGGAGGTGGCACAAGATCTCATCTATAACTTCTAGTATAGATTTTAGGGAGTTCATTTTGCATCACTTGCCAAAGGATGGATTTTATGTAGAGTTTTGTTAGGTTATCCGTTCTCAGTGACCCCTTCAGGGGAGATTTGCATAGTATTTGTTAGAGTCTGATGGATTCCTACATCATAGGGGATGCATCTATGTACCTTCTACAGGTGGCATGTGAGAGTTTATTGTGCTATAGGCTCACATAGAACCTTATGTAGCTCATCTAGGGGTTAAGAAGCTACATGTTGATCCGATAGAGTTGTATCATTGGCTAGGCATGAGATTGTAGATTGCTAGCATATTTGCTAGATTCCTAGAGTGTCAGAGAGTGAAGGCAGAGCACAGTCATCTAGGTGGGCTCCTGTAGCCATATGAGATTGCCAAGTGGAAGTGGGATACTATATCTATGGACTTCATTGTTGGTCTCCCTATGTCTTCTTGCTACCATGATGCCATCTTGGTGATAGTCGACACATTGACCAAGGTTGCCCACTTCTCACCCGTGCATACTACATTCACAGCATAAGATGTAGCTCAGGTGTTTTTGTGGGATGTTGTCAAAATTCATGGCATTCCCTATAAGATCATCTCTGATAGAGACTCATTGTTCACATCATCTTTTTGGAGAGAATTACAGGCACCATTGGGAACTAGGCTCAATTTTAGTATGACATATCACCCTCAAACGGATAGACAAACAAAGAGGGTTAACCGGGTGTTGAGGATATGTTACGTATGTATGTGATGGACCATCAGGTCAAGTGGGAGGAATACCTAAATCTATTCAAGTTTTCCTATAATAATGGGCATCATTCTTCTATTGGTATGCTGCCATATCAGGCCTTGTATGGTAGACCATGTAGAACACCACTGAGTTGGGACAGGATCGAGGATAGAGTATCTATTGGACCTCAATTGGTCAAGGATATGGAGTAGCAGGTGGTTTTGATTAGACATCATCTTAGAGAGGCTCAAGATCGATAGAAGAAGTATGTAGATGGGAAGAGGATTGACCATGAGTATATGGTTGGAGATAGAGTCTTCTTGAGAGTGCGGCTACACAAGAGTCCAATCCTTTTTAGAAAGGGCTCTAGGTTGGCACCTTGCTTTGTTGGACCTTTCAAGATATTGGAGAGGATAGGACCAGTTGCCTACCATTTAGCCTTGCCACCTAGCCTATCATGCATCCATGATGTGTTTCATGTATCTGTGTTACAGAAGTATATTTATGATGAGCCTCCATTATAGATTTAGATGCCTTGCGGGTGGAGTCAAATGGATAGTTAGCCTTGGAGCCCATCTACATTTTATCTCGATGGACCCTGGCACTTCGAGGTAGAGAGTTGGACCAGGTTAGGGTCCAGTGAGATTGTTATGATGAGGTCACGACTTCATGGGAGGATACAACACAGACAAGATCACAATACCCATACCTTTTTTATGAACTCTAGGAGGAAGTTCATGCCTAGGGGGGGAGGATGTGAGGCCTCACCTCGACCCATCATAGCACTACTGATTCATTCATGCTTTGATACTTTATATTTTGATACAATGATACACTTTTGATTATCCTAACAGAGACTCGAGATAATATGTTTTATGATGATGATTATATGGATTACATTCTGATATGGATTAGACTTAGAACATGTGGTTGATTTTTATTATGCATGTTTAGATATGTGAAATGATGAGAAGATCAAATCATGATTAGATTTGATTATTTCATGGATGATATGTCATGATGATTATGGAATTACTATGTTTAAACATTATTAAATGAAAAATTACAATTAGAATTGAATTCTACACATTGATTTATGTTGTTAATTATGAATTGAAAATGTATACTTCATGTGATTTTATTATCTCAGACTACTGATGCTTGAGTTTAGTGTGCAGGAAAGAGAACCATAGAATTATTCAAAGAATCAAGGCTAAACATATGTGAACTGAGTAAGCCAAAGTTTAATCTGATATGGGATCAAAAACCTCGTTGTAATGTGATTTGGTTGTAAATGTGAATTGCATATGTGTTACTAGTGTAATTTCATGTTGTCATTTAGGACATGTCCTTTTGAATGTGAAGTTTAATTATTAGTGTCACTTGACACTTGTTATGTGTGTATGTATTGACATGTTTACTAAGGTTGGTAATGTAAACCTAAGCTTAACTAACTCATTAGGAACCTAATTTAAATCCCCTCATTAGAGATACTTGCCAAACCCTACCAATTTGACTATCTAAATTCAATTCTTTTATAGCCACTTCTAGAGGCCAAAAAGGGGTCCTAAGGGTCAGATTTGGCAAAATCTAAGTACCTTAGTGATAGAGGTATGGGTTAAGAATGTTTTTAACATATCTAGAACCCCCTAGTGGCCTTGGTGACCATTTTTATGACCCATTTTCCACATGCTACGAAAATTGGATTGAGTCTTGACCTTTACCCAACCCCACACTTCTTCCCAATCTGGCATTTATGATAGGGGACAAGAAAAAGACAAAGGACTTTAGGGTCAACTCTGAAATTAATCTTGTTGGGTGAGTAGAAGTTGGAGGTCTTTTTAGAGGCCCTTTGGAAAGTTAGTGGGTGTTCACCCACTCTCTAATTTTTGAGACAATTAGGTTTTGGAAAAGGAAGAAAGGAGAAGGATAAGGAGCTCAACTCAACTTCATTCTCCCATTTTTTTTCTTTGGATTCAAGGTTGGTGGCTCTACCATGAAGGAAATTTCTTGCTTGAAACTCATGAAGAAGATTGTTATGCAAATTGTGTTGTAGACTTGTTTATCTTTCTTGTCATGAAAGAATGTTATTGCATCTCATTTGGTTGTTTGTTGTGTTAAAAGAATATGTGAGAGCTTGCATGTATTTTTTTTTAAATCTCTCCATTCTTGTGTTGGAAATGGGATTGCATATGGATTTTGCTTCATCTCTTGTTTTCTTATTTTTGAGAATGTTGTTTCATGGGAGTTAGTCATTACTCACCCTTTTGGGAAGGGAAGAAGTGGCTTTGGGTGAAGGGGTTAGTTGGGCTCTCTATTGTAGTGAGAGTTTCTTCTCTTGGAGAAGAGGGATAAATTCATGGGGTATGGGCTCCATGAAGTCATCTTTGTAATCTTTCATCTTGAGGATGCTATTGAAGAAAGTTGTGTATGAAATATGAATTCATGTAGCCTTGAGAGCCATGGAAATAATTTTGAGAAAAATGTAATATGTTGGCATTCTCCTACTTGGAAAAGCCCACCTTCACCCTTCTCAATGAGTTTGAAAAACTCATTTGTAAAACCTTGGATGGGAGTGATTTGTTGTTGTGCACATTTTTGTTGTGAGTATTTGTAATGTATACCCATTTAGCCTTGGTTCTCCAAGCTTGAGGGAGGTCTCATTGAGGCCTAGGTTGGGAGGTGAGCTTCTCATAGTTCTCCCCTTTCATTTGCAAGTATTGATGCCAATATCCATCTTGATAAAGCTTTGGAGAGTTCTCAATGTTGGTAGGGTTGTGTGAAAACAAGATATGTTGAGGCATTGTTGTAATTTTGTATTAAGGAAATCTCTCCTTGTTAAGAGAAGCATGCTTGTGGTTTGTAAAATGTTTTATTTCTCTACATTGGGTCATCATGTAAAAGTGTATTGAAATGTAATTGAGAAAAACTTGTTCATTCTCCTTGATACTCTTATTCATGTATTGTTACCAAATTGTATTCCATTGTTTAAAAATGTAAATGAAGAATCATTACTTTCATGCCTATTGTATTCTAATATTTGGAATAGTGAAGTTATCCTTTCATTATAAAATGATATCCAAAGTTGACAAGGAAAGCAATGCATTAGTTTCATGGAAGCAAAGTTTCTTTGGAATGAAAAGTTAGTAATCTTTATAATGTATTTAATTGTAATTTTCTAGTTCATTACATTGAATCTCTTCTTGAATAAACTCTAATTTCAATAGAATAACACCTTAATCTTGGAAACAATATTGTAACCTCTAATTCTTCCAAATGAAGTAAGATCACAATGAATAATTAAACATGTAGAATACTCATGCAAAAATCAATTAATACTAACATTAAATTTATAGATCACTTAGTGTATTGCACTAATTAAATAATTCCAATGCATACAATTATCTATTTCAATAATGAAACCAAGAAATCAATAGGATGGATTCAAAAAAAAAAATTAAATAATAGCAAAAGCACTTCCCAGATTTTTTAGAGCAAAAATGCTCTCTGAAATTTTTATGGGAAGGGAAATAATTCTCTTACCATAGAGAATATTCCCTTCCCAATATGGTTTTCCTAATTAGAATTAGTATATTAACCCCCTAACCTAACCTTGCTGTTAATAACTAATTCTTAAGTTAAATCAATGTTAATAAATAAATAAATAAATAACCTAATATTAAATAAAGAACCTTCAAACATCTATCCTCCACTTGGTTTTACATGGCCCCACCCATGTTCTTTCCCTAACCATGCATAGGATGTGGGGCTAACATGGCATTAACTCACTCTGTCCAAAGACAAGACTTTTTCCACTCCTTGCATGGGTTCCTTGCCTCCATTTGCTTGATCTAACACTTGCATTTATCAAAAAAGTCTTTTGAAAACCTTTCTTGTAAAGGAAAAAGTGGGGGAATATGTCAACATTGCCTTGGGCTTAGCCCCACCAAACTCTTTCCCCCCCCATATGTACCCCCTTGTTGCTGACATCATCTAATGCTTGGTTATTGGTTAGTTGACTCCCTTCTCCTCCCTACGAAAATCCATGAGCTTGTTTGATCGACTTTGTCTTAGGTTGATGTGCAAAGTGGGCCCCATCTCTTCTTGTTATGTAAATGCCTTTTCAAAAATGGTTTTCCCTTCCCTAAACTCATGCAGGCTTTGGTATGTTGGGATTTCCATCACCCCACCCACTTGGCAAGTGGGCCATGGGGGAATAAGGGGTGATGTGATGTGATAGTTAGTAGGTTAATTGGATTAGTGGGTTTATAGACTAGGGCTTAATTGGGATTTGACATATGCTTCTTAGATGTTAATTATAGTTATTGGTTATTAAATTTATTTAGGTGATTAATAAAATTGTTACTAGTAGAATTATTGTTCAGACTTAAATAGTAATGAATCAATTTATTTAATTAATAGTTTAATTGATTATGTTTTCAAAGCCAACTAGTAATAAAACATCTTGTTAAACTAATAGTTATTTTAATTAATGGTTAATTAGTTTAATAGGATCATCAATATTAATTAGTCAAAAGTCTAATGTGTTAGACATATTCTTATAAAATCAATTTATTGTTATAGTTCATTTTATTCAATTTCTAAATGATTAACACTAGAGTATTAATAGTAGTTTATTTGGTTTAAGTTAAATTGTTAACTTTCCATTGGTTAATATGATTTTGGATTATTGAATTGATGAGCCTTAAGTAATCTCATTTTATTAGAAGGTGTTTAGTATGTATCGATGATGGTAGTATAACTAATAGTCCTTTGTACATTTAGATAACATTGTATTCTAATTAACATCATTAGGTTCATTGTCTAATTATATTTGAAATTTAATCATTAATGTAATTATCCCATGAATCATCACCGTAGGATTAAATATCTATTAGTTGAATTGAACCTTTTCGAAAGCTATAACCTAGGTAGACATATTAATTGCGAGAATAGTCTAATTGGGATAAATTGAATATTTAATGCCCTAGGTATCTTTGAATTCATCCTGAACAGAAATTCCAAGTGGAAATTGTACCCACTAGGGTTCCGCTATCCGAACAAACTTAACCCTAGGTTGTGACCTGATTATCCATAGTCAACTTATCCTTATTCTTTGAATGCTACTCTCTCACATCTGAACCTTTAAAAAAAAATTATTGCATTTTTATCAGTTAAATTATAGGCATGACAATGACACACATAAAGAACATGCACATAAACACAACAAATGAGAAACTTAAATATAGATATCACAACAAATGAGAAACATAAATGTAGGCATCATGGTCACAACTTGTTGGAGACACAACATAATTGAATGGTATACCTAGACGATGCAACACAATATATATCACTCCTCTGGTTCCAAGTTTACACTGCGGTAAACAAACCCATAGATAAATAATAAATTTAGAGAGCGAAGGAGAATGATAACAACCAAAATAATACAGGGTCCCTATATTATTTTGGTCATTATCACTCTCCTCTTGTGCTCTCTAAATTTATTTTTTATGTATGGGTTTTAGTTTACTGCAGTGTTGACTTGGCACTAGAGGAGTAGTGGTTGTGTTGCATCATCTGTTTATACCACTCAATTATGTTGTGTTTCCAAAAAATTGTTACCATGATGCCTACATTTATGTTTCTCAGCTATTGTGTCCCAAGATGCCTTATGACCCTTTACAATTCTTAAGAATACATCTTAGAAGTCTTAAAATGTCGTAAAGGGTCATAAGAGGCTCCTAGGAGGGGTCAGATGAGCTTCCTTCTTCACGTGGTTGGCCCCGCTAAGTAGAGAATGTTAAAATATTATTGAAACAAAGAGAAGCTCAATAATTTAAGATCTCAATCCACATATGACAAATATATATCGATCCATCTCAATAGCTACCAAATTAGTAGATCTTTGCCAAGAACCCAGATGCAAAGAAACACCACTGACCACACCATGAACCCATTGTGAAGAGGCATCCAATGTCTCATAAGTCTCATCAAATGACCCAATTTCTATAATCTAAGTCTCTTAGCTTGGTTCACCAAGAAGAAGACTTCTCCCAAGTCATCATGGACACCATAGTGATCTACGAATCTCCAATGTGCAAGTTCTGCATGTCGGTCTCTCGACATCACATCTAACTCAATAATCCACAAGCCACTACCGAATCTACTGCAAAGTCATGTCTGAATGATCCATAACCAAATTGCGAGCAAGAACAAGATCTACAAGAATACCCTTTTGAATCGATACCAACCCGATCGACAAATATATATATATATATATATATATATATATATATATATATATATATATATATATATTTTTAAAAAAAACTGATTTGTGTCACAATTATGACATTCAATCATCACATGTACATCATCGATGTCAGTAAAAAACTATAAATGATGGATAGCCATCATAAAATTATACGGTTCTCCATCACATGTACAACATCAATGTCATTAAAAATTACAAATGACATATATCCGTCACACTTTTCTGATGAATATCCATCGCACTAACAGCATCTCCGTCGGCAAACAAATTACAAATGACGACAACCCATGGGAAGGTTCTGACGGGTCACCATAATTTTTATTTTTCACAACAGATAGGTGTCTCAATTTGGACGGCCACAAATAGGTCTGACGCCAGGTTCACCTTGTTGGTACCCCCTTCTTGCGACATCCATTGTCATCATAATTATGAGATCAATCAAAACCATTGGTTTCTCCAATTGTAAAATTGCGACATCGGGTGGTGTCATTATATCGATGGTAAATGGTCCCAATTTAGATGGCCTTCCATCAAAAAAGGTTTCAAATGTACTAATGTTTGTTTTGAGAATAGTTTAACATTCTCTACTTAACAGGGCCAACCACGTGAAGGTGGAAGCTCATCTGACCCCTCCTAGGAGCCTCTTATGACCCTTTACAACATTTTAAGACCTTTAAGATTTATTCTTAGGGATCATAAAGGGTCGTAATGGGTCATAAGGGGTCATGGGACACAATAGCTGAGAAACATAAATGTAGGCATCGTGGTCACAATTTTTTGGAAACACAACATAATTGAGTGGTATAGCCAGACGTGTTGCATCTTCTGGGTATACCATTCAATTATGTTGTCTCTCCAAAAAATTGTGATCATGATGCCTACATTTATGTTTCTCAATTGTTGTGATATCTACATTTATGTTTCTCATTTGTCCTATTTATGTGCATGTTCTTTATGTGTATCTACTAGAATTTTTTTAAAAAAAATTAGTATCTACAATAGCCCTCTGTTAACCACATTTATGCATATGGTCCCAACAAAGTAGTGCACAAACTACACAAATAAGGCATCACAGAAATATGATTTCTGCTTTCGCCATTGAAGCAATCTTGGCAGCACTAGCTACCTCTTGAGCCTTGCACAAGTTGCACTTATTTCCTAAATCAGGTATAGATGTAGATGGGGTAGATGTAAATTTGGTTTGATCAACCCACCGAAAGTATTGACATCCACTATTTCCCTACAATACCAAATGTAGATCATTTCTTCACAAAATGATTAATTAGTTGTCACATTATTTTTAAATCATAAAATATAATTACGTATCCAGACCTTTTTCCTATTTGGGCAAACCCAAAATTGATGCCTAGGATTACTTTTTGTGTGTGACATCTTCAACATGCATGGGCCAACACCACATTGACACATAAGCACATTGACTGAAGTCATCAATGCTATTTTGACAAATATTGCATTATCACAAATATTGCATTGTCCTTATTTTGTTCATTCATACTAATTATAATTACAATAAAATGAAACATACTAATGTAGACTTGCACATTTTTTGGCTAAGTCGAAATCTTTGGTTTAAATCACTAGACACTCAAAAAAAAATGACAAACCAAAGACAACCATGCAATAAAAAGAAATTACTAAGCAATTTAGAATTAGCTCACTACATTGTAGGGAACAAAGAGAATCCCCTGTAATTTAACATCATTGATGTGAAAGGAAATAGAAAATTGGTAGAAGCAACTCTCATATAAGTAGGACATATAAAATAAGGTGAATAAGAGTAGTACATATAAAAAAATTGTTAGAACATGCCAAACATATGACATAATTGTACATTTCATTCATGTCATTGATGTTCTTCTTCACCCATCTCATCATCAAGATCATCATCATCGATGACATCATCACCATCACTATCATCGTCATCATTATCGTCATCAGCATCAACATCATCATCATCCTCATCAATAGTAGCATCATCGTCATCAGTAGCAGCATCATCATCATCTTCTTCTTCATATTCTTCTTCGACTAGCTCTCGATTGTAATCATCATCTACATCATCTTCCACTTCTTCATCTTCCTCGCTATCTTCTTCCATCGCATTATACTTTATCGGCCTTCCTCTTGGATCATGTCTAACAACAAATGACCAACTTGGTTTATGTAGAGCCTCTGAGTAAAATACCTACTCACATTGGCTTGGAAGAACATAGGGCTCTTCTCCAATTGGCTCAAACAACCTTGTATTAATTATTGGAGATCTATTGTTATCTTCAATAATAGTTCTATCAGAATCATTTTTATTGAGTCATAGTTTGTACCATTTCACAACGAAGAGAACTAATTTGAAAGAATTAAAATCACGGTCAAGTATATCAACGAAAATACCATAGTATTGATTTTGCAACTTTCAAGGATGTAAGTCATTTCTAGATGAAATATTAGTCACCTGGAACACTACACTTATCCCATAATCACAAGTTCTCTTCGTGTCATCCAACTTTTTGATGCGAAATTTATAACCATTGCAAAACATAGTCTTGTGGTGTTTCACCTGCAATAATGTCAAACATGTATAAATTATTGCATCACGAGTTGAAAAACATACGGTTGATTAATTAACAAATTTTTAAGTACCCAGTGATTTCTTAAACCATATGTTAAATCTATTTCCTTTTGTGTAACATTGAGATCTCCATTATGATGAGCTTGTATAACCAATGAAGACATGGATTCCCATGTTAATCTATGACCATCATGCTGACATCGTTCAATCCATGTCATCATCCAATCTTGATTATTTGCAATAAATAAATGTATTGCATCCCACTCTTTAGCAGCTGTACAAAAGTAAATAGGTGACTTACAACAGATTTATTTTGAAGATTAAGAATTAATTAACTACAATAACATCTCGTAATTTATTACCTTTCAGTTTCCTTAATCTATAGTTGCCCACCAAGTACTCCCCTTCAAATTTTTTAATTGAGTCGAGATCCCAAATGCAATCTATATGGGTCTTTGCTGCAAGATTAGAAAGATATTGAGTAATGTACACCATCATCTAGTATACCATATATCAATCAACCATAGAGCCCTCGAGACATGCTCTTTGTCGTACCAAACCCTTCAAAAATTTCAAGTGTCTCTCAACCATCCACATTGACCTAACATGTAAAGGTCCACACAATTCAATCTCATCAACTTAGTGTACGAGGTAGTGTTCTTGTGCATTGAAAAAAGCTGGAGGTAAACACTTTTTCATTTCACACATTAATTGACAAAATTTTTTTTTCTAATATTTTATATCTTCTTTATGGATTTCTTTAGATGACAACCACCTACAAGGGATTCAAGACATAAATATATAAATATGAGACTTTACAATATATTACTTGTTTGATATTATTGTTTTATATATTGAATAAATATCATTGCTTACCTCATGTATTTTCCAAGATCATATATCACTTGTTTGATATTATTTTTGAAGTTCTCTAGGAGAGATAGGGGTAGCAAATACTGAAACAATTGTCAACTGATTATTTCATACAATGAAAATTGAATGCAATTACACAAATATATTGTAAATACAAAAGACTATGACTTACCTTGATGAAGGTATGACAATCATGCATTTTCATCCCTGACCCAAAATCATTTTTCCTTGATATGAGATTGCTTATATCTGCAGAAAATCTTGTAGGAAATTGAATTTTTCAGATCACTTCTTTTATGGCATTACTTTGTTGCTCTGTTAATAACCAAGGAAGAGCACTTACATTAATCCGATCTCTATTTCTATTTGATTCAATGATATTTTTCATTGCATGATTGAAATTATGAATGTCACTACAAATTTTGCCAATTTTTTCTTTGTCACGCCTTCCGTCCAATATTTTTCACAGTGTCTTTGTTACATTCTTTTCAAAAAGTATAGTATCAAACAAATGCACAATTTGTAGATGCTCATAGTAGGGAAGCCTACTAAATTCTATGGGATAACATTTTAGTCCCTTTGGAAACTGGTCAGTGATGCCTTCATGACCTTCAAGATCATCAACTACATAATTAGCCAACAAAACATAATCAAAATAAATAATTTCCAAACATCGATCATTATGTGGAACAATATTACCTTGAATTCTATTATATCACAACTGCAATAGGTGAGGTGTCATTCTTCAAGGCTTTGATGTAGTCTTTTTTTTCCCATTGAAAAAATATCTTTCTGCACTTCGATACTTATGATTTCTAGGGAGGAATTGCCTCTACTCATCAAACACCTATTTCCTTAAACTTTTAGAATGACGGGATTTCATCTTTGGACCACACATTAGACATGCAAATTTTCCCTTTGTTTGAAGACCTACAAAATAATGATAAAATTAGATTAAATATGTATATTTTTAGAATTTGAATTATCGTGTACAACTAGAATTCACCATAACATACCACAGATATGTGTCAACCCTGGAGCATAATGAATTGTCCACACAAGCATTGCATGGAATTGAAATTATTTTTGTCTAATTGGTCAAGAGGTGTCATACATAGTGAAACCATTGCATAACACCAATAATTTTTCGATAAGAGGTGCAATATATACATTCATATCTTTCACTTGGTACTTACCTAGTTGAATTAACAACAACATCAGATAATTATTGTGACCATTTCACTCCAAGACTTATAATTACATGTAGATAACTATAAAAAAATAAGATACCTAGAACAATCATTGCCAACATAATGTGCTCCCTCTTTATTGACATCCATAGAGGAAGGTTATTGTTTATAAAAAAAATATGCCACATCGAGCAAACAGATCTAATCTCTCCATGCAGATTGACACTGTCTACTATCAGAGAAAGCATGAGATTTTTAGGTTCCTCTTTAAAGTGTGGCCACTTTTCTTCTATGTCCATAAATGATGAACCATCCATAGGCATTTGAATAATATCATCTCGACTCCTACTACATGTATGGTAATCCATAAATTGTGTCAAGCTATTGCACCTGAATAATCATTTCAGACGTGGAATAATGGGGATGTGATGAAGAACTTTGCGAGGCATCTTTTTTGTCACTTGATCATCTTGATATCTTCTTGTATGGCATTCAAGGCATTTTGTTGCATTTTTCTATTATTTATAATAAATAATATGAACTTTAGGACAAGCAGCTATTGTTTGATACTCCATTCCAATATGTTTCATAGTGGCACATAATTCTCGGTACAAGCGAGGGAGAACATTTGATGGTGGTAATAGAAAGTCACCTATCAATCTAAAAAAAATAATATAAGTCATTACTATAAAAATCTTAATGGTACATGTTTCACCTTTTATAGACTATAATGACATATATGACAAACCTTAGCATACGTGACATTTTTATGTTGGATAAACTATTCATAACTTTCAAATTCACCAACAACAATACAGCTGAGATAAGAGTAGATTGGGAGCCTTCGTAAAGGGTCATGTCCTTCTCAAGTAGAGGTATATCATGGATGCCATCAATGTCATCCTCATCATAATCATCATCATCAGCACCACCACCACCACCACTAGTACCAAATGTGTCAACGATCAATGCATTCATACCATTATCTTCAAATGTGTTTTCTAGCACATGATCGTCATCTTCCATTGGATCATGATCTTCAACTTCAATACTCACACCTCCATGTTCCTCTATATTCACACTGGGTAGATTGAACTATATAAAAATGATGATAATCAAACCCCCCTTCAATGTGATAATCAAACCTCCTTCCATGGTTCATATGTATATTAAGTGTGAAAACAATATAACAAACAACTTACCACTAGATTATAATTAAACCCCCCTTCAATGTGACCATTCTCCCTATAATGTCTCTTTTATATTTTAATTTTGATTCTTCTTGTCTTTAAGCCATACAACTCTTGCATGGACAATAACATTTGTCATCACCTTCTTTTTGAAAGTTAGATAGCAATCTAGCGATTGTTTCCCTATTTTAATCGAATTCCCTTATATTATCTGACATGATCCTTAATGTGTATATCTAGAAAACAAATTAGAGATGCCTCTTTTCATTAGCTTTATGTCACCTTCTCATAGCTTCTCATTTTTTCACAGATTTTGCCAAAGGCTTTGTAGGAAACCAAGTAAGGGGTATTCTTGAGTTCAAACACATTGAGTTGCTACAAATGAATTGTAAATCATGAATTCACTATAAATCAAGGGGCATTATAAATCATGAATTTGCTATAAAATTAATGTATTGCTCTAGATTTCATATGGACATTTTGTCAAATGGTTGGCATGTATGTTTATTCAAATGGATTTATATCATTTGGAATGGATATATGATAGGTTGATATCAAATTTTATGTCCCTATTTTATCTAAGAGCATCAATATAACAAATAGAGCACCGACCAATCAAATAGGGACATGAGGTGCTCAAACAATGAGCTCATAAAACAATATATTTAATCTTAATAAAATCTTATAAAACAACATATATTGTGTGAAGTGTTTGATCTCTCTTTATTTGTTTTTTTGTTTCGATATTCACTATGTTGTACTCCTTGTTTATGATCATTTCACGAAGAAATGTCTTGATGGCTTATGGGTTGCAAGCCAAGGCATCATCCATTATTTATGATCTCACTATTTGAGCATCGGCCAATCAAATAGGGACATGAGGTGCTCAAACAGTGAGCTCATAAATAATGCATGATACCCTAGTTGTAGGTAGTTATCTCTTCTATAATGATGGAGGAGTGAAAGGTAATGATCAATGAGTTTGCTGCTATTAGATCATACATTAATACACTTACTGTTTTGAATTTGAGCTCGGGCATCATGCAATGTTATTGTTGTCATTGCATGTTTGTTGCTGTTGTGCACCATATATTATTTTATACACTATTTATTTCATAGAGACCATGAGCTTGACATTTGTAATGTATTTTCTGTTATTGGATCAATGCTACCATGTTGTTGAGGTTGTAGATGTATTGAATCACCACTGCCACTCTACTTTGATAGCAACAATATAACAAACAGTGCACCCTCCAATCAAATAGGGACATAAGTAAGATATTTAATGTATTATTACTTCATCATGATGATAAAAAATTCATTGGCTCAAAGCACATAGAAATTCAAAACAGTAGGATAGCTTAATCTTTATGAGCTCAAATTCAAAATAGTGAGTGCATTATTTTAGTATTGGTCCCTATTTGATCTACTAGCATCAATATAACAAATAGAGCACCGACCAATCAAATAAGGACATGAGGTGCTCAAACAGTGAGCTCATAAAACAATATATTTAGTCTTAATAAAATCTTATAAAACAACATATATTGTGTGAAGTGTTTGATCTCTTTTTATTTGTTTTGTTGTTGATATTCACTATGTGGTACTCCCTGTTTATGATCATTTCATGAGGAAATGTTTTTGATGGCTTGCAGTCTGCAAGCTAGGGCATCATGCATTATTTATGAGCTCACTGTTTGAGCACCAGCCAATCAAATAGGGACATGAGGTGCTCAAACAGTGAGCTCATAAACAATGGATGGCCCTAGTTGTAGGTAGTTATCTCTTCTATAATGATGGAGGAGTGAAATGTAATGATAAATGATGTTTATGCTATTAGATCATACATTAATACACTTATTGTTTTGAATTTGAGCTTGGGCATCATGCAATGTCATTGCTGTCATTGTGTGCTTGCTTCTGTTGTGCACCATATATTGTTTTATATACTATTTATTTCATTGAGACTGTGAGCTATTGTAGTTGATTGTATTCTTTTAGGGTCTGATCTATTATAGTTGTTTCTTTTTTATTTGAATCATTATTTACAATTACTTTTGATGCAATATTTGTGTGAAGAACGAGAACAAAATGATGAACGAGTGTATTTGACAAAAATAAACATGACACATTTTGTTGGGTTGGTTGGGTTGGCTTGGTACCATTTCTGTGGCCTAGCCAGATATTAAATAGTAAGCTCATGAATAATGTCATTATTAAACAGTAAGCTCATGAATAATGTATGATGCCCTAGCTTGCAGCCCTCAAGCCATCAAGATATTTCTTTATGAAATGATCATAAACGAGGAGTACCACATAGTGAATATCAATAATAAAAAAAATAAAGAGAGATCAAACACTTCACACAATGCCTTGAAAGTAATAGAAATGATGCCCTAGCTCTCAAAGCTCACAAGTTATCAAGCATTCCAAATGAAAATATGTAAACAATGCCAGTATTAAACAGTGAGCTCATGAACAATGTATGATGCCCAAGCTTGCAGCTCATGAGCCATCAAGACATTTCCTCGTTAAATGATCATAAATAGGGAGTACCACATAGTGAATATCAACAACAAAACAAATAAAGAGAGATCAAACACTTCACACAATGCCTTGAAGGTAATAGCAACGATACCCTAGCTCTCAAAGCTCACGGGTCATCAAGCATTCCAAATGCTAAGATGTAAACAATGTCACTATTAACATTCATATTGTTCCATTAAATCAACAAATGTCATCAAAATGAAATTGAGGTTCTCAAAGAGTGAGCTCATAAACAATGCCCTCTTCGCACCACACAAAAGTGCAATGTCTTCTTCGCGACAGTTTTTTGAATTCACAAAAATTACAAATGACACTTTCTTTTTCAAAATTACAAAATTAAAAAAATTTCATCGGCTCAAAGCACATAGAAAGTCAAAATAGTAGGATATCTTAATCTTTATGAGCTCAAATTCAAAACAATAAGTGTATTATTTTATTACTGATTTCCTTATTTGATCTAATAGCATCAATTTAACAAATAGAGCACCGACCAATCAAATAAGAACATGAGGTGCTCAAACAGTGAGGTCATAAAACAATATATTTAGTCTTAATAAAATCTTATAAAACAACATATATTATGTGAAGTGTTTGATCTCTCTTTATTTGTTTTGTTGTTGATATTTATTTTTAAGTGAAAACATTGAGAATCTTGAATTAAATCTCCATCTATAAGATGTGCTTATGTCAATAATAACACAAATTTTATTATACTCTAACATATTTACTTACAAATATTGTCTATTGACGTAACCCTTGCACCTCTTTTTGGTAGAAGTACTAGTATATAATACTATTGACATAACTTTTGCACCTTCTTTTAATACAAACTTAATATAAAAATATACCATCTATTCAAAATGACCCTAAATAAAAAAGCACATGATATGAAGGGATGTACATTTTGTAGGTGTTCCTCTTGAAAGGAAACACTTTGAGAAATAGGGATGAAGTTGCTGGTAAGTAGTTAGGTATGCTCCTCATCCTTTCGTGTCGAGGAAGACAACATTTTTTGGAAAGAAATAGTGGGGAAGTAAAGATTAATATATAAAGTTGGTTGAACAGTCTCAAAGTTTAGAATATAAGGAGATTGAAGAGGCTCTCATATATCCCACTGGAAGCATATACACAGAGTAGAGAGGGGTGTCCTTTAAAGAAACAAGGGAAGAAGAAGAAGAGTGTCTTGGTAGAAACAGAGGAAGATGGACGTGATAAAGACATAGCAAATTTCAGCAAGGCCAATTGAGAAAGTGGTAGTGCATCCTTTGGTACTATTGAGCATCATGGATAATTACAATAGAGTGGTGAGGGACACTCGCAAAAGAGTTATTGGTGTGCTTCTCGGAACAACATTTCATGGAACATTAGATGTCACCAACAGTTATGCAGGTATTCAGTTCTATTCTATTGAATGTTTTATATCATAGTGCATGTAAATCTCACAAATTTTCATTGTTGATTGTAACGGGTCATTTCCTGCACTCTAGTAATATCAGCCTATCTATTTAGCACTACCCATTAGCCCAAACCTTTAAGGACCCTCTGGAGTTTCTACACTGTGTGCCAGTGGATTGTTATGTTCGAATTTTGCATTGAACTTGTTCACGAGGTCAAAACATAAATCTTGTGTATCAAATGTTAAATTATGTGATGATTATTCTTCTGAAGGAATTTGAAAAAATGACTCAAAACCACTTGGGTGAATGTGAAAAACATCACATTTTGATCCACTCTGTAAACATCACTTAAATGAGAAACTGTGATGTTGGAATGAGGCAGAGGGGCATTGTGTTCTCTTTCCTTCATTTTTTTACCTTTTTTGTGCGATTGAGTGCCTTTGAGACTTTCAAGTCTCTATCTCAACACATGTTATTTTATCCCTGTATGCACCTTAAAATGGTCGCCTAGACTTTGGGCCCCATTTATTAATTTATCAATTTCTTGAATCAATGCTTTGCAATTTTCAAATCAATTCCTTGATCAAATCACAATTAAATCAATAATTCAAATATTTCTAAGGTTTGATCATTTCATCAATAATTTTATTTAATTAAAAGAAATATTCTCTTTTAAATAAATAAAATAGGCTTATTTAATTAAAAGAAATATCTTAAATAAAATAATCTTATTTAATTAAAACCTCTTTTAATTGAATGATTTTATCTTATTTAATTAAATATTCCTCTTTTTATTAAATAAACTTATCTTATTTATTTAAAAGATAATTCCTCTTTTAAATAAATAAATTCCCCACTTAAAGCAAAATCTGTGATGGAAAAGGAAATAAATCAAATAAAAACAAAACAAAAACCCTTTTCCTGAATCTTTCAATAATTTTATTTAGAATGATATGTCTCTTTTAATTAAATAATGTTATCTTATTTAATTAATAGAGAATCATTCTTTTAAATAAATAAAAAATCTTCTTAAAGGTCTTTGTGATGAAAAAAGGGAAACAAATAATTAAAAATAAATAAAATCCCTTTTCTCTCCACACTTTCTAAAAAATGAGCTTTATTTTCTCTTTTTGGATTTATCCCACATTGCTCTTGAGGATGCATTCTCTTCCACATTTTCCTATATAAGGAGCCCTCTCTTTCTCATTAAAGATCCTAGAATTTTCATGTTATTGTTATACTGCAGGTTTGGAGAGCAATCTTGGAAGAAGCTTTTGAGCACATTTGGAGCTTGGATATTTGAGACTTCTTTCTTCTTTTCTTCTTCTCTCATGCCTTATGGAAACCCATAGTTTAGATTAATATTGCATTCACATAATAGTTTAAATTCATGTTTCCTTTCATGGATTAACATTGTATAAGCATTCATTTCAATAGAATAGTTTATTTCTTGCATTGTTATCATCTAGACTAGTTTCATTTGCATGCAATAACTTGATGATCATGGAGATTAGCATGCTTGCTATTCATCTTTGAATCTCTCATTTCTTAGTGTACTTGCATGGGCATAACTAGGTCAATCTAAGGGCCTCGTATACAAACCCCTGCACTCCATGAATAGAGAGCTGTGAATCGATATTCGAGAGCTCATTATTGGGTATTCTCGAATGCAAGGATTCATAGAAGTGTGACCATTTTCTCTCACACATTTTTGGCGCTATGACTCTTCTAGAAATTATTCACATTCTTCATTATCCAAGTCTTCTTCTTCCACTAGGTCTTCACTTTCCTCTTCTTTACGATCTCGTTCCTCTTCTACTTCTCCCAAGAGTCTTACTCCTTGTCTCAAGACATACCATGATGAGCAATATGATAGCCCTTGTGATACCTCTCCCACAAAGAGTGACACACCCACCTTTGATGACTATGATGACTATTATGATGGCTATGATGATGAACCATACAGTCATACCTATGAAACCTCTATTCCTAAGAGTCCTCCTCGTCGTGTGCTCAAGCTTACTAAAGGTTCATCCTATTGGATAGATTGTGATGGTAATCCATATGATTCTAATTTTGAAAGGGATTATGATATTTGTTGTGACCAATATGATACATTTGCTACTATTGAGGAAGAGAAGTTTTTTCATGCTAATTATAAACATAGATACTATGAGCATTTCTCCTCTAAGAAATCTCAGGCTGAAAATAAAGATTACACTCTCAAGAAAGATCATGTTATTGTTGGACCTTTGTCTTGTGATGGTTCCCTTCCATCCCCTACTTCCTCCAATACCTGTACATTTCTTAAAGCTTCTGAATCTTTCAAATCTTTCACAAAACCTTCATCTGACACAAGCCCTAATACTCTTTATGTGGTTCCCTATAGTTATCCTCAAGGACTACCTTTTAAAGAAACTCAAGTTAACCTTCACTTGGCTGAAAATACTTCCAATAATGCTACACCTAGCAAGCCTAATCCTTTATGCGCTATAATGCGTACTTCAGCTAGTCCTTCACCATCTTTTCCAAAATCTTCCATGCAATTCCAACATGCTTCCTTGTCCTTAGAAGTGGCTCCATGTCAAGAGGACTCTAAAAATGATATAGAAAAAAACATAAAGAAAGATCAAGATCAAGAACGCTCCATGTCATCCAATTCTTTTCATGATGTCTCTCCTCCGCTTCATGGTTCTTTTGATGCTTTACACCCTTCCGCATTCATTCCGCCATGTCTTAAGTCTTCTCCTAAGCAAGATCAAGCTACTACTTACACCATTGAGCTTATTGACAATCAAAATAACCTTACCCCACTTCCAATTTCCAAAGATGATACTTCCATTAAGGTTGGTAAAAATGGTGTTGTTACTTCCAATGTTAAGCCTATTGAAAATCAAGAGAAAAATTATGTGCTTATGCTATCCAAAGATCCTTGTCAAGATCAAAGTCTTCCATCTTCTTATTCTACCACTCCATGTTCATTTCCACTTTCTACTCTTCCTAAGTCTTTGCAAGCTCTGAACAATCCTATCAAAGAAGTTTCTCCTATTCAAGATGTTAATGATCCTATTGCAAATCTTAATGCTCACTCTAAAGATGCTGATGTCCTTGGTTGTTATATAGATGCTGATGAACTTATTGATTATCCTTTTGTATCTTCCACATCCATCCTTGGACCTCCTCCACCAATACTAAGGGCTTCATGTCTTCCTTCCATCTTGGGCCCTTATGTCCCTTCACTTTCCCCTCCTAACTCTCCTAATTCATCATCCATCTTGGGTCCTTACGTCCCTCCATCTCCTATCTTTTCTCGAGCTCAACAAAGATGCCTACCCTTGAATCATTTTCATCCACCCACCCATCTAAACCAGTCATATCCTCCTTCTTCCACAAGTCCCAAGTCTGTTGGAAGTAACTTGAATGATCAATACAAGAAAAAGAAGCAATACAAGAATCCATCAAAAAAAGATCACCATGTCTCCTCTAATCAACATGGAGGCATAAAGTCAAAAGAGATATCTAAGAAAAAAACTACAAGACAAGTATGGGTTCCAAAATCCATCATTAAAGATATTCTCTCTAGATCATCAAAAGGAAATGAAAAGCCTATGGCTATATGGATTCCAAAGTCTCTCTTGAAAGAGTCTGGTGTTGAGAAAAAAGTGAAGTTGACATTCAAGCTTCCAAAGCCTTCCACTTCATCTTCTTCCAAAAACATTCTTCCATTCCATGCGCCTAAATCACAACCTCTACTATCCATTCACCACATTCCTTCATGTATTCCTTCATTCATGTTTTCTCTATCCTCTCACCACCCTTCAAGGTGTGTGTTAATGTTGATCTTGCCTTCCTTTCCATCTACCCTTTCATAATCCTTCCATTCATTATCCTTCTACCTTATATCTTTTTTCCTCATTTGCCTATTCCTCCTATCTTCCAGCCTCACTCGCTTTACATAAAACCTTATCCTCCATTTTCTCCTCCATCTTCCTTTCCCTATCAGCATCTTTGAGCATATTATCTTGAATCATTTGCATCTCCTAGTTTATTCTTTCAAAGATCATTATCTAAAAAGCTTGCCTTCTTCCAAAAAAATTCAAAAAAATAGAAAAATTAAAATTTAAAAAAAATGAAAAAATTGAAAATGTGCCTTGGTGAAAACCTGGAAACAGGCGCCTTGGTAGCAAAAGTAAAGAGAAATAAATTTATCCTATGGTGAAAACCACTCCCTTGTGGCACCTTGGATAAGTACCATGATGAAAACTTGACAATCAGGCATCATGCGTAGTTCTTCTACATATTTCATCCATTCCATCTTCTCTCTTTGATCTTGACAATGTTGACCTATACACGAACATTTGGCTATCTTGTGGGCTATCTTACGATGATCTTGCTTTCATTCCATTCATGTTTAGCCTTCATTTTCATTTTCCTTCATTCATTCTAGCCTGTCGTTATCCTCTTCCCCTTTGGTCTTGATCTAATAAAAAAGAGTAAATACGATGTTATAAAGCCTCTTGACATGTCTACTCCTTTAGACTGCATCCCTTCCTTCTCTTGCATTGCGCTTTTGTGACTTATCCTATGTTGGCCTTTCATTTCTTGTCCAATGTGTTTTACATGACATTTTTCCCTAGCTTGGGTACTCTTGAGGAGTTTGACCTTGAGGATTTCTTCCCTTCATTCACCTTCATTCTCCTTTCCTCCATCTTTCCCACCAGCTTGCTCATCCATCTTGTCCTTCACCTTGCAACATTTTGGGACTGCACGATGTGATCCTTCTTGGGAGTTTGATGCATGTTCTGTCTAGGGGCATCTTTTGTACATACTTATTGATCCTGAAAAAAAATTTAAAAAAAAAAATCATATATGATGCTGAAAATTTTTTAAAAATCATATAATGTCCCGAAAAAATGATCATCTTAGTGAAAATCTAGTAATAGATGCTTTGATGTATTTCCAAATATATATATATATATATCAAAAAATACCAAAAAATCAAAAAAATCAAAAAAATACAAAAATACAAAAAAAATACAAAAAATATAAAAAAAAATTGAAAAAATTGAAAAATTGAAAAAATTGAAAAAGTGCCTTGGTGAAAACCTGGAAACAGGCACCTTGGTAGCAAAAATACAAAAAAAAAATAAAAAGTCTTGAAAAAAATTGTAAAATAAAAATAAAAATCCAAGTGGTGAAAACCTGGAAACAGGCGCTACTTGAGGCCTTTGTACCCCTATTTCTTAGCATGCATCCTCAACACTTAACCTTTCTCCATCATGCCTTGTCCTTCTTGCCTTGGTTTGGAATTGGTCTTTGTCTTTGTTTAGGGGTCATAACTATGTTAGCTTTGGTCTCTTGGATGCGTCAGTCTTTAGGACACCACCCCAACTGTGTTTTTCAACACAACTCCTGACATCGAGTGTTTTTCAACACTTATCAGTTTGGTCTTATCCAGTTTGGTCATGTGATCTTACTTGCTTGCAAGCATTTGATCCTTATCCTCAAAACTCAGTATCAGTTTACACACTTAAATTTTTAAATGCAACATTTAATGCTTGAGATATGTCATAATTTTTTTCTTTTTGTGCTGACTGTTATTGATTTTCATTGAGTGTCCATGTCTAATAAGTCTCTCCATGATGCATAGCTAGAAGACTTGGGGCACGGGGCATGTTTTTATTTGCTTTCTTCTTGTGGGTTTCATCTTGAACCTCTTCAGTGTCTCTTGTTGTCTCCTTGACACACTTAGGAGATTTAAGGCATCATCCTTGACAGTTTTTGCACAACCGTTCTTATGGTCATCTTGGCGTTTATGCCTTGATGCGAGTGTGGTTTTGCTACATTAAATTGGGTAAGCTAACATTGCAGTCATCTTGACCTTTATGTCCTTGATGCTCATGTTAGAATCTTTCCACATTCCAATCTGATATAAATCATACTCATATCTTCATAGTTGCGCTTGTGACTAGTGATGATTGTGTGATTTTTTGATGTCTGTTAATAATGGCCCAATGATGAAAATAAGTTCCTTACATTCTCTAATGAATGAAGAACACAAAATCCTATGTTATAGTTGCTCTATTGAAAGTACACCTTTGCATTTTTATGTAGCTTGCATTGTTAGACCTCATGTTAATTTGCATTTATAGGCTGCATTATGAGTTTGGGAGGGTTTCCTTCATCTTTCTTTTGAAATTTTAATCAACTGTGATCACGTTCCGATCTTCATTTCCTTATCTTCTTTTGTGATCTCAATCAAAATTCTCTATCTTAAACAGTTGATTGATTTTGGGGCATCCTCTTTCTTAAGGCAAGTTCTCTTTCTTCTCTCCATTTCTTTCCATCTCTTCCAAACTTCTATCTCCCATTCGCTTTCACCCCACTTCTTTTTCTCTAATTCAACCTTGGGGCATAACCTTTCATGATGATCTACCTTAGTTTTGTGATCTTTATATCTTTTATCTTACATCAAAAACCTTATCTTTAGTTCGATTTGATCAAATTCATCAATGTACTATTTCTCCTCTATCTCATTTTGATTTTGATCATGAGAGGGTAGTACCTATCAAACTTCAATACTTGATTCAGCTTTATCAAACCTATCAATCAAACCTTGCTTGAGATTCTTATCTCTTATTTGAGACTTGACAATTACCTATTCACAGGTGTTGGCCTTGTCTATTTCAGTCTGCTTATCTATGTCCTGATGTGTTCCCATCTATCGAACACACATCTGGGTTGTTTTGTGATCTCAAATCGATCTCACATTTCAATTCCATTCTTTGACCACATGTGATCCCAAATCGATCTCACATTAGTCAAAGAGGGGCAAATGTATGCACCTTAAAATGGTCGCCTAGACTTCAGGCCCCATTTATTAATTTATCAATTTCCTGAATCAATGCTTTGCAATTTTCAAATCAATTCCTTGATCAAATCGCAAATAAATCAATAATTCAAATATTTCTAAGGTTTGATCATTTCATCAATAATTTTATTTAATTAAAAGAAATATTCTCTTTTAAATAAATAAAATAGGCTTATTTAATTAAAAGAAATATTCTCTTTTAAATAAATAAAATAGGCTTATTTAATTAAAAGAAATATCTTAAATAAAATAATCTTATTTAATTAAAACCCCTTTTAATTGCATGATTTTATCTTATTTAATTAAATATTCCTCTTTTTATTAAATAAACTTATCTTATTTATTTAAAAGATAATTCCTCTTTTAAATAAATAAAATCCCCACTTAAAGCAAAATCTGTGATGGAAAAGGAAATAAATCAAACAAAAACAAAACAAAAATCCTTTTCCTGATTCTTTCAATAATTTTATTTAATTAAAAGAAATATTCCCTCTTAAATAAATAAAATAACTTTATTTAATTGAAAGAAATATCTTTTAAAATGAAATAAATTTATTTAATTAAAATCTTTTTTAATTAAATGATTTTATCTTATTTAAAATGATATCTCTCTTTTAATTAAATAATGTTATCTTATTTAATTAATAGAGAATCATTCTTTTAAATAAATAAAAAATCTTCTTAAAGCTCTTTGTGATGAAAAAAAGGAAACAAATAATTAAAAATAAATAAAATCCCTTTTCTCTCCACACTTTCTAAAAAATGAGCTTTATTTCCTCTTTTTGGATTTATCCCACATTGCTCTTGAGGATGCATTCTCTTCCACATTTTCCTATATAAGGAGCCCTCTCCTTCTCATTAAAGATCCCAGAATTTTCATGTTATTGTTATACTGTAGGTTTGGAGAGCAATCTTGGAAGAAGCTTTTGAGCACATTTGGAGCTTGGATATTTGAGACTTCTTTCTTCTTGTCTTCTTCTCTCATGCCTTATGGAAATCCATAGTTTAGATTAATATTGCATTCACATAATAGTTTAAATTCATGTTTCCTTTCATAGATTAACATTGTATAAGCATTCATTTCAATAGAATAGTTTATTTCTTGCATTGTTATCATCTAGACTAGTTTCATTTGCATGCAATAACTTGATGATCATGGAGATTAGCATGCTTGCTATTCATCTTTAAATCTCTCATTTCTTGGTGTACTTGCATGGGCATAACTAGGTCAATCTGAGGGCCTCATATACAAACCCTTGCACTCCACGAATAGAGAGCTGTGAATCGATATTCAAGAGCTCATTATTGGGTATTCTCGAATGCAAGGATTCATAGAAGTGTGACCATTTTCTATCACACAATGCCTACTTGCCAGAGTAGACAAAGCCTTCCAAGTTTATCAAGAGATTCATTCTATTGGGCTGAATTAGGGTTTGGTAGTTTGTCTTATTATAAGTAAGCTTCATTCTACTCCTTGGGTTTTGTTTTAACCTTTTTAAGCCATGTCAGTCCACCCACACTGGGACTATCTTGGTCACATCATGTTCCACACATGCACATCATAGATTCACAACCTTTTCACACACCTTTGGGTTTATTTGCCACATTGTTACTGGTAGAGAGATTGAAATTTGGGAATATGATGTTGTGATTAGTTGTTTTCTATTTGAGGCCGAGGTGGTTTTGTGCAGTTTTCCCTTTTGGCATCATGCCGAGTCATCAAAAAGATATAAGGGTTGCATGATTCAATTTAATAATGGCATGGCTGAATCAATTTTCGGTTTTCAAAAAGATAAAAGGGTTGTATGATTCGATTTATGACTGAAGTATAAACAAAATTACTTGCAAATATTAGAGTAGTGTAGTCTACTTGCAAATATGATAGTAAATTAAATTACCTTAGACAAAGTAAATTACTTGCAAACTTTATGATTGGTCCAAGTTATTTGACTTTAGTCCTATCAGAGATCACCATTGAAATCCTATATAAAGTTAAAAGGAAACTTATCCAAATCATTATCAGATGGATAGCATGGTCAGATTGAATCTTAAGCATCCAAATTTATTTTAATTTACTAGGCCATGCAGAATATCCCTTTGTCTAACATTTCTAATGTAGTGCTCACAATGATAAATAGAACTTTATATTGTCATTGTAGACATTTTTGTTGTCATAGCAATTTCATTATATTATTTTTGATACTAGAGATTTAATAAAATCAAAGGCCTATGAATATTTACTCATTAATCCTAATAAGGTATTTTGTCTTTCTCTAGTAACCCCACTCAATGAAGTATTGTAACTTTTCCTAAAACAATCTTGCCCTCTTGAGAATGGCACTTACGTAAACTAGGGCAGCATTAGGCCAACGAAACATAGGGAGTTCCAAAATCTTTTTCAGCTCATCTTATTAATGGAGGGTGTTGGCTTTTAGTTTGATTGATTTGTTGGCTTGGGGCTTCCTTGTAAATATTATAAACATTATTTAATGCATTAGTCTCTGGTATTTTTTTCTTGTTCAAAAACAACAGTTAGTAGATGTAACAAATGGGAGACACATTTGAGAAGTTATTATCTGAGTAGACTTGAGACCTAATAAATTGTTTCTATGACACACTCTATGCGGTGTGCTTCTAATTGCTTTTCCTATAATGATGAATTGAGGAAGAAGGGCACTAGCCCCTGGATGAATGAAACTATGCTTGGGCAGTTGTCTTAGAAACACTGATAAAGTAGGTTTAAAATTGCAATCAAAAGTATGTTGAATAGAAGGGCACCAACCTCTTGATGAATGAAACCATTTACACTTGGGCAGTCATTTTAGAACACCAATAAAGTAGGTTTAGAAACACAACCAAAAGTATACTGAATATAAATTGTGAAGAGCTCAATGTTTTAGTTGAGAATCTAACTACAGAAACTAAAGTCTTTAGGCATGTGGATGATTCCCTGGTCAAGTTTAATGCAATTTGGTATTGATAAAGATATTATTATAATAAAGTCCCACCTTTGAGAATGCAAAATTGCTCGAATTGATGGGTTGACATTACTTCCAATGACTTGGATATTTAGAATTTTACTATTTTTTTTCACTTCTAAATGACTCGAATCATTTGTCAGGTATATCTAGGAAAGAAAATTTCCTAAGAATAGTTGAAAAACTGAGACTTGACAATTGTTCAGCTTATTAAAAAAATTTAAAAACTTGGGACAAGGCAAAAAATTAATCAAATTTGCTGAACATTAAAAGTAAAAACACAAATCTATAAAGTGTGAACATATTCATCAAAAACATGCTATTTTTTAAATTTGGGAACATATTATAGATAACCTTTATATATATATATATATATATATATATATATATATATATATATATATATATATATATATATATATATATATATATATATATATATATATATATATATCTATATATATATATATATATATATATGTATATGTATATGTATATGTATATGTATATGTATATGTATGTATGTGTATATACATACATATACATATACATATACATATACATATACATATATGTATATGTATATGTATATGTATGTATATACATATACATATACATATACATATACATATACATATACATATACATATATATATATACATATATATATACATATATATATATATATATATATATATATATATATATATATATATATATATATATGTTCAAAATTAGAGCTCAATGCATTTCATAAACCAAAGAAGAAGCTCAAAATTATCTCTACCTCTATTATTACTATTTAACTTGAGCCCATAAAATTTGAAGGTTCAAGAGAAAATAGGAATCTAAAATTTAAATCTACTTTAAATGTTAATGTAAATGTAAATAGATTATAATTTTATTAAAATGGTTTTGGAAAAGTAGTATAGAGAACACAGAAATAAAATATTATAATGATATTAAAATTATTTTAATCCATTTTATTATGTAATAATCTTGTCCCATGATGTCCTTCAATGCCAGTATTAAATAGTGAGCTCATGAACAATGTCTGATGCCCTAGCTTGTAGCCCATGAGCCATCAAGACATTTCCTCATGAAATGATCATAAATGAGGAGTACCACATAGTGAATATCAACAACAAAATAAATAAAGAGAGATCAAACACTTCACACAATGCCTTGAAGGTAATAGAAACGATGCCCTAGCTCTCAAAGCTCGCAGGTCATCAAGCATTCCAAATGAAAATATGTAAACAATGCCAGTATTAAATAGTGAGCTCATGAACAATGTATGATGCCCTAGCTTGCAGCGCGCAAGCCATCAAGACATTTCCTCATGAAATGATCATAAATGGGGAGTACCATATAGTGAATATCAATAGAAAAACAAATAAAGAGAGATCAAACACTTCACACAATGCATTGAAGGTAATAGAAATGATGCCCTAGCTTCGTGGGTCATCAAGAATTCCAAATGAAAAGATGTAAACAATTCCAGTATTCAATAGTGAGGTCATAAACAATGTATGATGCCCTAGCTTGTAGCCCGCGAGCCATCAAGACATTTCGTCATGAAATGATCATAAACAAGGAGTACCACATAGTGAATATCAATAGAAAAACAAATAAAAAGAGATCAAACACTTCACACAATGCCTTGAAGGTAATAGCAACAATGCCCTAGCTCTCAAAGCTCGTGGGTCATCGAGCATTCCAAATGCAAAGATGTAAACAATGCCATTATTAACATTCATATTTTGCCATTAAATCAACAAATACCATCAAAATGAAATTGAGTTAATGAGAAGACAAACCTCGAATGCCTACCTCAAGTGCTAGTGCCCTCTTCCCACATGGTGTCAGCCTCTTCATGCATGCCAAACTCGAATGCCCTCTTTGCGTCATGCAAAAGTGCAGTGTCATCTTCACGGTAGCTCTTCGAATTCACAAATTACAAATGACACTTTCTTTTTCTTTTTTTTGTTTATAACCAAAGGGGTGTCACAATTACGATGTCATCATTTCTATTATGACACCGTCTTGGGCACTTGCATAAAAAACACAAAAAACAAACATAAATTGTAGTGGCATCACAAATTGGCAATTGTAGTTGAGTCTTCTTGAGAAAGGCATATTTATTTCCAAAAATATCTTCCAACTCAATGGAATGTTGGTGATTCAAATACCTCTTGCCTCCCAATGAGACAACTTAGAGATGATATAAGAAATAATTCATTCCAACTTACCTTGGTAATGCTTCTTACTTGGTGAAACACATGACTTCTTCAAAAAGACTCATTGCATGATTCTTCAATATTTTAATTGTATACTAAATAGATCATAAGCACCAAAAAATTAAAATAGATTGAATCTCTTTGAAAATGTGTATGTATATATAAGATCAACTATATAAAGTTTTTTTGTCAAACTTGTTTACAAAATATAAATTAAATTAATCTAGGACACTAGTTAATAATCCTCTCACACAATGAAAGGAAGTGTCACTAATAACTTCTTCTTGTGGAATATACATCCTTACATGATCACTGAGATGTGAGGAGACTAAGCCTCTATTTTAATGGCTATCAAGCATGTCTTGTTGATTAATGAGAACTTGTATAGCTATTCTTAATGGAAATCAAGGATTTTGAGCAATGAGATTACTTGCTTCAAGAGAAGTGAGATTACTTCCCTCAAAATAAAGATTTTGGTAGTAGATTGTATTGCAAATTTTTGTTCTTTCTTCTTTAGATAATGGATAATGTACTTGTTAAAAAAAAAAGCTAGTCATTGCCCTGATAATTATAGAACCAAAATTCAAATAAGATCTATTTTCTATTAGGATCATGGGATTCCAATTTGATGTAAACATGTCTTCATTAAAGTTCATCCTTACTAATTCACCAAAAAAAATTAAAAAACCTTCTACAAAGTCATTCTAAATTAAGAACATATTGATATATATTCCAACTAATTTAACAAAACCATACTAAATTGCATAGTAGCTATCAATTCAATCTTAATGTCAACACCATCTTCAAGTAGATTCCTAAGATCCATTTCAAATTGGTCTAGAAAGAACATTTTTTTCTCTTCTTTGAGATTAAATTCAAAATTTTAGTTTTTTTGGTTGAGACAAGCTCAATGCATCCATATACCAATTCACTTTTGATTCCTTCTATTTGATGAATCAAAAACTAATATTTAAGATCTTATGTAGGAACTATTTGCATCATTCTTGACATTATACACAAATTTGGTTAGGATTGATCCATCTTAGATTAAAAGTTCCACTTATGGAAGCATACATTTGGTATGTATTTCAATCCAAATATGATAGACTACATTCTAATCATTGATAACATGTTTTTATTTCTAATCATTGATGCAAGTTTTTAATAGAAAAGTTTGTGTTATTGATTAAAGAGTAATCAGAATTATAAAGTCTCTTAATCGAGCATATCCTAATAGATCTTATATTGTGAATCCTTTAACCAAGTATAGTTCTTAGATTATAATTGTAAAATCATTTAGCAAGGTAGACTTAACAGGTCTTAAGACTCTTAATTGAGTTAATACTCTTAACAGGGTAAGCTATCAGAAATAGCTATCAGTGTAGCTCTAACTGAGAAAAATTTTAACTGCAGTAGTGAAGTTTTGTGGGTGTCATCCCGACTACAATTTTTTATCCTCTAACAAGGATTTCAATGATAAAAAAATGAATGTGTTATGAGTTATGTGTTATGGTTTATATGTTTTATGTAATGCATGCAAAAGTTATGGAATCAGTAAGTGGTTAAGGAAGAAAGTTTAAATAGTTTAAAAGTGTTTTACAGTAGTGATTCACCCATCCCATCTCAATACTCACCTTTCCATACCTAATCCAAGATTTAATACTGGTATCAAACATTTAAATCTTGTATTCAACTACCATTCTCCTTAAGAAGGATATGTCAGTGTGAAAGGATTATTTCAAGGACTCTTAATGCATACTAGTCATAGAAAAATGGAATGGTTGATCTTAATGGCACATCTATGATCAAAATAATCACACAAATCATTTAAGAAATTAATACTATTTCATGTGTCTTCAATTATTCTAATGAATATGCTTGGTGACATAGATGTACTGGGTTCTAGGGTTCAATACTTTCTCTCTCTCTCTCTCTCTCTCTCTCTCTCTCTCTCTCTCTCTCTCTCTCTCTCTCTCTCTCTCTCTCTCTCTCTCTCTCTTTGAAATAAATAAATAAAGGTAATATAGATGGCATCCACAAAGCATACCTATGGTCTACATGGTTAGAATCTTAAGAATATATTTCCTTGAAACTTCAAAATTACTGGAAAATATATCTTCATTTTGTGGATCAATAATATAACCTCTATATTACTAAATTTCATTTTCATTGATCAATTCTCTAATACATTCAATGGAAGAATAAAGTCAATTTTCATTTTGTTTTTAATGCTCTCCTTGCAAGAATAGAGGTCAATTTTAGTAACTGTCTCCAAACTTTCATAGCTTATGAGGATGAAAGATACTTGATTCTTTTTTTCAAGAGATGTTTGATCCTTTTTAAGTTTGACCAAAGGCTCTACTCCAACAATTTTATAAACTTAAATAATTACTCATTTCCTTTATCTTATTTCTTCTTTAAAATTAAATAGGAATCATAATAATGAGAAAGTTATAAATATGATGAGATGAGTAAGACATCAAACAATTTATTGAAATGGTATTTACATTCTTTTTGTTTTGTTTTATTTTATTATGAACCAAATTTAACCTTTTGTTAATGTTAATATTATTATCATTATCACAATTTTAACTAATTCCTTGTAGCTATGTTCCTTACTCTTAAAGATTGTTCTTCATTTCACTCCAAATTATTTTAGAAGAATGTTGTGTAAACAAGGAAAGACATTAGTCTAAATCAACTAAATAAATAAACAATTAAAATTATATTTATTTACAAGCTACACTCTAACAAAAAACCACCTTCAACCTTTAAAATCCCTATGATTTTTCAAATGCCAATATCTTCCCATATACCAAATTTCTAAAATAGTTATCATATAAAAACAACTCATTATTTCAATTAAACATAATTTTTAAATGGCAATATATAGATCTATCTTTTTAATTAATATAAATTTTTATTAAAGAATATATTATAAAAATTAAATGTAATTTTATTATTTAATAACATTGAATAATAAATCAAATGCGATGTCTTTATTTAATAATAATATTAAATAATTATTTCCTTTCCGCACATCTAAAATAAGTAATTTACAACACGCTCAATGTATTGTTGAGCTTCTCTTATATCCATAATGTATTCTCCATTTAATTGAGCTTCCAAATGGACCGAGGAAAATAAAATTAATGAATTTTTAGCCTTTGTGAAGTCGGTGAGGATTCCCTTGTTGTTTTTTAATCTATTTATACAAATAAATCTACGAAGGAGGAATGTTAGGGATAGTAAGTCAAATATATATCAATTAAATCTCATAAGAAGAAGGAATGTGTGGGCTAACTGGTCCAAAAAAATGGTGATTCCACTCATAATCATCACATATTTTTCAATTAGATCTCCAAAGGATGAGAAGGAAGGAATAGAATGTGTTGATATCTTCTAGACTGGCATATAAAATTAACAATTTTTTTTATTAAATCTATGAATTAGAATGTTTGGAACAATAATGTGTCCAAACAGAGGCAAATCATGGATTACTAATAGTGGTCTTCCCTACGAGTTACAGTGAAGTTTGTGTTGCATCCTCTTCTTTTTTGTATAAGCTAACTAAGGATAATCTACCTTTGTTTCTTCCATAATTTCAGTCATTATGATTATTTATTCATTGTAAATTTAAGTTTTGTAATCAAATCAATTGAAGAAAATGTAATAAATAGAATTATTATTTTGTGTAGCTATATTTTCTTTTGTATTTTTTATTTCTTCAAGAATTTTATTTTTGTCATTTCCTAGCTAGATCTTTATGTGGCTACAACTGCAAAAATTCTACATGGTATTAGAGCATAGTAGCTCGGAAAGAGATTAAAAAAAAAAATTGCAGGTACAACATATCAAAACTTGAAAGAATGGAGTTTTCAACATTTTCTCTTCTTGCACCATACAACTATTTCAACTAGAAGTCACAAATTTTTCTTAAGCCTGCAAGTAGAGGGTTGTGTCAAAAAATCATGGCAATAGAGGTTGAATTGAATTCTGCATCATAGGCTAACTAAGGTCAAGCTTTCTTCACATGGGCCTTGCCTTCATTTCCTCTTTAGAGACACCATGTTAATGGACTTGTCATGCCTCTCTTTTATGGAGGGGTTTCTATTGTTCATGTTGATGCTTCCTTGGTTACATAGTTGACTAGTTTTATCGACAATTAGCACCTATATTTTCAACTAACATTTTATTCTTACATAGTTGAGTAGTGTCATTTGGGGTCACTCATACAAACTCATGTGTCATCTACATCCTTGATTGATAGCTGTTTTTCCTTTTTTTTTTCTATCTATTCATTGTTGGAGAGGCCTATGAAGATTATTTTCTTTTGTATCTTCAATTGATATATGTATTTCCTTTGTTTTCCATATGATCATTGTTCAAGTAGTGTCATTGGGGGAACTCTTGTAGATCGATCCCGATTTTCATCTTGGTTTCAGATAAGTCTCTTCATTTAGCACTATGGTGGTTATCATTTGATAGATGCCCACAATTTTTAAGTCACAAAAGATTTTCTTTTGTATTTCTATTATTGTAGATTTTGAAGGGGGGGGGGGGGGAACGGGGACGGGGGGTTTATGCCCTCTAGGTTTTCTTTCTATCCTCTTTTCATCTTCTTAGTTAGTCTTAAGGGGGGGTGTTCATACCTTCATTTCATCCATAATTTCAGTCATTATAGTTATTTATTCATTGTAAATCTAAGTTTATAATCAAATCAATTGAGCACAATGTAATCAATAGAATTCTTATTTTGTGCAACACTGTTCTCTTTTGTATTTTTTAATTTTGGCAAGCATTTTTTTGTTCATTTCCTATATAGATCTTTATACATCTACTACTACAAAAATTCTAAAAATAAAATAGAAAAAGTGATGAAAATATTTTGTGTTCTAGTAATAATAACAATGGAAGGTATGGAAGTAGCTCATAATCGCTCATAATTATAAATTTCTCAATATAATCTTCACAACAGTTTTCCAAATAGGCAGTGACTCCACTCTATAAATTGGATTGGATTGGAATTTGTTCACAACATAAAAGAAAATAGGAAAGGCAATGAATTTTTTTTTGGTGTGGTGTTAATTATAGTAAAATTAATTTTTTTTGTGGGCATGGAAGGTATGGCAATAGTTGATCCCTACAGTAACAATGATCTCTATTAGATAGATGATGATTGTGATGAAATTTGTTATGACATCAGAGCGTAAGGTGAGGGAATTGGATATTGTTGTATAGATGAAATTGATCCCTGTGATGGTGATCTTTGCTAGAGTAATGATGATTATGGCAATAATATATTTGGGGTCATTTTTCGATGAAATTTCTAACGAGCTATGCGATTTCTTTTTCTTTGTCAGATTATAGAATGATTTTTGTTTTAATCCATGCCTACGATTGTCAATATTCCAAGAGTCGTGGGACATGCCCGTGTTCATCATAACTACGACAATGACGGATATAACTAAAAAAAAAATTGAAATTTTTATTCACTTTTACACGCTAGAGGGTCAAAATGGAAGTGAATCCCTATTGAGTGATCCATCTTGGAATCCATCAACAATAATATGAGAGAAGGGCTTGACTCCTTGCATCTTGATATCCATCCAACCTTCAATCCATCAACCGCGTCTATCCATACTTGAATCCATCAATCTCGATAACCGTCCAGGGGCTGAATCAATAGGGGAGGAAAGGAAATCCATAGATAGATTGATTTGGAGAAGGCTCAAACCACCTATCATATAGCTCATGGCAACCTCTCGTCAGTAGTGGAAGGTAAAAGCTAAGCTAAAATGCAATCTTATAGGTCACCACTAGGTCAAACACTAATTTGGTGTATGTGAGACCTAATGTACAACTCCCTTTTCAGCTTGAATGATCACATGAAACACAAAAGTTCATTTTACTTGTTAATTATGCATTTAAAAATATCAAAGTAAAAGCCATGCAACATAAGGAAATTTTACTAGTTAATTCTACATTTATAATAACATAGTACAAGTTGTGAAAAATGAGTAGATTTTACTAGTTAGTTTTATATTTAAAGATAGCACTATACAAGCTATTTTCATTTGCCTCATTAAAAACCCTTGTGGGAACTACAAATTACAAACATTCAACCTCTCCACTCATAGAAGTGTTGGTGGCTATCTATCCATATATTCTACCTTAATCATCCTTTTCTTCCTTTTCAATAGCACCAACATATAAGACCTCATTGGGTATCTTACTGTCAACAAAAAATTTAGGAACCATCTCAATTTTGTCAACAATATTCTTAAGGGATTAAGTCTTTGCATTCATTACTCAAGTGGTCATAGTTTCTACATAACTAAAAACTAAGATCAGCCTCAATTTTCATTGAGCAACTTTTTCAACAACCAGAAGGCTCCCAAAGGAGTGAAAAATATTGGCAAGTAATATTTTGGAGCACTAGGAATCACTTGAGGGTTTTCATTTATGGAAACACTTATGTTTGGAGTGATCGCATGTTAAGAAGATTTCCACTGGAGTCACAATCATCAAAATGACTATGTCCAAAATCAAGATAACAGGGTACAATGCTACAGTTTTGGTCAGTGATGAAGATATATGAGGTATGAGAGCTTGCAAAGTTAACTGAAGATATTTTGGGATGTATACATGCTTCAATTAAGAGTGCATGAGTTTTTCTTACCAGATCTAAGAGATACAGTGTTCAGAAGATATGCGAAGATAGTAAAACAGCTTAACAGGGCATATGAACAGTTGCAAAGATCAAGATGAGTACAATGGATATGGTAATGTGATAAGATAGGTGAATAAACTATATTTTTGACCCTTTGGTGACATAAGATCTCCAACTCCAAAGTTACCATTTGTATAAGTTATTGTTATGTTTTCTATGGTATTTGTGAAGCCAACTTGAAGGATGATTTTGTATAAGTATAGATTGCTTTTGTGAAATCAAAGTATGTTATGATTATGATAATGGAGGAATTTTTGAGAATGTAAGAGTAGAGATCAGAAGCAAGATGAGTAAGAGGCCAAGCTATAAAATAGAACTATCTAAGCAAGATAAGTGCTTGTATTGTTCAGTTTTGAAAAACTCTTTTGAGATAGTTTTGATTGTAAGTGAAGTGTTTTCACCACCTTTAACTAGGTGTTTTGTATACCCCTAACAGGTTTTTGTATTCCTCTAACAATGAAATGTACTATGTAACAATCATCTCCTAATAGGGCTAGATCTCCTAACAGGGATATTATATATTAGTGCATATTTGTGGGTACCATCCCCACTAGGGTTTTCCCTTGGCCAAAGTTTCCTCGAGAACAAATCATGATGTCATGAGTAATGTGTTATGCTTATATATCCTTTTCATTTCTGTATTACTTTTGGATTGTGTGTAGTTGTTTGAAGTTTAGATCAAAGTTTTTTAATACTGATTAACCCCCCCTCTCAGTATTATTTAATCCTAACAATTGGTATCAGAGCTATTGGCCCTTGGAGAGAAATTTTAACAGCTTAAGGGAGATCAGAATGGATTCAGAAGATTTGCAAGAGAACTTTGAAGTTGCACTTGAAGATCTAGATAAGATGAAAGCTAAGAATGGAGAACTGAAATTCAAATTAAGAAGAGTAGAAGGTTTCATGAGGAAACTAAAAGAACAACTTGAGATTGCAAAGAGTCAGAGACAACACCTTATGGAGAAGATCAAATGAAGCCAAGAATGAGGAAAGACCTACTTCTGAAGAGAGACCTACTAATGAAGAACCTAGAGAATAGTTCAGACCCTTTAGAGGTAGTTGTTTTAGATGCAACAAAGTTGGACACATAAAAAGAGATTTTAGAAGTAAAGGTAACTCTAGGCCCTTTATCGGCTAATATTTTAATTTCTATGATTATGGACACAAGAAAGAAGATTGTAGAAAACCTAATCATTCTAGGTATAAGCAATACTATGTCAGAGAAGGATCAACACCCAAGATTACATGTCACAAATGAAATAACTTTGGGCACATAGCAAGCTATTGTAAGTTGCAGACTAATCAGGATAGAAGAAGACCACCTATTTGTTACAAGTGTAAAAATCTGAGTCATTTTGCAAAGTTTTGTAGATATAATGGAGATGACAATCGAAGAGGACCAAGAAGATCTAGTGAACCAGAAGGACCACCTCCTGTGGTTATAAGGAAGAATATTGGTGACAGTGGTAAGAGTCTTAATGATTACATGAATGAATTTGAGAGTCATTTCAAGAAATTAGAGGATGAGAAGATATAGAAAGTAAAAGTTCTAGATAAGTGATTGGTTTAGGGAGAGATAGGTGATGATAATGTATCTTTTCATGATGAGTTCTTTGAGGCATCGACCTAGAAGGCCACATGGCCTTATGGGGAGCATTGGATGCAGTGAAAAAAATTATCTAGCCCCTATATATGTGTAGTAAGCTCATGCAAGCTTAGGTATTGTGTACATATGTTGTAGAGTCTATGGATGAGAGCACAACACTTGGAGATTCATCTTATGTGTTCGCAAGTTTTGTATCAATTGAACGACATGCAAAGTTGAGCTACCCATGTTTAATACACAAACTCAGCTTGTGATGGATAAAAGGACTTAAAATATCTCAAATCTACACCATTTGATGATCAGCGCTTAAGGAGAATAGAGTAAAGAAGGTTATCAGTCATATAGAGAAGTGGTTACATGATTGTGTGAAGCAAAGCATCAAATTCAGGTGTGTTTAAGGTATTTAGACCTAATCTCTTAGAGAAGTCATGGATGCACCAGTAGTTTATGATGTTGTAGATAGACCTAGGTATAAATTCAAGAGGCATCCATTCAAATCCTATCAGGATGATCTGGAAGGAGCATTTTTACAAACCCCCATAGGCATTTTGCATGTAGAAGACATTAGGGAATACATACACTGCAAGTATGAGATCATTGGGGAGGTTAACATCTTCAATGAATTGAATAGTATGATTGAAGCTGATGGATCTATGGTAGAGGAATTTAAGCACCTAAAAGATCAATCAATCCTTAAGTTAACCTGACTCATAGAATTCACGGAAGTTGAATGGTTAAAGATCATTCTTAGCAGAGTTCATGACTAGTTTTTTGTGGATTGGTGAGCAACCCATGAAAATATGTGTGCAATTGATTCATGATATCACAAGCCTTGAAAATGAAGGAGCCCTACCTGTAACTAAAAAGAACTTAAGGAAACTAGCAGAAAGCCGAACACATTCAAAGTGGCATAAGAAGGTAATGACAGTTAATGATATTTATTTATAGGATTTTAGATTGGTAGCAATGTTGCTAGGCTACAAGTTGTTTTACTGTAACAAACCTAACTCTATAACCATTGGAGTGATCATGATGACATAAAGAATGGTAAAAGAAAACAAGAAGTATAATCTCTATGAAATTATAGCTCAACAGTTTATTGAGAATGTGAAGGCTCTAAAGAAGTATAAATCTAAGGCATTTAGGTTTGGATCAGTGCTAATTCACATGCACATTCATATCATTCACAATTTTCCTGGCATGCATCCTAGAGCTTGGAGGGATAATGAACCTACCGGACTTCCAATCTTAGAATACTATAGGAGATAGAGGAAGGACTGGGTAGATGGAGAATTGTTTGGCATGATTAAGATACTATAGAGATAGATGAAATAAATGTACAAAATTCTAGAGAATCTAGTTGAAAAATATGAGGACACTATCTATTTCATGGTTGAAACTGATTTTGTCTTCTTTGAGATAGTTGAGCCAAGAACGAAGTGGTTCTATCCTATGGGATATGAGGTAAGTTCTGAAATCCTAACTATGCAAGTGGAGCATGTACTGGCAATGGAAAAAGACCCTACCCAAGAAAGATGGGGAACATACAGGGAAAAGTATGAAAAATTTAGAGAAGAGCAAGAAAAGGTAACAAAGAAAATGAAAGTCACCAACATTATTGAAGATATCACTGCGAATATGGGAATCACAAAAAGGGAGTTGATAGAGATGAAAAATAAGATGGAGGCATCTTCTAGCATTGCCACTAATGCACCCACTCCATTGGAGATAGAAAAGAGAGTAGCTTCTATTGTGGAAATTTTTGATTTTTTAGCCTCTCAAGAGGAGGGACCACAAGATGCTATGACTACAGTTATTCCCAAAAGATCAACAAGGATAGGTAAGTAAGATAGTCCAAAGGAAAAGGAGATAGAAGTGAAGAGGAAGAAGAAGGAAGACAAGTTAGTTGAGAAAGAGGAAGAGAAAATAGCTCAAAAAAATCCATAAACCTTGTGGAAACTAGACCTGAAATCACTATAGAAGAGAGTAATTAACGATGGAAATGTTTTAACAGTGAATAGATACTATGAAAGATGTATGGAAATGTTTTAACAGTGAATAGATACTATGAAAGATGTAACTCTGAAGACCAAGCAGTCATTGAAGATACTGTTATTGAGCATCTTCTTGTCTTTAAGAAGAATTTTTTGGAGATTGAAGGAAACATTCCCAAAGTCCTATACAACAAACTGGCAATCAGGAAATAGTTGGCACATTCGAAGGATGAGAACATAAGGAACAAGACAATTGAAGACATGTTACCGCTTGTGTCTCTATAGGAGAGAGAGAGAGAGAGAGAGAGAGAGAGAGAGAGAGAGAGAGAGAGAGAGAGAGAGAGAGAGAGAATCATAAATTCACTAAAACCCTTACTGAGAACAAAGACCAAACCAGTCAAAATTATGGCTAGGAAGTATGATGAGGTGATTGAGGACACCCAAAAGGCATTAGACCAAGTTCTAATGTATGACAAGCCTAAGAAGGTCTCACCTTCTAAGGCTTGTAAGCATATATCTTTGGGTTTAGGAGAAAGTTCAAAGGCAGTAGATGAAAGTGCTCAAGACAACATGCAACCATATTTCTTTGTCGCTGGTGCACCTATGTCCCTTGACACTTTGCAGGATGTTAATGATCCATTTTTGGATAATGTGGATAGTGCGATGGACATTGGAGACCAAGAGTAGATAGAGAAAAAGGAATCAAAATAAAAACAAGAAGAAAAAGTACAGGAAAAAGAAATTTAGGCAAACGAAAAGAAGGTAGAATAGACCAAATCAGAAAATGTTGCCGAGGTCAATTTTGACACTTCGTTATTGTTGGAAAGTATGTCTAATCTAGTAAGTTCTGATGTGGACAACATGGATGAGGAAGAGCTGATGAGACTATCATTCATGGCTATTTCTAAAGATAAGGAAAGCTCAGTTTAGAAAGGTGACAAAAGGGCTAAGGTAATCATCAGGGTTGTAGAAATAGTAACAAGCTACTCCCCTCACCGGTTATCTTCAGAGAAAAGGGGGAAGCTGAGAACCTTAGTACAATATTGGATAGCTTATATAATCATTCTGATTCATTGCTAAAAACTACAGAAGAAAAGGCTGAGAAGAAGTTCTTGGAAAAGAAGCTGAGAGAAGTCTATAAGTCCATTTCATGGGACTTAGATAGTTTGAAGGCTACTAATCTTAAGGCTAAGAGTTGTGTAGCATAGGGTAGGAAATTATACAGCTTCTGCATAAGTCCTTATAGGCACATAATAAACATTGAGGAGATCATAGCCAAGGATAGGGCTACCCTTGACAATCCTATGGACAGTTGTGAATCATCTTCACAAACTGTAGGAGAAATCAACAAAGAGACATCTAAGCTATTGGATAAGATAGGGGTACTGGAAATAGAGAAAGGGAGAGTTATAGATAGATTTGGATTATTGAGAAGCCTTCTGACCCCTAAGCTCTCAATGCTTGAGTTGCATCTTTCAGAGATGGAAAAAGTCGAAGGCTCATTGAATGTATCTACTCTTACTAAGCTTAAAGCAGTAGAGACATCATCATATGCACTAAATGGATTAATCCATGTCAGTTACCTTCCAATCAATTCATGGGCTGAGGAAGTAAAGACATTGGAAACCTCCAGTAGTACATTTGAGACCTTTTTCCAATGACAGGTCGTCTGAATTGGGATGGTTTACCGTTGATATAATGACACCACCCAACATCACAGTTTTGCAGTCAAAAAAATTGATGGTTTCAATTGGTGTCATAATTACGACAATAATGGATGTCACAAGAAGGAGGTGCCAACAAGGTGAACCTGGCGTCGAACCTATTTGTGGCCTTCCTAATTGCGACGCCTATCTTTCACAAAAAACAAAAATGACAGCGACCGGTCAAAATCTTCTGATGGGTTGCCATTATTTGTAATTTATTTGCCGACGAAGATATTAGTGCGATGGATCCGTCGAAAGTGTACGATAGATATATGTCATTTGTAGTTTTTAACAATAGCGATGATGTAAATATGACAAAGACCCATCAAAATTTTACAATGGCTATCCATCGTTTATAGTTTTTTACCAACAATGATGTTGTACTTGCGACAGCTGGATGTCTGATTGTTTTGATAGATAATTGTTGTTGTTTTATGGCCATCGCAACTGCAACAAAAATCATTTTTTTTAAATATATATATATATATATATATATATATATATATATATATATATATATATATATTTTGATCAGATTGGTATCAATTCAGAAGGGTGTTCTTGTAGATCTAGTTCATGCTCGTGATTTGGTTATGGATCATTCAGAGATGAATTTGCAATAGATTCAGTAGTGGCTTGTGGATTATTGAGTTAGATGTGATGTTGAGAGAGAGACATGCAGAACTTTCACATTGGAGATTCGTAGATCACTATGGTGTCCGTGATGACTTGTGAGAAGTCTGCTTCTTGGTGAACTTGTTGGCTCCTGAAATCACTGGACTCAATCCTAGTGGTTTCGAGATGCCAATTGACGAATTCAAATCTCTTTCTCTAACTTGAATCCCTGCACTTTTGGTTAGAAACCAGGGTGGGTGTACCCAAACAAAAAATGATAACTAAAAAATTGCTAATCTAAGGACTAGGATCTAATATGTCTAATCTAGGATCAAAACTGAAAGCCTAATCGATCAAACTACAACTATACTAAAGTATCAAAACTATAATGTTATAACGAAATTAGGGTTAGAAAAGATGAAAATGCTGTTAGAAATCAAGATTAGTGAATCAATTGAAAACTTTTTAAAATCTAAGTCCTAATATAGATAATTGCTTCAAAATTGAAATGGGCAAAACCTAGAAACCAATAAATGAAAATGACAGATATGTAAATACAATACAGAATATGAGACCAGTGCCTATAACATTGGGCATCAGAGTCCTGACAATTGAAATGTGTTAGGAGACATAAATGAATTCTAAATTATCAATATAGACAACTTTATTGAATTTAACTCCGATGTTTATAGACCAACCAAGTGCGCACTTTTGGAAGAGTTTAACTAAAAACATATTCTAGGAGACCAATATTTTCATCAAATATACTGATAACTTGAATTCAAACCGATCACTTTACAGGAACTCAAAAGAATTCATCCGTACATAAATATCATCAAAAACTCTAAATTATAACATTAAAGAAATTTAAACTTATCTCAATCCAGTAGTGTTACAGTACTGATGACATTTCATGTATCAGCCTTCCAGATTCGCCTATAAAAAATTTAGTCCATGATATGTGTATATGCCATCACAAAATTGTTTTAAAACTTTTAATGTTGATGAAAATGATGATGTCCCTTGTATCAAATGTTTCCCTATAAATGTAATTACCAAAGGTTTTATGTGAAAAGACATAACCTTTCATAAAACCTAATCCTGGCAACTAACCCTAAAATATGCCTAATAAACTATTACAATGATTGTTCGGGAATATCTTCCCCAAATTAATTTCATTCCGGTATCCTATGCATAATAATTTGTTCTTTAATTTCCTGATGTCCTATTCCTTTAGGAGCTGAAATTTTCGGTGCCAACAGTGGCTCTAATTGGGGACGTGGGTCCATACCTGGACACAGCGAGAATCCAGACTTCTCTGGAGGAGCAGACCACTTTCATAAAGTATTAACAATATACAATAATGATAAATAAATAAAACAAAATATAAAGAATAAAAAAGAAAGGAAAACTCAGTTACCTCTCCAAAATAATAGTTCTCATGCTGAAATATCAAATATGAAGCTTGCAAAGAAAGTGTAAATAAGAGAATTGATTTCTTAGGAGAGATACTTACCTGAGCAGATAACCTTACCTCTATCAAAAACCTTGTTTTGGTTATGTAACATTTTATGCCTTCTTGAAATGTATTGAACATAGTTTTTATTCCACCTATCATAATTCTCAATATAATAAACTTGCTCATCACGAGACACATTTCCTGACTGTGAGATATCTTCTTCACATTCTAGAGAGATCTCATTTATTTCACAAAATTGATTAACACATGGTCCATATCCATCCTTCTCAAAAAAATTTGTAAACATTTTTCCTTCATCAAATGTTTCACTCCTTTGAGGTTTTATTTTATCAAATATAACCTGATCATGATTTACACTTGTTTCCACACAAACCTGATCCGGCGTATATGTTTCCTCAATATGTTCATGATTTCCTTCTTTGTATGAGTTTTCATTAGGGATTTCGATGCATTCATTTTCTTCCATCAAATCATCGAATACAATTTTAAGAATAAGCTTTACCTGCTCACGAGTTACTCCTAAACTGTATATTTTTTTTAAAAAATCTGGCCTGATATCAGAAGATATTTCACGGAAGATATCCATCATCCTCATAAACAAACTCACCGCATTTTCATTGTCATATCGTTCTAAAGTAATAAATGCATCCAAGGGAGATAATGATTCATCCCCCTGGTGTTGATTTACCTGATGACCCTGTTGATCAGTGTGGGGTTGCATCGTTCCTCCAAAATGATGCTATCCAGAATGCCCGAATTGTTGATTAGTGCCTTCATCATAATATTGTGCATGGTTTTTATTTGCGTGAAACCTTTCTTCATAATTATTATTTTCATTATGCTCGAATTGATAAATACTACTTAGCATGTTTTTACCTTCGGTTGTTTTTTGTTCACCGTATTTATTACTTTCAGCATATAAATATTTATCTTCATGCTTTATCCCATCATTATTAACATACCGATCATTCGCGAAGTCATTTGACTGTTTATAAATATTAAGGTAATACCTATCGTACATCAGTTGATGTCCATCTTCACGCTGTTCACTAAACACATGCCGATTCTCTTCTCCAGTATTCACGTGCTGGTCATAATTTGGATGAAAAAGCTTTTGTGCAAACCTGGGAGTCTTCTGCGTGTCTCCAAGCCGCTGGGTCTGGTTGCCCTCATGTATTTCATTTTGCATAGAATACTGAATACAGGTTGGCTTATTATGAGGTGGCTTATGTGCGTCCTCATAACCTCGCACAGGATCATGAGGCTGCTCACGCACGCCTTGTGATTGCATTCGGTTCTTACAATATACATTATCTTGGTAATATAATGTATCTATATCCTCATGCATGGGTTGATAACTGTTATTTTGTTCTTGTTTACTTGTGTCTTCACGTTGGGCATCAATCTTGGAGATATATAAACCTTGAAGCTGCTCACGTGAACTCCCCACGTGTTGCATTTCATTTTGGTCTTGTGCCAATCTTCTTGGTTGCTTACGCAAAGCCATACGCTGCTCTTGTTGTTTAGGGTCATGCTGTTTATAAAAGTCATTATCATATTGTTCATTCATTTTCACGCAATCTTCATGATATTTACGATGGGTATTCACCAAACTTTTAAAATTGTTATTATACCTTTCATTGTAAATATTTTTACCCTTATTTTGTGCAACTTCAAAAGAATTATGCTGCTGTTTACCTGTGTTTCCAAACCACTTATACTGTGCCTTGTTTTTAGCATTAATCATAACAGGCTGTTCACGCATGCTCTTAGCATGAGAATGATTATCACCAGCAATATAATTTGGGATACTATTTATGATTTTTTGATTTTGCGCATGGTATTGAACATTGCCCAGCAGCATATCATTTTCCTCACGTGAGTATTCACACTGATTTTTGTCATACTCTTTCTTCCCTTGCGCGTAGTTGCAGATTTTACGCTGCTCATGTGGTTGAAGGTTCTTATCGTTATCCTGTGCAAGTATATTATGCTTACTTTGTTGTTGACATACAACATTATCATCGCAATTTCCATTAATAGGCTGCTCACATTTTTTATTGAACAGACTAAAACTTTGATAACATCCGCGTTCTATTTGCTGATTTCCAATACTTGTATTAATGCATTCCTCTTGTCCATACGCTGATTTACTTGGCTGCACATTTTTATCCATTTGCTGATTTCTTAAAACATGAATATTTTTATTGAATTTTCTATCCACTTCCTGCGCAAGTTTGAGGGTATGGGGCTGCTCACGTGAGCCTCTATTATGCTCTCTATGTTCACCAGTTGAACTTGACTTTTGTATAGTATTATTCCTCCGGCTGAAAACGTTAATACTCTCTTCTTTTTGCACAGGAAAGTAGATATTATTATATTTTGAATATTCCTTTTGCATGAGTTGGTGCGGATTTATGTGTTGTTGCCCAGGTATGTAATTATTATTTCTTAATTTATAAATATTATTATTACAGCTATCTCCCTTTATTTGCTCAAACGTATTTGGCTGCTCGCATGAACTTTCATTATGCTGCATGAAATTTGAAATATCATAATTATTTTTTACCATGCTATTTCCATGCTGCACACTATTCTTCCCTGGCTTTTTACACAATACTTCATTTATATCGGTGTGATATTGCGCAACAATATTCTTGTCTAGTATGTTTTTGGTATACTGCTCATACTCTCTGCTATCTCCCAGAAGTTGAGCATATCCATTTTGTTGTACACAATTTTCATTTCCACATTGCTTAACATTATCATATTCTTTCTCCCTGTGATGCACCAGCTGGTATATATTATTGTGTTTATTCTTAATTTTACACACATCTTCCAAACCCCCATTGTCTGTATGCAGATCATGAGTATTGATCCTCTTATGCATATGGTCATAACCATTATCTTGCTGTTCATGGAAATCATTATCATATTGTTCATTCATTTTCATACGATCCTCATGCCGCGTAGGTACGTCACCATTATTTTTCTCGATAATATTATTTTGCTCATATAAATCATCATATTGCTGCATACACCATATTTGATGATTGTTATTTTTATGCATTGAATTCACATATTGTTTATTTCCTTGTCCATATACACAATCCTCATTAAAACCATTATGCACATCATGTATTTTATCTTGAAACAGTTTATAACATTCATCTTTTTGCTGATTGCAAATGTAATCCTGTTGCATATCATCTCTATTATCTTTATAATATGCTTTTTTAGCATTTTTATCTCCTTGCATATCAGCATAATGTTTCTCATCATGATTATGCTCAGAATTATTAACATTATGACCTAGATAATCATTATCCTTTTCCCAATACTGTGAATTTCCACCATATTGGGGATGATCAACATTATCAAATAGACTATACCTTTTCCTATTATGCACAGGTTGTCTCTGCGAATCGTTCAATTCATGTTCCTTATTCTGATTACCCTTTCGATCACTGTCATTTCTTCTTCCCCCACTGTTCTGATTGCTATGGGAATTACTGATATCTTTTGACCTGTTGCTTAGGTCACACATCAGATTATCAAAAACTTTAAACCATTCACCTTTGTCTTTTTTCTTCATTGTTTGGTTCCAATTCGATGAACCGCTTGTTCGTTAGAGATCTTCTCCCTAACATAGGCTTCGCCTGAAACTAGATTTTAGAGTCGCCACCTCACCTCTTGTGAGGAATTAATAACTATTCTGGATCTTTCTCCCAGTAGAGTCTTTACAACTTAACTAGAGATTCTGTAATTGAATCTGTCCCCAGCAGAGTCGCCAATTTGTTGGCTCCTGAAATCACTGGACTCAATCCTAGTGGTTTCGAGATGCCAATTGACGAATTCAAATCTCTTTCTCTAACTTGAATCCCTGCACTTTTGGTTAGAAACCAGGGTGGGTGTACCCAAACAAAAAATGATAACTAAAAAATTGCTAATCTAAGGACTAGGATCTAATATGTCTAATCTAGGATCAAAACTGAAAGCCTAATCGATCAAACTACAACTATACTAAAGTATCAAAACTATAATGTTATAACGAAATTAGGGTTAGAAAAGATGAAAATGCTGTTAGAAATCAAGATTAGTGAATCAATTGAAAACTTTTTAAAATCTAAGTCCTAATATAGATAATTGCTTCAAAATTGAAATGGGCAAAACCTAGAAACCAATAAATGAAAATGACAGATATGTAAATACAATACTGAATATGAGACCAGTGCCTATAACATTGGGCATCAGAGTCCTGACAATTGAAATGTGTTAGGAGACATAAATGAATTCTAAATTATCAATATAGACAACTTTATTGAATTTAACTCCGATGTTTATAGACCAACCAAGTGCGCACTTTTGGAAGAGTTTAACTAAAAACATATTCTAGGAGACCAATATTTTCATCAAATATACTGATAACTTGAATTCAAACCGATCACTTTACAGGAACTCAAAAGAATTCATCCGTACATAAATATCATCAAAAACTCTAAATTATAACATTAAAGAAATTTAAACTTATCTCAATCCAGTAGTGTTACAGTACTGATGACATTTCATGTATCAGCCTTCCAGATTCGCCTATAAAAAATTTAGTCCATGATATGTGTATATGCCATCACAAAATTGTTTTAAAACTTTTAATGTTGATGAAAATGATGATGTCCCTTGTATCAAATGTTTCCCTATAAATGTAATTACCAAAGGTTTTATGTGAAAAGACATAACCTTTCATAAAACCTAATCCTGGCAACTAACCCTAAAATATGCCTAATAAACTATTACAATGATTGTTCGGGAATATCTTCCCCAAATTAATTTCATTCCGGTATCCTATGCATAATAATTTGTTCTTTAATTTCCTGATGTCCTATTCCTTTAGGAGCTGAAATTTTCGGTGCCAACAGAACTGAGCTGAGAGACTTAGATTACATAAAGTGGGTCATTTGATGTGACTTATGAGACATTGGATACCTCTTCACAACAGGTTCGCAATGTGGTCTGTGGTGTTTCTTTGCGACTAGGTTCTTGGCAGAGATCTACAGATTTAATAGCCATTGCGATGGATCGATATATATTTGTCATATGTGGATTGAGATCTTAAATTATTGAGCTTCTCTTTGTTTCAAGAATAGTTTAACATTCTCTACTTAACAGGGCCAACAATGTGAAGGTGGAAGATCATCTGAACCCTCCTAGGAGCCTCTAATGACACTTTACAATATTTTAAGACCTCTAAGAAGTATTCTTAGGGATCGTAAAGGGTCGTAAAGGGTCATAAGGGGTCCTGGGACACAACAGTTGGGAAACATAAATGTAGGCATCATGGTCACCATTTTTTGGAAACACAATATAATTGAGTGGTATACCCAGACGTGTTGCATCATCTAGGTATACCATTCAATTATGTTGTGTCTCCAAAAAATTGTGACCATGATGCCTACATTTATGTTTCTTAGTTGTTGTGATATCTACATTTATGTTTCTCATTTTTCATGTTTATGTGCATGTTCTTTATGTGTATCTACTAGAAATTTTAAAAAGAAATCAGTATCTACAATAGCCCTCTGTTAACCACATTAATGCATATGGTCCCAACAAAGTAGTGTGCAAACTACACAAAGAAGGCATCGTAGAAATATGATTTTTGCTTTTACCATTGAAGCATTCTTGGCGGCACTAGCTACCTCTCGAGCCTTGCACAAGTTGCACTCATTTCCTACATTAGGTATAGATATAGATGGGGTAGATGTAAATGTGGTTTTATCAACCCACCGAAAGTATTGACATCTACTCACTACAACATTTGGGGTCAAATTTTGACACCAATTTGCGATGCCACTACAATTTGTGTTTGCTTTTTGTGTTTTTTTTCCAAGTGCCCCTGACGGTGTCGTAATAGTGACATTATCGTCATATTTGTGACACCCATTTGGTTATTAAAAAAAAAAGAAGAAGTGTCATTTGTAATTTGTGATTCAAAGAGCTCCCACGAAGATGACACTGCAATTTTGTGTGGCACGAAGAGGGCATTCAAGTTTGGCGTGCGCAAAGAGGTCAGCACCGTGTGGGAAGAGGGCACTGGCACTTGAGGTAGGAATTCAAGCTTTGTCTTCTCATTAAATCAATTTAAGTGTCATTGTTTACATCTTAATTAGCATGTGGAATGCTCGATGACCCATGAGCTTTGAGAGCTATTACCTTCAAGGCATTGTGTGAAGTGTTTGATCTCTCTTTATTTGTTTTGTTGTTGATATTCACTACGTGGTACTCCTTGTTTATGATCATTTCATGAGGAAATGTCTCGATGGCTCACAGGCTTCAAGCTAGGGCATCATACATAGTTCATGAGCTCACTATTTAATATTGACATTGTTCACATCTTATCATTTGAAATGCTTGATGACCTGCGACCTTTGAGAGCTAGGGCATCGCTTCTATTACCTTCAAGGCATTGTGTGAAGTGTTTGATCTCTCTTTATTTGTTTTTCTATTGATATTTACTATGTGGTACTCCTCGTTTATGATCATTTCATGAGGAGATGTCTTGATGGCTCACAGGCTGCAAGCTAGGGCATTATACATAGTTCATGAGCTCACTATTTAATACTGGCATTGTTTACATCTCATCATTTGGAATGCCTGATGACTTGCAAGCTTTGAGAGCTAGGGCATCGCTTCTATTACCTTCAAGGCATTGTGTGAAGTGTTTGATCTTTCTTTATTTGTTTTGCTGTTGATATTCACTATGTGGTACTCCCCATTTATGATCATTTAATGAGAAAATGTCTTGATGGCTCGCGGGCTGCAAGCTAGGGCATCATACATTGTTTATGAGCTCACTATTTAATACTGACATTGTTTACATCTTTTTATTTGGAATGCTTGATGACCTGTGAGCTTTGAGAGCTAGGGCATTGTTGTTATTACCTTCAAGGTATTGTGTGAAGTGTTTGATCTCTCTTTATTTATTTTGTTATTGCTATTCACTATGTGGTACTCCCCGCTTATAATCATTTGATGAGAAAATGTCTTGATGGCTCGTGGGCTACAAGCTAGGGCATCATACATTGTTCATGAGCTCACTATTTAATACTAGCATTGTTTACATCTTTTCATTTGGAATGCTTGATGACATGCAAGCTTTGAGAGCTAGGGCATCATTTCTATTACCTTCAAGGCATTATGTGAAGTGTTTGATCTCTCTTTATTTATTTTTTTGTTGTTATTCACTATGTAGTACTCCCCATTTATTATCATTTCATGAGGAAATGTCTTGATGGCTTGCGGGCTGCAAGCTAGGGCATCATACATTGTTCATGAGCTCACTGTTTAATACTGGCATTGTTCATGAACTCACTATTTAATATCTAACATCATGCAAACATACATTAATACACTTATTTTTTTGAATTTAAGCTCAGACATCATGCAATATTATTGTTTTCATTGCATGCTTGCTACTTTTGTGCACCATATATTGTTTTATACACTATTCATTTCATTGAGACCGTGAGCTTGGCATTTGTAATGTATTTTCTGTTATTGGATCAATGCTACCATATTGTTGAGTCTGTGTATGGCTTGACTATGCACATACATAATTGTAGATGAGGATCAGTAATATGTTCCTAGGCATTGCTTAGATCCTTTGGATCTAACCCCATCTTTTCTTTCCTTGCAGGTTTTGGATCATATAAGAGCATACTGGATTGAACCCCGGGTCAACACTTCATTACTTCAGGAAATGTCTAGTACCTTCATTATTTATGTTCATCCACTTATGTATGTTTGCATTCATTCATATTCTTCTGAAAGCTGGCTATTAGTGACCATATAGGACCATTCTTGATGTTTTTGGGTCACTTGATGAAAAGATGTAAATAGGGACATCAATAATAAAATAGGGATATCTTAATAGGGATATATTAAGATTAATATCGTAAGTAAAACAATTACACAGTGGCATTCAGATTAAGTACAATATGAATTCACATGCATTTAATTATGATACACTTTTGAAATTATCACTCATTGGTCATTTGACAATTCAAGATATAAGTATCAGAATATAAACTATTGGAAAAGGAAGAAACACATATGTATCGATCATCATTTAATACAAAATATAAAAGTATCCAACACACACATAGTTGATATTATAACAACCATCCTCTAATCCCATGGTGTACTAGTCTCAAGGTAAGAACAATTTACTTAAGCCATCATATAAGTATCATCTTATTTGAAACTTGTAACACCTAATTCTATCCTAGACTCCGAATTTGGTCCTAAGGCTTATTAGCCCTTTTAGGACTGATTACACATTCGTCATTCTTATTGCATGAAATGACCTCATAGGCCATTATAGGTGCCAAAATCCTCCAGTTGATGTCTTTGGATGTCTTTATAATCTCTGATGGATCCAAGTGTGTCTTCATAGATATTTGGGTTTCTTTGTGTCTTCTCATTAAGTGTTGCCATTAAAATATATCACTCCTATTATATAATTTATATGCATAGTTGTTTAAAATGTCATACTTGTTGCTCTTAAATATTATTACCATTCCACTACAATTTACATGACATTAAAGCCAAGCCCAAAATGTATACATACATGTAAGTATAGGAGAAGCTAGATTCTGCAACTATTGGAAAAGAAAACTATACCAATAGCAGCGTATGAGAAACTATACTTGTGCTTACCACACCATACCTCACCATCATAATGCTTATCATTTTTAAGCTTCAGCAAAGCTTCATACCATGCAGTGTCCACAAATTTGTATGCAACATTGATTTAGGTTGGAGGTAAACTACATGTGTCATGTAAACAACATGGTTGAATGCAATCTCTTTTGCATATTTTCAAGAGTTTTCCCACCAATACAAGCGTAAATAACACATTGAATGTAATTTATGAACACTGTGTAGTATGAAATTTTTTTGAAGCTTGAAATATATCACTCCTCATGTTATTGTCAAAATTAAATTCAAATATTTTTTGAAACATTTATTCTTGTAGACTTAAGATATCCTTATCTCAATAATAAAACAATCTTGCATAATAGATTTTGAATCACATTAACACACACCCATATTGTTCTATAGCATAGTTCATTTTAGAAGTGTATGGCTTGACTATGCACATGCATAATTGTAGATGAGGATCAGTAATAGGGTGTCAGGCATTGCTTAAATCATTTGGATATAACCCCATCTTTTCCTTCCTTACAGGTTTTGGATCATACAAGAGCATACTGGATTGAAGCCTAGGTCAACACTTCATTACTTCAAGAAATGTTTGGTACCTTCATTATTTATGTTCATCCACTTATGTATGTTTGTATTCATTCATATTCTTCTGAAAGTTAATCTTTATGAGCTCAAATTCAAAACTGTATGTGTTTTATTTTATTACTGATGTCCCTATTTTATTACGTATGTCCCTATTTGATCTAATAGCATCAATATAACAAACAGAGCACCGACCAATCAAATAGGGACATGAGGTGCTCAAACAATGAGCTCATAAAATAATATATTTAGTCTTAATAAAATCTTATAAAACAACATATATTGTGTGAAGTGTTTGATCTTTTTTTATTTGTTTTGGTGTTGATATTCACTATGTGGTACACCCCGTTTATGATCATTTCATGAGGAAATATCTTGATGGCTTGTGAGCTGCAAGCTAGGGCATCATACATTATTCATGAGCTCACTGTTTAATACTGGCATTATTTACATCTTTTCATTTGGAATGCTTGATGACCTACGAGCTTTGAGAGCTAGGGCATCATTTCTATTACCTTCAAGGCATTGTGTGAAGTGTTTGATCTCTCTTTATTTGTTTTGTTGTTGATATTCACTATGTGGTACTCCACATTTATGATCATTTCATCAGGACATGTCTTGATGGCTTACGGGTTGCAAGCTAGGGCATCATGCATTGTTTATGAGCTCACTATTTGAGCACCTCATGTCCATATTTGATTGGTTGGTAATCAAATAGTGAGCTCATAAATAATGCATGATGCCTGAGCTCAAATTCAAAAAAGTAAGTGTATTATTTTATTAAGACTAAATATATTATTTTATTAAGATTTTATTAAAAAAAGTATTTTCGGTTAGTTTTATGTTGTTTTATAAGATTTTATGAAGACTAAATATATGATGTAAACTCATAATTATGTTTGATATATATATATATACTTCAAAAGATGAATTATAAAATATAGTTGTAGGTAGTTATCTCCTCTATAATGATGGAGGAGTGAAAGGTAATGATCAATGAGGTTGCTACTATTAAATCATACACTAACACACTTACTGTTTTGAATTTGAGCTCGGACATCATGCAATGTTATTGTTGTCATTGAATGCTTGTTGCTGTTGTGCACCATATATTGTTTTATACAGTATTTATTTCATTGAGACTGTGAGCTTGGTTTTTCTTCCAGAAGTGTATGGCTTGACTATGCACATGCATAATTGTAGATGAGGATAAGTAATAGGATACCATTCATTGCTTAGATATTTTTATCTAACCTCCATCTCTCTTTTATTTGCAGGTTCTGGATCACACAGGGGCACACTAGATTCATACCCAGGTTAAAAATTCATCACTTTAAGCAATGTCTGACACCCTTATTATTTATGTTCATTATATGCCTGTACTCTTGCATTTTCTTCTGAAATTTATTTTCCTTGTATAGTATATACAAGTTATTTTTCATATATATACATGTAATCTTTAGATGCAAAAATGTATTTTCCTTTACATGTATCTTTGCATGAAATGAACACAAATTAAACAAGATCACCTAATAATGCAAACTAAGGTACTATAGTCACTCATCTAATAATTAGTTCCCCAAACCATTACTAAGGATTGAACATAAGTCTAAATCCCCAAATCTATTATTATATGTGTATAAAATAATATATGGTGCACAACAGCAACAAGCATGCAATGACAACAATAACATTGCATGATGCCCGAGCTCAAATTCAAAACAGTAAGTATATTAATGTATGATCTAATAGCAGCAACCTCATTGATCATTACCTTTCACTCCTCCATCATTATAGAAGAAATAACTACCTACAACTAGGGCATCATGCATTGTTTATGAGCTCATTGTTTGAGCACCTCATGTCCCTATTTAATTGACCAGTGCTCAAACAGTGAGCTCATAAATTGCGACACCCATTTGGTTATAAACAAAAAAAAAAGAAAAAGAAAGTGTCATTTGTAATTTGTGAATTCAAAGAGCCGCCGCAAAGATGACATTGCACTTTTGCATGGCACGAAGAGCGCATTCAAGTTTGGCGTGTGCAAAGAGGCCAACACCATGTGGGAAGAGGGAACTTGCACTTGAGGTAGGCATTCGAGCTTTGTCTATTTGATCATAAATGAGGAGTACCACATAGTGATTATATCAACAACAAAACAAATAAAGAGAGATCAAACACTTCACACAATATATGTTCCTTTATAAGATTTTAGTAAGACTAAATATATTGTTTTATGAGCTCATTATTTGAGCACCTCATGTCCCTATTTGATTGGTTGGTGCTCTATTTGTTATATTGATGCTATTAGATCAAATAGGACATGATACATTGTTCATGAGCTCACTATTTAATACTAGCATTGTGTGAAGTGTTTGATCTCTCTTTATTTGTTTTGTTGTTGATATTCACTATGTGGTACTCTTTGTTTATGATCATTTCATAAAGAAATGTCTTGATGGCTCGCGGGCTGCAAGCTAGGGCATCATACATTGTTTATGAGCTCATTGTTTAATATCTGGCCAAACCATGTAAATGGTACCAGGCCAACCCAATCAGCCCAACAAAATGTGTCATGTTTATCTTTGTCAAATACACTTGTTCACCATTTTGTTCTTATTCTTCACATAAATATTGCATCAAAAGTAATTGTAAATAATGATTCAAAGAAAAAATAAACAACTACAATAGATCAGACCCCAAAAGAATATAGTCAACTACAATAGCTCACAGTCTCATTGAAATAAATAGTGTATAAAATAATTTATGGTGCACAACAATAACAAGCATGCAATGACATCAATAACATTGCATGATGTCCGAGCTCAAATTCAAAATAGTAAGTGTGTTAATGTATAATCTAATAGCAACAACCTTATTGATCATTACCTTTCACTCATTCATCATTATAGAAGAGATAATTACCTACAACTAGGGCATCATGCATTGTTTATGAGCTCACTCTTTGAGCACCTCATGTCCCTATTTGATTGGTCAGTGCTCAAATAGTGAACTCATAAATAATGCATGATGCCTTAGCTTGCAGCCCGCAAGGCATCAAGATATTTCCTCATGAAATGATCATAAACGGGGAGTACCACATAGTGAATATCAACAACAAAACAAATAAAGAGAGATCAAACACTTCACACAATATATGTTGTTTGCACAATAGCAACAAGCACGCAATGACAACAATAACATTGCATGATGCCCGAGCTCAAATTCAAAATAGTAAGTGTGTTAATATATGATCTAATAGCAACAACCTCATTGATCATTACCTTTCACTCTTCCATCATTATAGAAGAGATAACTACCTACAACTAGGGCATCATGCATTTTTTATGAGCTCACTATTTAAGCACCTCATGTCCCAATTTGATTGGTTGGTGCTCAAACAGTGAGCTCATAAATAATGCATGATGCCTTAGCTTGCAGCCCGCAAGCCATCAAGACATTTCCTCATGAAATTATCATAAACAGGGAGTACCACATAGTGAATATCAACAACAAAACAAATAAAGAGAGATCAAACACTTCACACAATATATGTTATTTTCACAATAGCAAGCATGAAATGACATCAATAACATTGCATGATGCCCGAGCTCAAATTCAAAACAGTAAGTGTGTTAATGTATGATCTAATAGAAGCAACCTCATTGATCATTATATTTCACTCCTCCATCATTATAGAAGAGATAAATACCTACAACTAGGACATCATGCATTTTTTATGAGCTCATTGTTTGAGCACCTCATGTCCTTATTTGATTGGTCGGTGCTCAAACAGTGAGCTCATAAATAATGCATGATGTCCTAGGTTGCAGCCCGCAAGCCATCAAGACATTTTCTCATGAAATGAACATAAACAGGGAGTACCACATAGTGAATATCAACAACAAAAATAAATAAAAAGAGATCAAACACTTCACACAACATATGTTGTTTTATAAGATTTTATTAAGACTAAATGTATTGTTTTATGAGCTCACTGTTTGAGCACCTCATGTCCCTATTTGATTGGTTGGTGCTCTATTTGTTATATTGATGCTATTATATCAAATAGGGACATGATACATTTTTTATACTGGCATTGTTTAATACTGGCATTGTTTACATCTTTTCATTTGGAATTCTTGATAATCTGTGAGCTTTGAGAGCTAGGGCATCATTTCTATTACCTTCGAGGCATTGTGTGAAGTGTTTGATCTCTCTTTATTTATTTTGATATTGATATTCACTATGTGGTACTCCCCATTTATGATCATTTCATGAGGAAATGTCTTGATGGCTCACGGGTTGCAAGCTAGGGCATCATACATTGTTCATGAGCTCACTATCTAATACCGACATTATTCATGAGCTCACTGTTTAATATCTGGTCAGGCCATGTAAATGGTACTAGGCCAACCCAATCAGCCCAACAAAATATGTCATGTTTATTTTTGTCAAATACACTCGTTCACCATTTTTTTCTTGTTCTTCACACAAATATTGCATCAAAAGTAATTGTAAACAATAATTCAAAGAAAAAAAAATAACTACAATAGATCAAACCCCCAAAAAATACAGTCAACTACAATAGCTCACAGTCTCATTGAAATAAATAGTATATAAAATAATATATGGTGCACAACAGCAGCAAGCATGCAATGACAACAATAACATTGCATGATGTCTGAGCTCAAATTCAAAACAGTAAGTGTGTTAATGTATGATCTAATAGCAGCAACCTCATTGATCATTACCTTTCACTCCTCCATCATTATAAAATAGATAATGACCTACAACTAGGGAATCATGCATTGTTTATGAGGTCATTGTTTGAGCACCTCATGTCCCTATTGGATTGGTCAGTGCTCAAACAATGAGCTCATAAATAATGCATGATGCCCTAGTTTGATGGCAATAACATGCTCATAAATAGTGTATAAAACAATATATGGTGCACAATAGCAGCAAGCATGCACTGACAACAATAACATTGCATGATGATCGAGCTCAAATTCAAAATAGTAAGTACATCAAATGTCTTACTTATGTCCCTATTCAGTTTTAATTTTATAGTGAATTAATGATTTATAATTCAGTTGTAGCAGCTCAATGTGTTTGAACTCAATAATACCCCTTACTTGGTTTCCTACAAAGCTTTTGTTGAAATCTGTCAGAAAATGAGAAGCTATGAGAAGGTGACATGAAGCTAATAAAAAGAGGCATCTCTAATTTGTTTTGCAAATAGACACATTAAGGATCATGTTAGATAATACAAGAGAATTTGATCAAAATAGGGAGACAATCGCTATATTGTTGTCTAACTTTCAAAGAGAAGGTGATGACAAATGTTATTGTACATATAAGAGTTGTAACGGCTTAAAGACAAGAAGAATCAAAATCAAAATAGCAAAAAGACATTGTAGGGAGAATGGTCACATGGAAGGGGGGTTTGATTATAATCTAGTGGTAAGTTGTTTGTTATATTATTTTCACAATTAATATACATATGAACCATGGAAGAAAGTTTGATTATCATCATTTTTATATAGGTCGATATCCCCAGTGTGAATATAGAGGAATGTGGAGGTGTGAATATTGAAATTGAAGATCATGATCCCATGGAAGATGATGATCATGCACCAGAAAACACATTTGAGGATGATGGTATGAATGCATTGATCATTGACACATTTGGTACTGGTGTTGCTGGTGATACTACTACTGATGATGAGGATGACATTGAAAATGTCCATGATATACCTCTACTTGAGAAGGCAGAAATGACCCTTTATGAAGGCTCCTAATCTACTCTTATCTCTATTGTATTAGTGTTGCTGATTTTGAAAGTTATGAATGGTTTATCTAACATAGCAATATCATGTATGCTAAGGTTTGTCATATATGTCATTATAGTCTATAAAAGGTGAAACATGTACCATTAAGATTGTTTATAGTAATGACTTATATTATTTGTTGCAATTGGATAGGAGATTTTTCGTAACCACCATCAAATGTTCTCCATTGCTCGTACCAAGAATTATGTGCCATTATGAAACATATTAGAATGGAGTATCAAACAATAGATGCTTGTCCTGAAGATCATATTATTTATTATTAAAAATATGAAAATGCAACAGAATGCCTTGAATGCTATACGAGAAGATATCAAGATGATCAAGTGACAAAAAAGGTGTCTCGCAAAGTTCTTCATCACATCCTCATTATTCCACATCTGAAATGATTATTCAGGAGCAATAGCTTGGCACAATTTATGGATTACCATGCACACGGCAGAAGTCAAGATCACATTATTCGAATGCCTCTAGATGGTTCATCATTTATGGACATAGAGAAAAAGTAGCCACACTTTAAAGAGGAACCTTGAAATCTCAAACTTCCTCTGGCAGCAAACAGTGTCAATCCGCATCGAGAGATGAGATCTGTTTGCTCAGTGTGGCTTAGTTTTGTTATAAATAATAACCTTCCTCCATGGATGTCAATAAAGAGGGAGCACATTATGTTGGCAATAATTGTTCCAGATATCTTATTATTTTATAGTTATCTACATGTAATTATAAATTTTGGAGTGAAATGACCACAATAATTATCTGATGTTGTTGTTAATTCAACTAGGTAAGTACCAAATGAAAGATATGAATGTATATATTGCACCTCTTATCGACGGGTTGTTGATGATATGGAATGGTTTCACTATGTATGACATTTCCTGACCACTTGGACAAAAAGAATTTCAATTCCATGCAGTGCTCGTGTGGACAATTCATGATGCTCCAGGTTTGACACATTTCTGTAGTATGTTATGGTGAATTCTAGTTGTACGGGATAATTCAAATTATAAAAATATACATATTTAATCCAATTTTATCATTATCCTCTAGGTCTTCAAACAAATGGAAAGTTTGCATGTCCAATGTGTGGTCCAAAGATGAAATCTCATCATTCCAAAATTTTAAAAAAATAGGTGTTTGATGAGTATAGGCAGTTCCTCCCCAAAAATCATAAGTATCGAAGTGTAGAAAGTCATATTTTCAATGGGAAAAAAGAGACTACATCAAAGCTTTGAAGAATGACATCTCACCTATGGCAGTTGCAATATAATAGAATTCAAGGTAATATCATCCCACATAATGGTCGATGTTTGAAAATTATATATTTTGATTGTGTTTTCTTGGCTAATTATGTAGTTGATGATTTTGAAGGTCGTGAAGGCATCACCGACCAGCTTCCAAAGGGACTAAAATGTTATCTTAGAGAATTTAGTAGGCTGCCCTACTATGAGCATCTACAAATTGTGCATTTGTTTGATAATATGCGTATTGGAAAGAATGTAATAGAGACGCTATGGAAAATATTAGAGAGAAGGTATGACAAAGAAAAACTTGACAAAATTTGTAGTGACATTCATGATTCCAATCATGCAATGAAAAATATCATTGAATCAAATAGCAATGGAGACCAGATTAATGCAAGTTCTCTTTTTTGGTTATTAATAGAGCAACAAAGTAATGTCATAAAATAAGTGATCCAAAAAATTCAATTTCCTACAAGATTTGCTGCGGATATAAGCAATCTCATATCAAAGAAAAATAATTTTAGGTCAGGGATGAAAATGTATGATTGGCATACCTTTATCAAGGTAAGTCATAATCTTTTGTATTTACAATATATTTGTGTAATTACATTTAATTTTCATTGTATGAAATGATCAGTTGACTATTGTTGCAGTATTTGCTACCCCTATCTCTCTAAGAGAACTTTGACAACAATATCAAACAAGTGATATATGATTTTAGAAAATAGATGAGGTAAGTAGTGATATTTGTTCAATATATCAAACAAGCAATATATTGTAAAGTCTTGTATTTATATATTTATGTCTTGAATCCCTTGTAAGTGGTTGTCATCTAAAGAAATTCATAAAGAAGATATAAAATATTGGAAGAAAAAAATTTGCCGATTAATATGTGAAATGCAAAAATGTTTACCTCCATCTTTTTTCAATGCATAAGAACATTACCTCATACACCAAGTTGAGGAGATTGAATTGTGTGGACTTGTACATGCTAGGTCAATGTAGATGGTTGAAAGACACTTGAAATTTTTGAAGGGGTTTGGTACGACAAAAAGTACATCCCGAGGGTTCTATGGTTGAGGGATATATGGTATACCAGATGATTGTGTACATTACTTAATATTTTCCTAAAATGGCAGCAAAGACCCATATAGATTGCATTTGGGATCGTGACTCAATTAAAAAATTTGAAGGGGAGTACTTGGTGGGCAATGATAGATTTAGGAAACTGAAAAGTAATAAATTATGAGATGTTATTGTAGTAAATTAATTCTTAATCTTCAAAATAAATCTGTTGTAAGTCATCTATTTACTTTTATACAGCTGCTAAAGAGTGGGATGCAATACATTTGTTTATTGTAAATAATCAAGATTAGATGATGACATGGATTGAACGATGTTAACATGATGGTCATAGATTAACATGGGAATCCATGTCTTTATTGGTTATACAAGCTCATCACAATGGAGATCCCAATGTTACACAAAAAGAAATAAATTTAGCATATGGTTTAAGAGATCACCAGGCACTTATAAATTTGTTAATTAATCAATCATATGTTTTTCAACTCATGATGCAATAATTTATACATGTTTGACATTATTGCAGGTGAAACACCACATGGCTATGTTTTGCAATGGTTATAAATTTTGCGTCAAAAAGTTGGATGACACGAAGAGAACTTGTGATTCTGGGATAAGTGCAGTGTTCCAAGTGACTAATATTTCATCTAGAAATGACTTACAGGGTATGTGCAGGATCATGAGGGGCCAAACTATGCCCTTAAGTGGCAATGAAAAATTAGAAAATCAAGATTAGTCAACTTGACATGAAAAAATGAACTAGTTATCTACCTAATATCAAAAAGTTGTAAGAACATAATTTGTAGGAAATTGAATGTAGTTTCTAAAATACCAAGCCTTTTTTGAAAAAAAATTAATATGATTGGTAAAAAGTATAGATTGCAATGCAGCACTACAAACATTTCAGCAAAAAAATAAGATGTGTATGTCTGACCACCCTAATCAAAAGAAAATGATAATATTTTTTTATAATATTCTATATATAAGTAGCTGACTCGTGCTCAGATGTGACGCATATTTTTTGGTGTTTTTATTCCAAACAGATAATTAATTATGATTTTTTTGCTACAACGCTTTCAGAATTTAAAAACTCTCGTGTCTGACCACCTTTACTCATTGAAAACTTATCATAATTCAATTTTTTTTAATTTTTTCTTATACTAGATGAAGCATAGAATGTGACGCATCTTTCAGATTTCAAAAATGTTATACGGTTTGAAAGTTATAGCTATTTTTCCATCAGTATGTCAATCAGGACTTTAGACGTAAGTGAACTAGAAAATAGCTAATAAATACTTAACGAATTCAAAATCTGACAGCACTTATATCGATGGAAAGCTGACAATCATCCAAAGAAACCCTTTTCATTTTATTGAAATCAAGTGGAGAAAAAGTCATCAACCTAATGGTCGAAGTGTCGATATAAGAAAAATAGAGAAAAAATACATTTTTTGCACACCTTCAGCGTTGACCATGGGGCTTTGGTTTCCAAAGCTATTACAAAGCCTAATCGGGTACCCGAAAAAATTGGGTACCCAATTTTTTCATGTACCCGATTTTGTTTGAATTTGAATATTGAAAAGTTTCCCCCTCCCACTCTTTTTTTATTTCCCTTTAATTTTGATATTTTTTTCTTTCACCCTGACAATCAATAATTTATATATTTTATATTTATGTTTTATATTTTATATTATATAGTATATATATTATATATATTATTTATTTATATTATATATTCGATAATATCAATTTAAACGACCTAAGTATATAGTCTGTTCAGATTTATATTAAATGCAATATTTTTATATTATAATATAAATGTTACATAATATATATATATATATATATTAAATATTGTTGTACGTATATAATATAATGTCTAATATATATAATATATAAAATGAATAGGACATTAATATATTATATATTTGATAATATATATTAAATGTAATATCTAATATATCTTATAATATATATTATATATTTAGTCTATTAAATATTATATTTTTTCAAATATTTTATATATTATTTTAATATTCAATTTAAGTTATAACAGATCCTCTCATGAGACAACAGGTCGAATCGGGATCGCTAGATGTCTTAAGGGGTAATTAGGGTTTGTGAGACAACTCTGGATGTACAGTGACCATTTGGAAGGCAATAGGGCATGTCCAAGAATCAATGTACCAAATTTTAATGACTTTTTCCTAGTCAAACTTGAAAAGGGTCCATGGGGTGCTCTCAGGAGACCACATGTCCAATCAGTGTCGCTAGGTGTCTTAAGGGGTCATCAGGGCTCATGAGACAACCTTTGATGCATGGTGACCATTTGGAATGCATTAGGACATGTCAAAGGACCTAACTCCACAATTTAGATGAATTTTTATTAGTCAAACTCGAAAAGGGTCCATGGGGTGCTCTTGGGAGACCATTGTGCGATTTAGGGTCGATAGGTGACTTAAGGGGTCATCGGGGTTCCAAATGAAACTTTAGATGAACGGTGATCCTTTGGAATGCATTAGGACATATCAAATGACCTACATACCAAATTTGGATAAATTTTGCCTAGTAGAACTCGAAAGGGGTCCATGGGGTGCTCTCGGGAGACCACATGCTGAATCAGGGTCGGTAGGCCTCTTAAAAGGTCATTAGGGTTCCAAATGAAACTTCAATGGAACAGTGACCCTTTGGAATGCATTAGGATATGTCATAAGACCTATGTACCAAATTTGGATGACTTTTTCCTAGTAAAACTTGAAAGGGGTCCATGGTGTGCTCTCAGGAGACCACGTGTCGAAATGGGGTCGGTAGACCTGTTAAGGGGTCATTAGGGTTCCAAATAAAACTTTTATGGATTGTTGACCCTTTGGAATGCATTAGGACATGTCATAGGACCTACATACCAAATTTGGATGACTTTTTCCTAGTAGAACTCGAAAGGGGTCCATGGGGTGCTCTTAGGAGACCACATGTTGAAACAGGGTCGGTAGGCCTGTTAAGGGGTCATTGGGGTTACAAATGCAACTTAGATAGAATGGTGACCCTTTGGAACACATTAGGACATGTTAGAGGACATATGTACCAAATTTGTATGACTTTTTCCTAGTAGAACTCAAAAAGGGTCCATGGGGTTGTCTGAGGAGACCACATGTCGAATCAAGGACGGTAAGCCTATTAAGGGGTCATTAGGATTCCAAATGTGACTTTGATGGAACAGTGACCCTTTGGAATGCATTAGGACATGTCAGAGGACCTACATACCAAATTTGGATAACTTTTTTCAAGTAGAACTCAGAAGGGGTCCATGGGATGGTCTCGGGAGACCAGATGTCGAATCATGGTGTGTAGGCCTGTTAAGGGGTCATTAGGGTTCTAAATGCAAATTCTATGGAATGGTGACCCTTTCAAATTCATTAAGACATGTCAGAGGACCTATGTACCAAATTTGGATTATTTTTTCTTAGGAAAATGCAAAATGGGTCCATGGGGAGCTCTCGGGAGACCACATGTCGAAATGGGGTCAGTAGGCATGTTAAGGGGTCATTAGGGTTCGAAATGCAACTTATATGGAACCATGACCCTTTGGAATACATTAGGACTCCCTAGGGGTCAAAAGGGGTTAGGGGGACTCCCTAGGGGTCCTAACGTGTACTAGGACCCCTAGGGAGTCCCCGTGACCCCTTTTGACACATTGAAATGCTCAAGTGTGTCTTAAGGGCTCCTTTTGACTCCCTAGGGTTCCTAACACGTGATAAGGTGTACTAGGACCCCTAAGGAGTCATCGTGACCCCTTTTGACATATTGGAACGCTCAAGTGTGTCTTAAGGGGTCCTACAACCCCTTAAGACACACTTGAGCATTTCAATGTGTCAAAAGGGGTCATGATGAATCCCTAGGGGTCCTAGTACGCTTTATCACGTGTTAAGACCCCTAGGGAGTCCCTGTAACCCCTTTTGACACATTGGAATGCTCAAGTGTGTCTTAAGGGGTCCTATGACCCCTTATGACACACTAGAGAATTCCAATGTGTCAAAAGGTGTCACGATGATTCCTTAGGGGTCCTAGTATGCTTTATCACGTGATAGGACACCTAGGGAGTCCCCGTGACCCCTTTTGACACATTTAAATTCTCTAGTGTGTCTTAAGGGGTTTTAGGACCCCTTAAGACACACTTGAGTCTACCAATGTGTCAAAAGAGGTCACGGGGACTCCCTAGATGTCCTTGTACGCGTTAGGACCCTTAGGGAGTCCCCCTGACCCCTTTTGACACATTGGAACACTCAAGTGTGCCTTAAGGGGTCGTAGGACCCCTTAAGACACACTTGAGCTTTCCAATGTGTCAATAGGGGTCACGGGGACTCCTCAGGGGTCCTAGTATGCTTTATCACACCTTAGGACACCTAGGGAGTCACCCTGACCCCTTTTGACACATTCGAACACTCAAGTGTGCCCTAAGGGGTCATACGACCCCTTAAGGCACACTTGAGCATTCCAATGTGTTAAAAGGGGTCAAGAGGACTCCCTAGGGGTCCTAACACATACTAGGACCCCTAAGGAGTCCCTGTGACCCCTTTTCACACATTGGAACGCTCAAGTGTGTCTTAAGGGGTCCTTTTGACTCCCTAAGGTTTCTAACACGTGATAAGGCATACTAGGACCCCTAGGGAGTCATCATGACCCCTTTTGACACATTGCAACACTCTAGTGTGTCTTAAGGGGTCGTAGGAGCCCTTAAGACACACTAGAACATTCCAATGTGTCAAAAGGGGTCATGGGGACTCCCTAGGTGTCCTAACGCGTGATAAAGCATAATAGGACCCCTAAGGAGTCCCCGTGACCCCTTTTGACACATTGGAACACTCAAGTGTGTCTTAAGGGGTCCTATGACCCCTTAAGGCACACTAGAGCATTCCAATGTGTCAAAATAGGTCATGGGGACTCCCTGGGTGTCCTAGTACACGTTAGGACCCCTAAGGAGTTCCCCTGACCCCTTTTGACACATTGGAATGCTCAAGGGTACCTTAAGGGGTCATAGGACACCTTAAGACACACTTGAGCATTCCAATGTGTGATAAGGGGTCACGGGGACTCCTTAGGGGTCCTAGTATGCTTTATCACATGTTAGGACACCTAGGGAGTCCCCGTGACCCCTTTTGACACATTGGAACGCTCAAGTGTGCCTTAAGGGGTCATAGGACACTTTAAGACACACTTGAGTGTTCCAATGTGTGAAAAGGGGTCAGGGGGACTCTTTAGGGGTCCTAGTATGCTTTATCATGCATAAGGACACCTAGGGAGTCCTTGTGACCCCTTTTGACACATTGGAATGCTCAAGTGTGCCTTAAGGGGTCGTAAGACCCCTTAAGACACACCTGAGTGTTCCAATGTGTGAAAAGGGGTCACGGGGACTCCTTAGGGGTCCTAGTACGCTTTATCACATGTTAGGACCCCTAGGGAGTCCCCGTGACCCATTTGAACACATTGGAATGCTCAAGTGTGTCTTAAGGGGTCCTACAACCCCTTAAGACACACTTGAGCATTCCAATGTGTCAAAAGGGGTCACGATGAATCCATAGGGGTCCTAGTATGCTTTATCACACGTTAGGACCCCTAGGGAGTCCCCGTGACCCCTTTTGACATATTGGAATGCTCAAGTGTGTCTTAAGGGGTCCTATGACCCCTTACGACACACTAGAGTATTCCAATGTGTCAAAAGGGGTCACGATGATTCGCTAGGGGTCCTAGTATGCTTTATCACGTGATAGGACACCTAGGGAGTCCCTGTGACCCCTTTTGACACATTGGAATGCTCTAGTGTGTCTTAAGGGGTTTTAGGACCCCTTAAGACACACTTCAGTGTACCAATGTGTCAAAAGAGGTCATGGTGACTCCCTAGGTGTCCTAGTACGCGTTAGGACCCTTAGGGAGTCCCCTTGAGCCCTTTTGACATATTGGAATGCTCAAGTGTGCCTTAAGGGGTTGTAGGACCCCTTAAGACACACTTGAGCTTTCCAATGTGTCAATAGGGGTCATAGGGACTCCTTAGGGGTCCTAGTACGCTTTATCATGTGTTAGGACACCTAGGGAGTCCCCCTGACCCCTTTTGACACATTGGAATGCTCAAGTGTGTCTTAAGGGGTCCTATGACCCCTTAAGGCACACTTGAGCACTCCAATGTGTCAAAAGGGGTCAAGGGGACTCCCTAGGGGTCGCAACGGGTACTAGGACCCCTAGGGAGTCCCCCTAATCCCTTTTGACACATTGGAATGCTCAAGTGTGTCTTAAGGGGTCCTTTTGACTACCTAGGGTTCCTAACGCGTGATAAGGCATACTAGGACCCCTAGGGAGTCATCGTGACCCCTTTTGACACGTTGCAACACTCTAGTGTGTCTTAAGGGGTCGTAGGACCCCTTAAGACACACTAAAGCATTTCAATCCATCAAAAGGGGTCATGGGGACTCCCTAAGTGTCCTAGTACGTGTTAGGACCCTTAGGGAGTCCCCCTGACCTCTTTTGACACATTGGAATGCTCAAGTGTGCCTTAAGGGGTCGTAGGACACCTTAAGGCACACTTGAGCATTCCAATGTGTCAAAAGGGGTCACAGGGACTCCCTAGGTGTCCTAACGTGTGATAAAGTGTAATAGGACCCCTAAGGAGTCCCCGTGACCCCTTTTGACACATTGGATTGCTCAAGTGTGGCTTAAGGGGTCCCACGACCCCTTAAGGCACACTTGAGCATTCCAATTTGCCAAAATGGGTCACAGGGACTCCCTGGGTGTCCTAGTACATGTTAGGACCCCTGAGGAGTCCCCCTGACCCCTTTTGACACATTGGAACATTCAAGGGTGCCTTAAGGGGTTGTAGGACCCCTTAAGACACACTTGAGCATTCCAATGTGTTAAAAGGGGTCACGGGGACTCCTTAGGGGTCCTAGTACACTTTATCATGGGTTAGGACACCTATGGATTCCTTGTGACCCCTTTTGACACATTGGAATGATCAAGTGTGCCTTAAGGGGTCCTATGATCCCATAAGGCACACTTGAGCATTCCAATGTGTCAAAAGGGGTCACGGGGACTCCCTAGGTGTCCTAACACATGATAAAGTGTACCAGGACCCCTAAGGAGTTCTCGTGACCCCTTTTGACACATTGCAATGCTCAAGTGTGTCTTAAGGGGTCGAAGGACCCCTTAAGACACACTTGAGCATTGTAATGTGCCAAAATGGGTCACGATGACTCCCTAGGGGTCCTAGTATGCTTTATCATGCGTTAGGACTCGTAGGGTGTCCCCGTGACCCCTTTTGACACATTGGAATGCTGAAGTGTGTCTTAAGGGTTCCTACAACCCCTTATGACACAATAGATCATTCCAATGTGCCAAAAGGGGTCACGATGATTCCCTAGGGGTCCTAGTATGCTTTATCGAATGTTAGGACACCTAGGGAGTTCCCATGACCCCTTTTGACACATTGGAATGCTCAAGTGTGCCTTAAGGGGTCGTAGGACCCCTTAAGACACACTTGAGCATTCCAATGTGTGAAAAGAGGTCACGGGAACTCCTTAGGGGTCTTAGTACACTTTATCACATGGTAGGACACCTAGGGAGTCCCCGTGACCCCTTTTGACACATTAGAACACTCAAGTGTGCCTTAAAGGGTCCTACGATCCCTAAAGGCACACTTGAGCATTTGAATGTGTCAAAAGGGGTCACGAGAACTCCCTAGGTGTCCTAACACATGATAAAGTGTACTAGGACCCCTAAGGATTCCCCGTGACCCCTTTTGACACATTGCAATCCTCAAGTGTGTCTTAAGGGGTTGAAGGACCCCTTAAGACACACTTGAGCATTGCCATGTGTCAAAAGGGGTCACAATGACTCTCTAGGCGTCCTAGTACACTTTATCATGCATTAGGAACCCTAGAGAGTCCCCGTGACCCCTTTTGACACATTGGAATGCTCACGTGTTCCATAAGGGGTTGTAGGACCCCTTAAGACACACTTGAGCGTTCCAATGTGTGAAAAGGGGTCACGGGGACTCCTTAGGGGTCCTAGTATGCTTTATCACATATTAGGACACCTAGGGAGTCCCCGTGACCCCTTTCGACACATTGGAACACTCAAGTGTGCCTTAAGGGGTCGTAGGACCCCTTAAGACACACTTGAGTGTTCCAATGTGTGAAAAGGGGTCATGGGGACTCCTTAGGGGTCCTAGTATGCTTGATCACATGTTAGGACACCTAGGGAGTCCTCGTGACCCCTTTTGACACATTGGAACACTCAAGTGTGCCTTAAGGGGTCGTAGGACCCCTTAAGAAACACTTGAGTGTTCCAATGTGTGAAAAGGGGTCATGGGGACTCCTTAGGGGTCCTAGTACACTTTATCATGCGTTAGGACACCTAGGGAGTCCTTGTGACCCCTTTTGACACATTGGAACACTCAAGTGTGCCTTAACGGGTCCCCCTTTTGACACATTGGAATGATCAAGTGTGTCTTAAGGGGTCATAGGACCCCTTAAGGCACACTTGAGCATTCCAATGTGTCAAAAGGTGTCACGGGGACTCCCTAGGGGTCCTATCATGTGATAAAGTGTACTAGGACCCCTAAGGAGTCCCGGTGACCCCTTTTGACACATTGCAACACTCAAGTGTGTCTTAAGGGCTCGAAGGACCTCTTAAGACACACTTGAGCATTTCAATGTGTCAAAAGGGGTCATGATGACTCCCTAGGGGTCCTAGTATGCTTTATCACGCGTTAGGACCCCTAGGGAGTCCTCGTGACCCTTTTTGACATATTGGAATGCTGAAGTGTGTCTTAAGGGGTCTTACGACCCCTTATGACACACTAGAGCATTCCAATGTGTCAAAAGGGGTCACGATGATTCCCTAAGGGTCCTAGTATGCTTTGTCACGTGTTAGGACACCTAGGGAATCCTCGTGACCCCTTTTGACACATTGGAATGCTCTAGTGTGTCATAAGGGGTCCTACGACCCCTTAAGACACACTTGAGCATTCCAATGTGTGAAAAGGGGTCACGGGGACTCCTTAGGGGTCCTAGTATGCTTTATCATGTGTTAGGACACCTAGAGAGTCCCCGTGACCCCTTTTGACACATTAGAATGCTCAAGTGTGCCTTAAGTGGTCCTACGATCCCTTAAGGCACATTTGAGCATTCTAATTCGTCAAAAGGGGTCATGGGGACTCCCTAGGTGTCCTAACACATGATAAAGCATACTAGGACCCCTAAGGAGTCCCCGTGATCCCTTTTCACACATTGGAACACTCAAGTGTATCTTAAGGGGTCCTACGACCCCTTAAGGCACATTTGAGTGTTCCAATGTGTCAAAAGAGGTCACGGTGACTCCTTGGGGGTCCTAGTATGCTTTATCACACTTTAGGACCCCTAGGGAGTCCTCGTGACCCCTTTTGACACATTGGAACACTCAATTGTTCCTTAAGGGGTCGTAGGACACCTTAAGCCACACTTGAGTGTTCCAATGTGTGAAAAGGGGTCACGGGGACTCCTTAGGGGTCCTAGTATGCTTTATCATGTGTTAGGACACCTAGGGAATCCCCGTGACCCCTTTTGGCACATTAGAATGCTCAAGTGTGCCTTAAGGGGTCCTACAATCCCTAAAGGCACACTTGAGCATTCTAATGTCTTAAAAGGGGTCACGGGGACTCGGTAGGGGTCCTAACATGTGATAAAGTGTACTAGGACCCCTAGGGTGTCCCCGTGACCCCTTTTGACACATTACATCACTCAAGTGTGTCTTAAGGGGTCGAAGGACCCCTTAAGACACACTTGAGCGTTGCAATGTGTCAAAAGGTGTCACGGGGACTCCCTAGGTGTCCTAACACGTGATAAAGTGTACTTGGACCCCTAAGGAGTCCCCGTAACCCCTTTTCACACATTGGAACACTCAAGTGTGCCTTAAGGGGTCCTACAACCCCTTAAGGAACACTTGAGCATTCTAATGTGCTCAAAAGGAGCCACGGGGACTCCTTAGGAGTCCTAGTATGCTTTATCACGCGTTAGGACACCTAGGGAGTCCCCCTGACCCCTTTTGACACATTTGAATGCTCAAGTGTGCCTTAAGGGGTCCTACGACCCCTTAAGGAACACTTGAGCATTCCAATGTGTCAAAAGGGGTCAAGGGGACTCCCTAGGGGTCCTAACACATACTAGGACCCCTAGGGAGTCCCCGTGACCCCTTTTGACACATTGCAATGCTCTAGTGTGTCTTAATGGGTCCTTTTGAATCCCTAGGGTTCCTAATGCATGATAAGGCATACTAGGACCCCTAGGGAGTCATCATGACCCCTTTTAACACATTTCAATGCTCTAGTGTGTCTTAAGGGGTCGTAGGACCCCTGAAGACACACTAGAGCATTCCAATGTGTCAAAAGGCATCACGGGGACTCCCTAGGTGTCCTAGTATGTGTTAGGACCCTTAGGGAGTCCCCTTGACCCCTTTTGACACATTGGAATGCTCAAGTGTGCCTTAAGGGGTCGTAGGACCCCTTAAGGCACACTTGAGCATTCCAATGTGTCAAAAGGGGTCATGGGGACTCCCTAGGTGTCCAAAGGCATGATAAAGCATACTAGGACACCTAAGGAGTCCCCGTGACCCCTTTTGACACATTGCAATGCTCAAGTGTGTCTTAAGGGGTGAAAGGACCCCTTAAGACACATTAGAGCATTCCAATGTGTGAAAAGGGGTCACGGGGACTCCTTAGGGGTCCTAGTATGGTTTATCACGTGTTAGGACACTTAGGGAGTCCCTGTGACCCCTTTTGACACATTAGAATGCTCAAGTGTGCCTTAAGGGGTCGTAGGACCCGTTAAGACACACTTGAGCATTCCAATGTGTGAAAAGGGGTCACGGGGACTCCTTAGGGGTCCTAGTACACTTTATCACACGTTAGGACATCTAAGGAGTCCCCATGACCTCTTTTGACACATTGGAATGCTCAAGTGTGCCTTAAGGGGTCCTACGATCCCTTAAGGCACACTCGAGCATTCCAAAGTGTCAAAAGGGGTCACAGGGACTCCCTATGTTTCCTAACTCATGATAAAGCATACTAGGACCCCTAAGGAGTCCCCGTGACCCCTTTTCACACATTGGAACACTCAAGTGATTCTTAGGGTGTCCTACGACCCCTTAAGGCACACTTGAGCATTTCAATGTGGCAAAAGGGGTCACGGGGACTCCCTAGGGTTCCTAGTACACTTTATCATGCATTAGGACACCTAGGGAGTCCTTGTCACCCCTTTTGACACATTGGAATGTTCAAGTGTGCCTTAAGGGGTCATAGGACCCCTTAAGACATACTTGAGTGTTCCAATGTGTGAAAAGGGGTCATGGGGACTCCCTAGGGATCCTAGTACGCTTTATCATGCATTAGGACACCTAGGAAGTCCCCGTGACCTCTTTTGACACATTGGAATGCTGAAGTGTGCCTTAAGGGGTTGTAGGACCCCTTAAGACACACTTGAGTGTTCCAATGTGTCAAAAGGGGTCACGATGACTCCCTAGGGGTCCTAGTATGCTTTATCACACGTTAGGACCCCTAGGGAGTCCCCCTGACCCCTTTTGACACATTTGAATGCTCAAGTGTGTCTTAAGGGGTCCTATGACCCCTAATGACACACTAGAGCATTCCAATGTGTCAAAAGGAGTCATGATGATTCCCTAGGGGTCCTAGTACACTTTATCACACGTTAGGACACCTAGGGAGTCCCCGTGACCCCTTTTGACACATTGGAATGCTCAAGTGTGCCTTAAGGGGTCGGAGGACCCCTTATGACACATTTGAGCATTCCAATGTGTGAAAAGGGGTCACGGGGACTCCCTAGGGGTCCTAGTACCCTTTATCACCCATTAGGACTCGTAGGGAGTCCCCGTGACCCCTTTTGACACATTGGAATGCTCAAGTGTTCCTTAAGGGGTCGTAGGACCCCTTAAGACACACTTGAGCATTCCAATGTGTGAAAAGGGGTCACAAGGACTCGGGCTTGGTAGGCCTGTGAAGGGGTCAATAGGGTTCAGAATGCAACTTCGATGAAATGGTGACCCTTTGGATTGCATTAGATCATGTTAGAGGACCTACATACCAAATTTGGATGACTTTTTCCTAGTAGAAATCGAAAGGGGTCCATGGGCTGCTCTCGGGAGACCACATGTAGAAACGGGGTCCGTATGCCTATTGAGGGGTTATTAGGGTTTTAAATGCAACTTCAATGGAACGGTGACCCTTTCTAACACATTAGAACATATCAGAGCACCTGCGTACCAAATTTGGATGACTTTTTCCTAGTAGAACGCGAAAGGGGTCCATGGGGTGCTCTCGGGATACCTCATGTCATATTGGGGTCGGTAGGCCTGTCAAAGGGTCATTAGGGTTATAAATGAAACTTTGATGGAACGATGACCCTATGTACCAAATATGGATGTCTTTTTCCAGGTAGAACTTAAAATGGGTCCATGGGGTGGTCTCGGGAGACCACATGTCGAATTGAGGTCGGTAGGCTTGTTAAGGGGTCATTAGGGTTACAAATGCAACTTGGATGGAATGGTGACCCTTTGGAGCACATTAGGACATGTTAGAGGACCTATGTACCAAATTTGTATGACTTTTTCCTAGTAGAACTCAAAAAGAGTCCATGGGGTTCTCTGAGGGGACCACATGTCGAATCAGGGTCGGTAGGCCTGTTAAGGGGTCATTAGGGTTCCAAATGTGACTTCAATGGAATAGTGACCCTTTGGAATGCATTAAGACATGTCATAGGACCTACGTACCAAATTTGGATGACTTTTTTCTAGTAGAACTCAAAAGGGGTCCATGGGGTGGTCTCAGGAGACCACATGTCGAATCATGGTGTGTAGGCCTGTTAATGGGTCATTAGGGTTCTAAATGCAACTTCTATGGAATGGTGACCCTTTCAAATTCATTAAGACATGTCAGAAGATCTATGTACCAAATTTGGATGACTTTTTTCTAGTAGAATGCAAAAGGGGTCCATGGGGAGCTCTCGGGAGACCACATGTCGAAATGGGGTCAGTAGGCATGTTAAGGGGTCATTAGGGTTTGAAATGAAACTTCTATGGAACCGTGACCCTTTGGAATGCATTAGGACTCCCTAGGGGTCAAAAGGGGTCAGGGGGACTCCCTAGGGGTCCTAACACGTACTAGGATCCCTAGGGGGTCCCCCTGACCCCTTTTGACACATTGGAACACTCAAGTGTGTCTTAAGGGGTCCTTTTGACTCCCTAGGGTTCCTAACATGTGATAAGGTGTACTAGGACCCCTAGGGAGTCATCTTGACCCCTTTTGACACATTAGAATGCTCAAGTGTCTTAAGGGGTCCTACGACCCCTTATGACACACTAGAGCATTCCAATGTGTCAAAAGGGGTAACGATGATTCCCTAGGGGTCCTAGTATGCTTTATCATGCATTAGGACATCTAGGGAGTTCCCGTGACCCCTTTTGACACATTGGAATGCTCTAGTGTGTCTTAAGGGGTCGTAGGACCCCTTATGACACACTAGAGCATTCCAATGTGTCAAAAGGGGTCATGATGATTCCCTAGGGGTCCTATGACAGCTAGGGAGTCCCCGTGACCCCTTTTGACACATTGGAATGCTCAAGTGTGCCTTAAGGGGTCATAGGACCCCTTAAGACACACTTGAGAGTTCCAATGTGTGAAAAGGGGTCATGGGGACTCCTTAGGGGTCCTAGTATGCTTTATCACGTGTTAGGACACCTAGGGAGTCCCCGTGACCCCTTTTGACACATAGGAATGCTCAAGTGTGCCTTAAGGGGTCCTAACATGTGATAAAGCATATGAGGACCCTTAGGGAATCATTGTGACCTCTTTTGACACATTGGAATGCTCTAGTGTGTCATAAGGGGTCGTAGGACCCTTTAATACACACTTGAGCATTTCAATGTGTCAAAGGGGGTCACAGGGACTCCCTAGAGGTCCTAACACGTGATAAGGTGTACTAGGACCCCTAGGGAGTCATTGTGACCCCTTTTGACACATTAGAACACTCAAGTATGTCTTAATGGGTCACGATGACTCCCTAGGGGTCCTAGTATGCTTTATCACGTGTTAGGAACTCTAGGGAGTCAAAAGGACCCCTTATGACACACTTGAGCATTCCAATGTGTCAAGAGGGGTCATGGGGACTCCCTAGGTGTCCTAACATGTGATAAAGCATAGTAGGACCTCTAGGGAGTCATCGTGACCCCTAGGGAGTCCCCATGACCCCTTATCACGCGTTAGGACCCCTAGGGAGTCTCTCTCTGCCTCCAGTGAACTATTCTTCAAAGAGTCCATTTTTGCATAGCTAGGGTTTACGACGCTTGTAAAAGGCTCATTTAATACAAAGATTTAGCCGATGACATTAGTACATATATAATATACATTATATATATCATATGCCTCTTTTTTATATATATTATATATATAAATATATGTAAAAGTTCAATTGTTTTCATTTGCTCCCTCCATTTTTTCATCAGTCGGGGAATATCGGGTACCCAATATTTTCAAGTACTCAATTTTTGCCAGGAAATATTTGACAAAAATATTCCCTGTCCCCACAGAGTAGACAATCATGGGATTTTATACTTTTTTCATGTGTTGCAAAACAAAAAACATGATTTGGGGCCCATTGTTTGATTTTTGTCGACTTATGGTTTCACCATGGGAAGCACCAGTCGTCGAAAGGCTAAACGTAAGAGGAAGCTGACAGATGACAAAATTTAGGCATATAGGGAAAAAGATAAGGAAAATCACCGAAGAAGGAGAGAAGGTATGTTAACCATTAATCAAGGTGACCCCGTAAATGTAGTTGTAAGTGAAGAGGATGTTCAATTTGAAAATGCACAGATGGAGATTGAAAATGTAGACTTTGGGAATGAAAATATTGCACAAGAATGACATGAATGTTATACATCTCCAAATTATATGCGAAATGAAGTCCCTTGTAATAAAGATAATCAATCTTCAAATTCGGGGCTTTCAAAAACACCTAAATGGTTAATTGAAATTGAGGAGAACATTATGAATAATTGGGAAGGAAAGAGGTCACATAGAATCGTTAGGTTGTGGGCTTCAAGACTTTATGATCAATTTTTTCAAAACAAGACATTGGTTGAGAAATGTCAAATTTTTGTGTAGTTGTTAAAGATGCAAAAGATGAGACCCGTGCTTGTGAAATTGAAGATTTGTGTGAACAAAAAAATGGAGAGAAATGCCATTGTTGTGAAAAATATTTTCAATGCTCTTAATAACATTGGGAAGACTAGTAGAGAAAAAGACAAGAGAGTTGCTCGGAGGGTTATTACAACCTCCTTAGTAAGTCATCAGTTGAGAAAGGCTCGTTTAATGAGACAAACTTGTGTTGACTTCAATATAGACCATAAAACTTTGGGTAGAGCACTTACAAGAAGAGAAAGACTTGATGATCTACTTCAAATTGATACATGGGCTTATGGTGGGAGACTTCCACATTTTGATAAGAAGCTAACAAATGTTGTCAAGGATGAAATTCAACAATTTTGGGATGCTAACTCAAGAGTGTCACCAAATGTGAAGGATGTCTTGAAGTTGAGAGTTGGCAATCGAGACCGCACTCCACATCCTAAACATTATGTGGAGGTAAGTCAAACAATGTTGTATAAAAAATTTTGTGAGACACATCCAACATTGAAAATATCACAAAGGTCTTTTGAATCCGTGAAGCCATTTTATTGTGTACCCCTTAAGATTCGAAATACATGTTGCTGCAAATATCATGTTGAGTTTTCAATGCATCATGAATTATTATGGTCCATTCATTCTAAATTGCATACTAATGAAATGCTAGAGGATTGTGGTGCAAGTGGTCTTCCCAAATCATCAAGAGACTTGCTAGATCAATTTTTATGTCATAGAGATGACGGTTGTTTATTTTATAAAAAAATTGCTTAAATGCCAAGTGCTCAGAATGTGGTGGCTTGTCCAAGTTTAGAACATGTTTTCATGAGGGTTTGGAACACAATTTTGGAAAGACACTCGTCCAAAAAAAGGTATATGAAACAGTGAAATATACATTGAAGAGTGGAGGTGAAGGCTCTAGATGTGAGTTAGTTGCAAAAGAATACAATGTTGCTGATTTTATCTCAGATTTCAAGAAAAATCTTTTTTACAAGTATGCAAAGCATAGTCACAGGTCTCAATGGTTGGATCAACAATTTAGGACATGTAAGGACACTTTCCCCATTGGAACTATTATATCCGTTGTAGACTTTGTGGAGAACTATACATCGCAGCCCCAAAATGAGACTCAAGCTCAATATTACAATTCAATTCAGGTTGCTATTTTTGTACACATCACATATAGGCATTCCCTTGATAGCACAAAAGATGAGCGAAAGATAATCAGAGAGTACCATTTTTATATGAGCGATGATAGGTCTCACTCTCATGAGTTTGTTCAACATTGTTTCCAGAACTATTTTGACTTCTTGCAAGAAAATGGTATTGCTATGGATAGGCATCTCATTTGGTCAGATAATTGCACTAGTCAATTTAAGAATGCCATAATGTTTTATTGGTTGTGTAGAATGCATGTGGAGAGAGGTGTACCTCATATTTGGAGTCTTTTTGAGTCAGGGCATGGGAAAGGGGAGCATGACGGAGCAGGTGCGTGTGTCAAGAGAGCTCTAGTTAAGGAGCAATTGAGGATTTCAAGTACTGTACTTCTTGATGCTCATTCTATTGTTGATTGGTGTACTTTAGCATTGTCACAGGGGGTACTCTTGATTCTACAGTGCGTAGATTCTTTTGGTTGGTTGGGGACAGAACTATAGGAGATAGATTGGATTGTCAAACAGTGAAAGACTCTTAAAAAATGCATTCATTCCAAAGCTCCAATAGTAGTACATGGACCATTTGGATAGGAGAGTTGGCTTGTTTTTGCCCCATGTGTTTTTAGTATGATTGGGATCATTGCGAGTCAAGTGAGTGGGTGGATACATGGGTAATAAGTATTTGACTCCTTTATCTTTGACACTCTCTATAAGAAATGATGACATGGACACTTCAGTTGACTATGACCATCTTTCAGATCTTTTGAAGCTAGGAGATTCTTTTGCATTGGTTGCACCACAGGGGAATGATGAGAGGTCAGATTATTGGTTAACATGTTGTGTACAAGGTAAACAAAAGCTTGTACAACCGATGACAGATGGTGATGGGTTCACATATCCTACTGGTTCAGTTGTTGTTGCGGGAACATGGCTGCGAACATACATGATTAGAAAGAATGGAGTTCCCGCATTTGAAGACTATGAGAAGCACAAAACTATTCTTATGTATTCACACCTTGTTATAGCAACAAATGTCAAGTTGTCAAAGCATCAAGGAAGACCAAAGACAAAAGAACTTTGGACTATTACTACTATTGATCATGAAGCACTATTGGAGACCCTGAAGTAAAGAGATGACCCTTCAAGAACACTTGACTAGGTAATAAGTTAACTTAGTGCATTATTTTCTAAGTTTGTTAAGCTTAATTTCAATACATTAATTTGACCTTTCTTAGATTGTATTTTGAGTCAATAAACTTGGTTTTGTATGTGGAATGTAACTTGTGTAGGAGCACCTATGAAGATGCCTATGGTCACCATGGATCCAATTAGAGATAGAAGGACAAAAGGATCCTTAATGGTTAATTGAGATCTTTTGAAGCCTATAATGGCAATTTGTAACAATCAATTTGATTTAAAAGTTAAATGTCCTAAAACTCTTCATATGGACTTATGACCAAAATCATGTATGGGTGGCCAATAGTGCCAAGAAGAGATCTTACATGTCATATACTTATGTCATTTGCATGGTTTGAATTCTTACATGTTTGATTATTGTTTGTAATGCTTTAATGATATTATTTTTTATCAAATTTAACAAGCTTAGTCATGATTAATTTCATAGTTCAAATTTCAAACATACCACTGACAGTCAGTTGAAAGTGGCTCGTATCTCAGACCTCATGAGAGGTATTGACAAACTATTAGGTGCTATGGGATCATGTTTTCAAGATCTACAATAACCTCTCTCGGTTTTGGGAAATTCAACTTCATTTGTATTTGGCAAGGCGATCTCAGTCGATGCCAAAACTTGCAGTGAGGGTCAGTTGAAAGTGGCTCAGTAGCGTATCTTTCAAACCGTCTAACCTGGCATCAAACTGTCAACTCCATTGGCTCCGATTGGCTGGGTAACTGCCAGTGACAACCCCATTCTACCCACAGAGTCAAGAAAATGCTCGCGACCACGCTTGACCCAAGTGACCCCAAGGTGCACTAAGCACGATTGGGCAGTGATCTTTTGGGGCTCGTATCTGGGACCTCGTGAGAGCTATCGACAAACTATTAGGTGCTACGGGATCATGTTTTTAAGGTCTACAATAACCTCTCTCATTTTTGGGTGATTGGACTTCGTTTGCATTTGGCAAGGCAATCTCAGTCGATGCCAAAACTTGCAGTGAGGGTCAGTTGAAAGTGGCTCAGTAGTGTATCTTTCAAACCGTCTGACCTAGCATCAAACTATTCACTCCATTGGCTCTGGTTGGCTAGGTAAACACTAGTGACAACCCCATTCTACCCACAGAGTCACAAAAATGCTCGCGACCATGCTCGACCCAAGTGACCCCAAGGTGCACTAAGCATGATTGGGTAGTGATCTTCTAGGGCTCGTATCTCGAACCTTGTGAGAGCTATCAACAAACTATTAGGTGCTACATGATTGTGTTTTTGAGGTCTACAATAACCTCTCTCAGTTTTGGGCGATTTGACTTCATTTGCATTTGGCAAGGCGATCTCAATCGATGCCAAAACTTGCAGTGAGGGTCAGTTGAAAGTGCCTCAGTAGCGTATCTTTCAAACCGTCCAACCTGGCATCAAACCATCTGCTCCATCAGCTCTGGTTGGCCAGGTAAACACCAGTGACAACCCCATTCTACCCACATAGTCACGAAAATGCTCGCGACCACACCCGACCCAACTGACCCCAAGGTGCACTAAGCACGATTGGGTAGTGATCTTCTGGGGCTCATATCTCAGACCTCGTGAGAGCTATCGACAAACTGTTAGGTGCTATAGGATCATGTTTTTGAGGTCTACAATAACCTCTCTCAGTTTTGGGTGATTCAACTTCGTTTGCATTTGGCAAGGTGATCTCAGTCGATGCCAAAACTTGTAGTGAGGGTCAGTTGAAAGTGGCTCAGCATCGTATCTTTCAAACCATCTGACTTGGCATCAAATCATCTACTCCATCGATGCTAGCTGGCCAGGTAAATGCTAGTGACAACCCCATTCTACCCATAGAGTCATGAAAACACTCACGACCATGCTCGACCCAAGTGACCCCAAGGTGCACTAAGCACGATTGGGAAGTGATCTTGTAGGGCTTGTATCTTAGACCTCGTGAGAGCTATCAACAAATAGTTAGGTGCTACGGGATTGTCTTTTCGAGGTCTACAATAACCTCTCTTAGTTTTGGGTGATTTGACTTCGTTTGCATTTGGCAAGGCCATCTCAGTCGATGCCAAAACTTGTAGTGAGGGTCAGTTGAAAGTGGCTCAGCAGCGTATCTTTCAAACCGTCTGACCTGGAATTGAACCGTCTACTCCATCGGCTCTAGTTGGCTAGGTAAATGCAAGTGACAACCCCATTCTATCCACAGAGTCACGAAAATAGTCGTGACCACACTCGACCCAAGTGACCCCAAGGTGCACTAAGCACAATTAGGTAGTGATCTTCTAGGGCTCGTATCTTGGACCTCGTGAGAGCTATAGACAAACTATCAGGTGCTACAAGATCATTTTTTTGAGGTCTACAATAACCTCCCTCAGTTTTGGGCGATTCGACTTCGTTTGCATTTGGCAAGGCGATCTCAGTCGATGCCAAAACTTGTAGTGAGGGTCAGTTGAAAGTGGCTCAGCAATGTATCTTTCAAACCATCTGACCTAGCATCAAACCATCTACTCCATCAGCTCTGGTTGGCCAGGTAAATGCTAGTGACAACCCCATTCTACCCATAGAGTCACGAAAACACTCGCGACCACGCTTGACCCAAGTGACCCCAAGGTGCACTAAGCATGATTGGGCAGCGATCTTCTAGGGCTCATATCTTAGACCTCGTGAGAGCTATCGACAAACTATTAGGTGCTATGGGATCATGCTTTTGAGTTATACAATAACCTCTCTCAGTTTTGGGCGATTCAACTTCATTTGCATTTGGCAAGGCGATCTCAATCGATGCCAAAACTTGCAGTGAGGGTCAGTTGAAAGTGGCTCAGCAGCTTATCTTTCAAACCGTCTAACTTGGCATCAAACCATCTACTCCATCAGCTCTAGCTGGCCAGGTAAATGCTAGTGACAACCCCATTCTACCCATAGAGTCATGAAAATGCTCGCGACCACGCTCGACCCAAGTGACCCCAAGGTGCACTAAGCACGATTGGGCAGCGATCTTCTGGGGCTTGTATCTCAGACCTCATGAGAGCTATCGACAAACTGTTAGGTACTACAGATCATTTTTTTGAGGTCTACAATAATCTCTCTCCATTTTGGCCAATTTGACTTTGTTTGCATTTGGCAAGGCGATCTCAGTCGATGCCAAAACTTGCAGTGAGGGTCAGTTGAAAATGGCTCAGCAACGTATCTTTCAAACCATCTGACTTGGCATCAAACCATCTACTCCATCAGCTCTGGTTGGCCAGGTAAATGCCAGTGACAACCCCATTCTACCCATAGAGTCACGAAAATGCTCGCGACCACGCTCGACCCAAGTGACCCCAAGGTGCACTAAGCATGATTGGGCAGCGATCTTCTAGGGCTCATATCTCAGACCTCGTGAGAGCTATCAACAAAAAATCAAGTGCTACAGGATCATTTTTTTGAGGTCTACAATAACCTCTCTCAATTTTGGGTGATTCAACTTCTTTTGCATTTGGCAAGACGATCTCAGTCGATGCCAAAACTTGCAGTGAGGGTCAGTTGAAAGTGGCTCAGCAGTGTATCTTTCAAACCGTCTGACTTGGCATCAAACCGTCTACTCCATTAGCTTTAGTTGGTTGGGTAAACACCAGTGACAACTCCATTCTACCCACAGAGTCATGGAAATGCTCGCGACCACGCTCGACCCAAGTGACCTCAAGGTGCACTAAGCACAATTGGGCAGCGATCTTTTGGGGCTCATATCTCAGACCTCGTGAGAGCTATCAAAAAACTGTTAGGTGCTACAGGATCTTGTTTTTGAGGTCTACAATAACCTCTCTCAATTTTTGGAAATTCAACTTTATTTGCATTTGGCAAGGCGATCTCAGTCGATGCCAAAACTTGCAGTGAGGGTCAATTGAAAGTGGCTCAGCAGCGTATCTTTCAAACCGTCTGACCTGGCATTGAACCATCTACTCCATCGGCTCTAGTTGGCAGAGTAAATGCCAGTGAAAACCCCATTCTACCCACAGAGTCATGAAAATGCTCGCGACCACGCTCGACCCAAGTGACCCCAAGGTGCACTAAGCATGATTGGGCAGTGATCTTCTAGGGCTTGTATCTCAAACCTCATGAGAGCTATCGACAAATTTTCAGGTGCTACAGGATCATGTTTTTGAGGTCTACAATAAGCTCTCTCAATTTTGGGCGATTTGACTTCGTTTGCATTTGGCAAGGCAATCTCAGTCGATGCCAAAACTTGCAGTGAGGGTCAGTTGAAAGTGGCTCAACAACATATCTTTCAAACCATTTGACCTGGCATCGAACCATTTGTTCCATTGGCTCCGGTTGGCCAGGTAAATGCTAGTGACAACCCCATTCTACCCACAGAGTCACTAAAACGCTCGCGACCACGCTCGACCCAAGTGACCCCAAGGTGCACTAAGCATGATTGGGCAGCGATCTTCTGGGGCTCGTATCTCAGACCTCATGAGAGCTATCGACAAACTATCAAGTGCTATGGGATTGTGTTTTTGAGGTCTACAATAACCTCTCTCAATTTTGGGTGATTCGAATTCGTTTGCATTTGGCAAGGCGATCTCAGTCGATGCCAAAACTTGTAGTGAGGGTCAGTTGAAAGTGGCTCAGTATCGTATCTTTCAAACCGTCTGACCTGGCATCAAACCGTCTACTCCATCAGCTCTGGTTGGCTAGGTAAATGCCAGTGACAACCCCATTCTACCCACAAAGTCACGAAAACGCTCGTGACCACGCTCGACCCAAGTGACCCCAAGGTGCACTAAGCACGATTGGGCAGTGATCTTTTCGATTGTTGGATTCATAGAGGACTGGGACTATATCAGTGGGAAACTCAAGAGAAATTTTCAATACCAAGTTGATGATGCCTTCATGATGCATGATAATGCAGTTCTTTGTGTTGACATTAGTCATGATTCAAAGATGTTGGCTTTAGGTTCACAGGGTGGGAAAATTGAGGAGGACGTGCTCGCAATTGAATCCCAAAATACATATGTATGATGGCTTCGACAAAATATTTATTGGTGTCACTTGCATGAAGTGGTATGTTTGTGGAGAGCTAGAAATGACATGCTCTAGATATAGCACCAAGCGTCCAATCAAAACACAGATGCATTAACACTTGTGTTGCAATAAGATCCAGATGGCACTATTCAGTAAATTAGTCCCTTTGCGTCTATCTCATGTTTATGAATAGATGTCTGTAAGCCTTTATTGCTTTTAGGTTAAAAGCATTATCATTTATAGTTTAGTTGATTCATTGTAAATCATATATGAGGAGTTGTACTCGGATAATTGAAAGGGCGCTTACGCTTCTCAATAGCGAAGTGACCCAACTGTTGGTGTTGGTTGAGTCTTTTTGTTTGGGCTTTAAAGGTCATTTTGTAAGTGTTTCTTTCAAAGACAAATCTGTTCACCAACAAGAAGTTAAACCTCAAACATAATAAGCTCCATGAACAGGGTATTCCAAAGTAAAGAAAAACAAATGTAACTTTAACAAGATATAATTTAAATCATAGTCAAGATATAACTTCACCATTCAATTCCACAAACATGAATAATAAATATGTATATACAAAAGATGACGCAAATATAACATATAAATGAATATGTTCTATATATGTATCAAATGTATCAAAAGTATGTCCATATACAAATATGGCACATGTCATTTCAAAATGTCTACAAAATCAATGTTTTAAGGTGTACAATGTGGCATATATGCCATCTCAAAATGTGCCAAGTGTCATCTCTAAATGACCACAAAACTAAAACTGCATCCTATGCTGTAGGGGGATCATCAAAATGTAGCCTCTTTGAAGAAGTGTTGGGCTCTGATTGATCCTACATAAAAAATGAGTTCAAACCAAAGTTAGATTGCTTACTTTATATGATTTGTACACACACACACACACACACACACACATATATATATATATATATATATAATTCATAATTTTCAAACACTAATTTAATTAAAATTATAACTGAATACAAATAAATTTGTACCTGGTCTCTCGATCGCCTACCATGATCAGGTGTCCTAACATAAGTCCTAGGTAGCGAAGGGACCATGCCAACAATACCAACTCTGACCTATAAATATATATTTGCAATAATGAGATTAGTAGACTGGTGCAACATAGAGTAATAAATCTACAAAATAGGATGATAGCATAATAAAATTATAAATTGATTGAACTAAAATTAAAACTTACATCTGGTGATCCCTCCTCTGGAATAGTGGGCTGGGTCAACAAAGAAATGAAAGATTCTCATGGGACCTCCCTCACAGTCGGAGTAACCTATGAGAGTAAAAAGATTGTCAATTATATATCAATGTACTTCATCATAGCAACCCTAGTTACAAAATACAAATAACAATATGTAAAAGTCTACGTACAATCAGGCTATCACTCCAAATCAAGACACTTGTAACCCTACACCGCTGAACCAGTGTCGGGACATCATCAATAGCCACACCCTATACAATAAAGTGCAAGTAAAATATTTATTACTACACACAAGTGGCATACATATGCATGCATAATTAATCTTAAACAATTAACTACCTTTCCTTTGTTGACACCTGATGAAGGAACCCCCTCACGCCCCCCACCAACGTTGGCTATAGCTTGCAAGAACACAATAAGATGACAATATATATTAGTAAATGTATGAATTTTATTGCTCTAATTGATAGAGATTTAAGCATGTACACCAAATGATATAAAAAAAAACTAATGGGTTCATAATTTATAATATATCGTATAGTCATCAAGGCCAAATAAAATGGCCAAAAGTGTGGACTCATTCACCTGTCTCACCTCCTCATGTGTCATTGACTGAACATAAATGGAAAAAATATATATACATAAGTGCATGCAATCATTAAAACTAATCTAAATAAATAAATTATTTTTAAATTAAATAAGTCATGTGACAAATTTATTTATAATGTTTACTCTTACTGTATCAACAGGAGTCAATGGCTCTATGTGCACCTCCTGAGCACTCTCATGAGATGTAGATGCTCCATGAGGTGTTGTAGCCTTTGCAGTAGCCTCTCCTGTATCTCCCTCATCAATATCATGAAACTGATATATATCAGAATCAGTAAGCGGTCCGAGGCACATATGCTTGCACATAATGCACGTATGGGGCTTGCATACATGTGAACTTTGACGAGATGTCCATGTGCCAGTAGCATCCACAGGAGGCAACACTAACCTAGTCTATGTGATCAACTAATCACTTAGTAAATGAATTGCCCTAATAGTCTGTTCAGCAGCCTCTCTAATGATATCAGGATGCTGCACTAAAGGAAGGGGTGCAACATCAATGGGGGGGACAAAGGTAGTGGCCTTTCGGTGCTGGGAAGATGGCCTAGTTTGAGGAGCTCCTCTGCTTACGCCCATGTTGGGCCTCATACTCCAATAATAAACATGTTGACCAAGCACAAACTCAGCATACAATTTTTTAAGGAAATAAAATGGGACCTCCAAATTGCTATGTGGTGGTTTATCAAAAACCATCCACCAGCGATCCCAAAAGTTTGTGCACATTGCTTCATTTGTGCACCATTTTATTGATAATTTGGGCTTTTTGGGGTCAACTGGTATTCTAGTTTTAGGATCGACAAAAAGGGCAGCTATATCTTCCTTAGTTATATTAAGGGCTGCAATCCCATCATGGTCAAGCCCGTCATCAAATTGGTTGTGCATATCATCACGCCAATGAAGAGTAGCATTATGTTACTGTGTGAGTGTGTCAATATTTCCAACAATTGTATTTAGTGTGGTAAGCATGGGAGCTAATGTAGGTATATTTTGATACATGTTTTGGAAACCTCGTATTGTGTTCAAATTTTCTTCTATCAAATCTTGTAAAGATTTAGGGTTTAGATATGGGGGATTGTTTTCGGGATTGTTATTTGGAGGGTGATTTTCTTCATTGTTTTCAGCCATGCCTAATTAAATAAAAAACAAATCTAAGTTTCAAATATTATTACAAATATAAATACAAAACCCTATTTTAAAAAAAAAACACTACATTTACAATGAAAATGAAATAAATTAATAAAAATATACAATTAACTACTTACCAAATATGCTTGAAGTCAAATTTGACGTTTTGAATATCAGGTATCTGAAAATATATTGGGTATCAGAAAACCGCGGCTAGAAAATGATAAAATCACGCTAGGAAATGAAGAATAGGGCTCGCGGGTGCAGGATATATGCCACAGTTATCGGGTACCCGAAAATATCAGGTACTCGATATTTTCGGGTACCCGATTAGGAATGTGCTTTGGTGGCAGGCTTGCCCAGGTGTACTGACACCCAGGCCTACTAAAAAGTCTTTCATGCACTTTTGGACGAGTGAAAAGTGAATATTTTTTACATCGCCACTTTTTGGCCCCTCATCTTCTTGCACATACCCTACATCCTCAAGAGTCGTAAAATTGATACTATGGTATTTTGGTTGATATACTTGACTGTGACTTCAATTCCTTCAAATTAGTTCTCTTCATTGTGAAATGGTACAGACTACGATTCAATAAAAATTATCCTGATAGAACTGTTATTGAACATGACAATGGATTTTCAATGATTAATATAAGGTTATTTGAGCTAGTTGGAGAAGAGCCCTATATTCTTCCAAGCCAATGTCAACAAGTATTTTACTCAGAGGTTCCACATAAATCAGGTTGGTCATTTTTTGTTAGACATGATCCAAGAGGAAGACCAATAAAGTATAATGTGATGGAAGAAGATAGTGAGGAAAATGAAGAAGTGGAAGATGATGTAGAACTAGATCACGATCAAGAGCTAGTCGAAGAAGAATATGAAGAAGAAGATGATGATGATGATGTTGCTACTGATGAGGATGCTGCTACTACTGATGAGGATGATGATGAGGATGATGATGATGATGAGGATGATGATGATGATGATGATGATGATGATGTTGATGCTGATGCTGATGACGATGATGACAATAGTGGTGGTGATGATGTCATCGATGACGATGATCTTGATGATGAGATGGATGAAGAATAATATCAATGACATGAATGAAATGTAAAATTATGCTAGATGTTTGGCATGTTCTAATGATTGTTTTATATGTACAACTCTTATTCACCTTGTTTTTATATGTCCTACTTATATATCTTTGATCTTTTGTTGACATAAATTTCATTCTAAAAGATTGTATTTAATCTCTATATACTTAAACAACCTCACTAGTTAAGACTGTTCTCATTTGTAGTGGGCATGAATAGAATCAAATCACTTGAAAGACACCAATATTTAGACATGCACAAATTAGTGACGTGATTAAGAAAATTACCTTTCTTTACAATTGTATGATTTTCTTTGGTTTGTCATTTTGTCTTGAGTGTCTAGTGATTTAAACCAAAGACTTCAACTTAGCCAAAAAATGTGCAAGTCTACATTAGTATGTTTATTTTTATTGTAATTATAATTAGTATGAATGAACAAAATAATAACAATGCAATATTTGTGATAATACAATATTTGTCAAAATAGCGTCGATGACTTCAGTCAATGTGCCTATGTGTCAATGTGGTGTTGGCCCATGCATTTTGAAGACATCACGCACAACAAGTAATCCTAGGCATCAATTTTGGGTTTTCCCAAATAGAAAAAAGGTCTGGATACGTAATTATATTTTATGTTTAAAAATAATGTGACAACTAATCATTTTATGAAAAACTGATGTACATTTGGTATTGTCAGGGAAATACTAAATGTGAATACTTTCGGTGGGTCAATCAAACCACATTTACATCTACCCCATCTACATCTATATCTGATGTAGGAAATGAGTGCAACTTGTGCAAGGCTCGAGAGGCAGCTAGTGCCGCCAAGATTGCTTCAATGGCGAAAGCAGAAATCATATTTTTGCGTTCCCTCTTTTTGTGTAGTTTGTGCACTACTTTGTTGGGACCATATACGTAAATGTGGTTAACAGAGGGCTATTGTAGATACTGATTTTTTTTTTAGAATTTCTAGTAGATACACATAAAGAACATGCACATAAACATGATAAATGAGAAACATAAATGTAGATATCACAATAGCTGACAAACATAAATGTAGGCATCATAATCACCATTTTTTGGAGATACAACATAATTGAATGGTATACCCAGATGATGGAACTAGAGGAGTAGTTGCATTGCATCATCTGGGTATACCACTCAATTATGTTGTGTTTCCAAAAAATTGTGACCATGATGCCTACATTTATGTTTCTCAGTTTTTGTGTCCCAGGACCCCTTATGACCCTTTACAACCATTTATGATCTCTAAGAATACATCTTATATATCTTAAAATATCATAAAGCATCATAAAAGGCTCCTAGGAGGGGTCAGATGAGCTTCCACCTTCACGTAGTTGGCCCTGTTAAGTAGATAATGTTAAACTATTCTTCAAAAAAAGAGAAGCTCAATAATTTAAAATCTCAATCCATGTACAAAAAATATATATCAATCCATCTCAATGGCTACCAAATCAACAAATCTTTGTCAAGAACCCAGTCGCAAAGAAACACCATAGATCACACCGTGAACCTGCACATCAAATTCGGACCAAAGTAGTTAAGAAGTCACTTGAATTAGATATGAATGCAATCAAGTCTGCATATATCCCATGAACACATCAGGAAGAATGCATCTCGTATCGCCGCACTAGCTTCTTGTGTTGGAGCAGTCACTGTGACAAGTCTTGATTTGGTAGGATCCATTCCAAATCCAAGTCTCTAGACTCAACTCAATAATCCATGACCAGCTACCAAATCTATTGCAAAGTTCTTTCCAAATTGTGTTGGAGCAGTTGCTGTCACAAGCCTTGATTGGGTAGGATCCATTCCAAATCCAAGTCTGTAGACTTGACTCAATAATCCACGAGCCGCTACCTAATCTACTACAAAGTTATCTCAGAATGATCCATAATCAAATCACGAGTAGAAATCAGATCTACAAGAACATCATTCTGAATTGATACCAACTCGATCGACAAATATATATATTTTTTAAAAATTTGATTATCGTTGTAACTACAATAGCTTCAAAACAATGACAGTGGTCCATTGCAAACATCTGACATCCATCCGTCGCAATAATAGAATCACTTTCAGAAAACAACCAGAAATGATGGATATCTATCGTAAATGTCCAACGCATGTCTGTCACATGTACAGCATAGTCATCGTTACAAACCATAAATGACGGATATGCATCGTAAAATTTTGACGGATATTCATTGCATTAAAAGAATTTTCATTGGCAAACATGTTAAAAATGATGGCTACTCATTGAACGATTTTGATGGGTCATTGTCGTTTGTTATTTTTTTGTAATGTATAGGCGTCACAATTGCGACGGCCACAAATAGATCTGACAACAGGTTCACTATGTTGGCACCCTCTTTTTGCGACAACCATGGTTGTCGTAATTATGACACCTAACAAAACCATCGATCTTTCTGACTAGAAAACTACGACACCAAGTGGTGTCGGTTAATCGACAGTTTACTATCTAAATTCAAACGTGTAGCCGTCAGAAAAAGGTCTCAAATGTACTAGTGACTATTTCCCTGCAATACCAAATGTACATCAGTTCTTCATAAAATGATTAATTAGTTGTCACATTATTTTTTAATCATAAAATATAATTACATATCCAAACCTTTTTCCTATTTGGGCAAATCCAAATTTGATGCCCATAATTACTTGTGCATGACATCTTCAACATGCATGGGGCAAGACCACATTGACACATATGCACATTGACCAAAGTCATCGACGCTATTTCGACAAATATTGCATTATCACAAATATTGCATTGTTATTATTTTGTTCATTCATACTAATTATAATTACAATAAAAAGAAACATACTAATGTAGACTTGCACATTTTTTGACTAAGTCAAAGTCTTTGGTTTAAATCACTAGACACTCAAAACAAAATGACAAACCAAAGACAACCATGCAATAAAAAGAAATTACTAAGTACTTAAGAATTAGCTCACTCCATTGTAAGGAACAAAGAGAATCCCCTGTGATTTAACATCATTGATGTGAAAGGAAATAGAAAATTAGTAGAAGCAACTCTCATATAAGTAAGAAATTTAAAACAAGGTGAATAAGAGTAGTACATATAAAAAATTCATTAGAACATGCCAAACATCTGGTATAATTGTAAATTTCATTCATGTGATTGTTATTCTTCTTCATCCATCTCATCATCAAGATCGTCATCATCAATGACATCATCACCACCAATATTGTCATCATCATCATCACCATCAGCATCATCATCATCATCATCATCATCATCATCATCATCATCATCCTCATCAGTAGCAGCATCATCGTCATCAGTAGCAGCATCATCATTATCAGTAGCAGCATCATCATCATCTTCTTCTTTGACTAGGTGTCAATCGTGATCATCATCTACATCATCATCCACTTCTTCATCTTCCTCGGTATCTTCTTCCATCTCATCATACTTTATCGACCTTCCTCTTGGATCATGTCTAACAACAAATGACCAACCTGATTTATGTGGAACCTTTGAGTAAAATACATGCTCACATTGGCTTGGAAGAACATAAGGCTCTTCTCTAACTAGCTCAAACAACCTTGTATTAATCATTGAAAATTCACTGTCATATTCAGTAACAGTTCTATCAAGATCATTTTTATTGAGTCGTAGTCTGTACCATTTCATAATGAAGAGAACTAATTTGAAAGAATTGAAATCACAATCAAGTATATCAACCAAAATACCATAGTATCGATTTTGTGACTCTCAAGGATGTAAGTCATTTCTAGATGAAATATTAGTCACCTGAAACACTGCACTTATCCCAGAATCACAAGTTCTCTTTGTGTCATCCAACTTTTTGATGTGAAATTTATAACCATTACAAAACATAGCCTTGTGGTGTTTCACCTGCAATATGTGAAACATTTATAAATTATTGCATCATGAGTTGAAAAACATACGGTTAATTAATTAGACAAATTGTAAGTACCTGGTGATGGGTGAACCCACAATAGTGGGTTACACTTTTTTAGACATGCTGATTTTTGCTGAAATAACAATTTTTTAATAAAATATGATTATTTAAGCCTTGAGAGGTTCCATTTGAATGAATTAATTACAAATAGTTAGCTCAAAACCTCTTGATAAAAAAATATATTGATATAACATCTATACTCCTCATTCATACCTACAATGGAGTCTCCTTTGCACCTATTAAAATGCTAACAAAAAATCACTTCAACTTTATCTTTGGCAGATCAAATGAATCCATTTGGAAAACTTATCTATGTAGAAAGGTACTATTAAGAAAAATATTTCTAATGATTATAATGTTAATATATATTAAGTTTATTATGACTTTGTATTTTTAGTTTTACTAAACATAGATATTTCATCGTATGTCTACCTCTACGTTTGACGCTTATGAAAAAATAGTAAATGAGAGAAAAAAAATCTAAAAAATATCTATGCCCTAGGTATTGAAGTTCTCTTTATATATAAATTTTTTTAAAAAAAATTAGAAAAATACACAAGTTATAAGCTATATAGTCAAGGTATGTCAAAATTATGGTTTAGTCAACTTCAAATGTTAATAAAATATGAAACAATCATGATAATGTCATCAAACCAATTGCCTGTCATCCATATGGATGTTAAAAAACTAAATTCAAAAGAATCACATTGATATCTATTTTAGAAAAAAAGTTATGCTCTATGAAAATAATGTAAATCTTTGAAAATGACATTTTCAGCAACATACTAGTTTTCATGGGAGAAAGAAAAAAATAATCAAATCAATTCAATATATATATATATATATATATATATATATATATATATATATATAATCTAGAAAAAAAATCTTAAAATACTCTAATTTACTTCATCTTCCGATTCTAAACGGTTTAACAAGAATATGCATTCGAATCTGAATTTTTTTTTCAAAATGAAGAGTTCAGTGTCCGTTCAGGCAAAAAAATATAACCCACTATTGTGGGTTCACCCTGATCTCTTAAACCATATGCTAAATCTATTTCCTTTTCTGTAACATTGGGATCTCCATTACGATGAGCTTGTATAATCAATGAAGATATGGATTCACATGTTAATATATAACCATCATGCTGACATCATTCAATCCGTGTTGTCATCTAATCTTGATTGTTTGCAATTAATAAATGTATTGCATCCCACTCTATAGCAGCTGTACAAAAGTAAATACATGACTTTCAATAGATTTATTTTGAAGATTAAGAATTAATTAACTACAATAACATCTCATAATTTATTACCTTTCAGTTTCCTGAATCTACCGTTGCCCACCAAGTACTCCCCTTCAAATTTTTTAATTGAGTCGAGATCCCAAATGCAATCTAAATGGGTCTTTACTACAAAATTAGGAAGATATTAAGTAACGTACACCTTCATCTGGTATATCATATATTCCTCAACCATAAAGCCATCGGGATGTATTTTTTATCTTACCAAACCTTTAAAAATTTTTAAGTGTCTCTCAACCATCCACATTGACCTAGAATGTACAGGTCCACATAATTCAATCTCCTCAACTTGGTGTATGAGGTAGTGTTCTTGTGCATTGAAAAAATGGAGGTAAACACTTTTTCATTTCACACATTAATCGACAAATTTTTTTCTTCCAATATTTTATATCTTCTTTATGAATTTCTTTAGATAACAACCACCTACAAGGGATTCAAGACATAAATATATAAATACCAAACTTTACAATATATTACTTGTTTGATATATTGAACAAATATCACTGCTTACCTTATGTATTTTCCAAGATCATATATCACTTGTTTGATATTATTGTCAAAGTTCTTTGGGAGAGATAGGGGTAGCAAATACTGCAATAATTCTCAACTGATTATTTCATACAATGAAAATTGAATGCAATTACACAAACACACTAATAAATTTGGTATCGTTTAGTAATAGACGTCACTATTTTTTAGTCGCAAAATATGACGTCTTTCCTTTTCCATCGCAATTACAACTTCAATCCGTTGTTATGCAGCCCCTTCATTGTGACATCAACCCCGTTGCAGTTCCTTATATTAACGTCGCAATGGCGATGAATACCATAGTACTTACGACGCGCTTGCCAAATATTGTGACAGAAAATCTGTCATAATTCTATGCGTATACATCACAATGGCGATGAACACCCAAGCAACTGTGACGGCTAGAGGCTTGTCGCATGGTCGCATGCACTTGAGAAGCTGCATGTGATCATGAGACAAGCATGAAACTGCACCACCGAAACCGTTGCACTTGCGACGAACACCCAAGCAACTGCGACAGCTAGAGGCTTGTCACATGGTCACATGCGCTTGGGAAGCCGCATGTGATCATGTGACAAGCATGAAATCCATTGTAATTCTATGTGTAACCATCGCAAGTGTGACATACACCCATCAAAATTGCAACGACATTTGGGCATCGCCAATACAGCAAATCTGTCGTAATTCTATGCGTATACATTGCAATGGTGACGAACACCCAAGCAACTATGACGGCATTTGGGCATCGCCAATACAGTGACCCCATCATAATTATGGAGGTCAGAGTCATAATTTTGATGGATTCAAGATAAAATTTTAAAAAAAAATAGTTGTGCAGCAATGCCTTGGCTGGGGCACTTTAAAGATGAGAGTTTCTACTTTAGGGAATTACCGGAAGCATTGAAAGGGTGGGAGTGGCTGAAGAGCAAGACAATGCTGGGGAGGAAGTATATCCGTAGAGTGAAGGTGTATAACTCTATCACTGCTCCATATCAAACTTTAAAAAGGTCCAAATTTTATGGCCAAACTACAATTACTCTCAGTGTGCGAGGTAACAAAGTGTTCGCTTCTCCGACACCAGGTAGAGTTATTGAAGATCCTGATTGGTTGAAGAAAGTGCAAGAGTATTTTGATGGAAAGAAGGATGATAGTAAGTGTTTATGGACAACATAAATGTAAGTGTTTATGGACAACATAAATGAATTTAAGATGTTATTAATGTGGTCCTATCTGGTTAGCATATTTGCTGTTGAATTACATATTTCTTAGTAATAGGCCTATTGGGAGTGAATTGATTGAGCGACGTGACTGGTCTTTCTTTTGTGCTCACATGAATACCTAACTGAACACATGCTACGTCTATCACTGAGCTTCTTGCTGCCTCTGAATTTAGTAATATTTTTGCAAGACTTCAAGCTCTTTCTTTTATCATCTAAAGATGACAAGTGTCAATGGAAACATAGATAAAACGGTTAGAACTATTTGAGTTTAGGGTTTCACATTTTTATGCTAAAATTTGAGCAGATGGATTCATTTCGCAAAAGTGCAGCATTCATGATATTTTATGGGAGCCGCCAATATAGGTGCACTGCCAAACAATATTAGGTAAATTTCCCCAATTGTGAATTTTCCCTTTTTGTAACATTTAGATTGTTGCATAGTTAAATTAATAATTATTCATCACTTTATATCAATCTTTACTGTTCCACTATTTGATTATATATTAGCTGAATAACAAAGCCCCATCTAATCATACAAGGAAAGTTAGTAGCCTCGCATCTTACAACCATTTTGAGACAATTAAGAAAGTTACCATGAAGAAGTGAAGCCAAGCTACCATTTACATAGTAATGGAAGATGAGATGAAGCCCATTCTCAATGCAGCATCCTATTAATGAGGTTGCATTGGGATGACACACATGCCCTATGATACCCAGCTTTGTTAGAAACTCTTTCTCTTTCTGTTCATCAGTGTTTCCTTTTGCTAGTCTTTTAACTGCTATCATCTGTCCATCTTTTAACTGCTATCATCAGTGTTCACATTATAAATCACTTTCCTACCATTTCTTCATAAAATAAGAACATTGATAGTAGATGAGTCAGATCCAATTTTGGTGATTTGCCATGTTTCAAATTTGGGTATGATTCAGATTTGATTTGATATTTTGCTATTACAGAAATGTTTTGAGGTTTGACGTCAATGCCAAAGGGGGAGACTATTGGCAATTTGTCATTGATGTCAAATAATCTTGTGGAGTCACTTTTCTTTTTTATTATGATAATGAGAATGTTTTGTGAAGATTTCTTTAGACACACACAGATCATATTAACAGTGACAAGTATTATACTGTTCGAGATGTATCCATTATAAAACCTATACATGATAAGTGTGTTGATGTATTGGTGATACTCAAACTTAACAACTCAAGACTTATTGATGATCAAGTTAAACAAAGGCCCATCAATGTCTACATACTGAGATAAAACACCACACATCCCTCAATGATCATCCTTGATCATTTGACCCATTGGTCTATAACTTCAATAAAAAAATCTCAAAACCCACCTACTCAATTAGGTCTCACAAACTAGGTTCTTTTGCTTTGATTGTCATAGTGGTTGTCAAGTTGACAAACATAGTTGTCAATCTTGACAACATTTTGACAACTTTTTAAATGCAATTTTTGCAAGTTTTAGAGTGTATAGGTAGTTATTACAACAAGAAGACAAGAAGATAGTATGGTGGAGGCAAGAATGGGCATCTTACCTTGAACAAGATCACAATCACAAGATGGAGGATAGAGACACTGTAGTTGCAAAGATGGAGTAGTCAATACTATGATAGCATTGAGCAAGCCTTTGAAGGAGTCTTTGAATGATACTTGTCGTAAGGAGTCTTTGAATGATACCTACATTATAGAAAGAAAAGTATAAATTAGACAAAATAGAGAAATATTTAGTATCTTATTGAGCTTCACTTTGTTTCGAGAATAGTTTAATATTCTCTACTAAACAGGGCCAACCAAGTGAAGGTGGAAGCTCATTTGGCCCCACCCCCCTCCCCCTAACATCACTCTACATTTCCTGTTAACATCTAACATTCATTCATTCTTTCAACCATTAATAAAATGTAACATTCAATCAATATCACATGATAACATTCATTAACACATTAGATTCATTAACACGCAACATTCATCAATATTCTGCATTAACACATAATTCATGAACATTCATTAGCACATAATTAAATTCATTGAGACATAAAATTCAATCATTATCAATTAAGGTATGTAGATGACAATCATTTCTTTTTTTTTCTTTCTAATTTGTTTTTCTATGTAAGCTCTAAGAGGAGCATCAATGTTATCATCATTTCCCCCCTCATCAGTTGTTTTGTTCTCTATTCTTGATGATCTCAAATTCCTATGCTGCTGCAAAGGGGGGTCCTCTGCAATAACAAATAAAAGAGTTAAATTAAAAATATTTTATTATAATTGTTACAAGTATTTAATTATTTTAAAGAACATAACTGTGGCGCTCTTTACCTGATCTGGCCACATCATTTTTTCTGGACTCAACCTCAACATGCTCATGAACACTGACCCCTTGATCCTCTACAACTGCTATACAAAATGTTACGTTAATCCAAACACCAATTGAAATTACATATAAAAATTTTAATAGCAAATGTATACCTCCACCACTAGGATGCACATCATGCGAACCTTCATCATGCACAGATTGTGTAGAAGGATTTTCAGGCTACATTCCAATATCCTACGCATTGTTATCATTGCTTGCTTAAAATAGATATACTCACTTTATATTGGAACTTAACATCAAATAGACTAATTGGTAAAGTATTCAATTTGAAATAAATTTCATTTAGCTTATTTACCTGTGGCCTAGATGCATCATTATTAGAACCTTGCGCACTGATTTCAGCTCATAGCCTTTCAGCCACGGCTCTATAGCCTTGTTGGAAGCCAATTCTCTTGTCCTCTTCTGTGAGGCATCTATTGAACTCTGAGCCCTATATTTTTTCTTGGTATGGTGAATTTTACTTGCATTGTTTCATCAAAAAAAAATTCCTTGCAATATATATAAAATTTGATACAATTTTTCATTTACTAATACTTACAACTCGTGCTTGAAGTTTTGAAAAACCACCAGAGCCAAGCTTGTGTGTCCCGTGCTTTTCTAGTCTTGCCTTTGTTGCCTTTGATGTGTTAGGCAATCTATGAAAAGTTTGAAATATGTTAGATCATATAAATATAGAGGTTAATTAGTACATAATTACATTCTCAACAGTATCACATACCTTGCTCTACTCTCTACTGGTGTAATTCCTTTGTTCATGTCATCTTTATACTTTCCATCCAAAATTAGAGCCTGCCACTCAGCCTCAGGAACATAGGGCGGACGCTCGTGCCTGGGGTTAACCTGTAATTTTTTCCTATACTGGTCCCTAATATACTTCAAACATAAACTAGCTCTTTCAAGGAGCCTGTTTCTCTCGAATGCACGAGGTCCAAAAAGCTGGGTCATACTCTCTACAAGATCATCCTTCAACTTTTTTTCTTGGTTATTCCACCTTTTAAGTAAAAAAAAACATGTTAGACTCATAAATGAAGTGAAGCTACCTTTAATATAGTTCAAGAAATGGATGAAAAGGAAAACTATTCTAGCAATGATATGAAATCAAAATAGTGGTTTGGGGTTTTAGTTAGGATATGATGTTCCACCATGTACGTAGGGTGGGCCTGAATATCCGCAAACACTCATCACCAAGTTTTCACCAGAAAACATCATTCCCTACAAAACAATCATGGGATCATTAGTCGATGAAGAGTGATCAAAAACTAAATTACTATTATATCACTATAGAATAATAATAACTTTAAAGTACCTAGAACTTTGGCTACTTTTAAGGGAATGTCTTCATCGTTGCTGATGATCAATATGAAATCCTTCACCGTTCCCATACTAGGAACACGGGAACATCTAGGAAATGATGCTGCATCGAGACTTGTTGCATCTCCTATTGCAAAAAATGAAAACCATTATCAAATGCCTCCAAGAAATAATACTTCAAGGGAAATAAATTGGTGCAGAGCACCCATGGCATAAACACAATCAAGGGATCTACATCGTAAACACATAACACTTAAACACATAACAAAAGAGAGAAAAAGAGGGATTTGTGTACCAATAGATGGTGCAATAGTTGATGCCTGTAGGCTACATGTTGCTGACATAGCAGTCGGAAAGACAGTTGTGGTTGTCCTAGATGCAGGCAGCGTTGTCATAGCATCATGGAAAGGAGCTAAAGAATAAAATTGTTAGAGCATGCATAAATATAGAACGCATCGACTAGCATGGACAAGATTGTTAGAGCATTAAAAAAAAGGATTGTTCAAGCATGTATTGTCAATGATTATGATCATTCCTATATATATTCAGTGGAAAACACAAGTGGGGAATGGAACATGCGATCTACCTGAACCACCTGCAGTACCCTCATCATGGGAATGGGGTTCAAAATTACGCAAATAACTCTATAAAGACAACGCATCCATAGTTTAATTAATGCCATAAAAGAGCATAACATAAAAACCATTATTGAACTCTTGTTATAATTAAAAATTTCATTAATACTTACTTTTAAGTTTTTAGAAGTGTGCAACAAGTCAACTCCCCTCTCTTTTATTTCCTGAGTCTGAGGCTGTATGGATGCCAAACGTAAAAGTTCTTTTTCAATTTTCTTTAGCAGCTTTTTAATGGAATCGATCGGGTCATCGGTCTCTGCTAAATCAATAAAAAAAGGGTCCTTAAGGGGGGACTCCTAAGGGACTGTAGCTTGCTTTCCCTCTCTCTGACCACCGGCCCTTTGTGACAATAATAGTATTAGTATTATCAAAATTACTCCAAAACAATGAAGAAAACAACATTAAAAAAATAACATTTTGCTTCTATCTAGTTTGCACAATTACAATGAGTTTTACCTGCTCATGTGTAGATAAGCTGGGAATATCGTCACCATCCCCTCCGGGTGGTTGCTCCATATTGTACCCCTGTGTCAAAGATCAAGTATAAAAATGTTAGCCAAAAATTTAATAACTAAATGGTATGTTGGAGTCATTGATTAGAAGTTGGTTTAATAGTATGTACCACCCCCATGATAGTAGCCTCGTTTGTATCTATGTGGTTCAAATTGTAATCAATAAGCAGCTCTTCCCCTGCATGTATTGACTCTATCACACAGATGAATACACAATTTCCCTCGCGCACCTCAAATATGCAATTGGGTTGCTTTATAGTTAACCCAGGTCATGTACTATTTATAAAATCCGCAATATTCCCTATTGCTTTTGGCCTTCCATCAATGTATATAGCCACACTTTTACTTTGATTATTGTCTTGCTATTGTATATAATTTTCCGAGAGTGCATACCTACGCATACTTTTTTTATATTGAACAATATGCATCCAACTTTTGTAATCGTAACATGGTCCAACATACTCCATCAATTTAGAAACTTTGTTGTAAGACACCTTTATGCCGTCCATAGAAAATAGGCCCAAACCATGTAATGATGATGGTGCTATGCGATATATCCTCTCGTTAACACAAAAATCAATGTTTATTGGAGGAAGTTCCTTGGGTACCCAATGTTTCTATAGATGTTGGTACCTCAAGGGCACCTCGATGTCGCCTTTCATCTCATCATCATAAGAACATGACCCCCCTTGAGCAAGGAAAAATTTCATGCGTTTATTGAATTTCCTTCTAGTCCTTTGACCTCTAGTTAATCTCCCTGTTCTAAATAAACTGCATGTCTCACTTTCCTCTTCTATTCCTATATTTCCCTCACTCAAGGAAGACACTTCTAACAAATACCTATTTGATGGTACCTGCAAATGGGAGAGATCTTAGAAGACATCAATCTTACTTTTGATAAGTGTATTAAATAGACTGTTTATAAGGTGTATTGACTCATACCTGTCGATCCATGAGACTGTGCGGGATGCTCCTGAAAGGGGTTCAGTTTCCTGCAAATGTAATTCAATTATCATGAGCATAATCACATCATAATCATAATCACATCCATCATAAGCATCACATAAAAATTAAAAACATTAAAAGGTACACATTATAATACTTAAATTTGTGTTTCTTGTTAATCCATCAACTCACCTTGGAGTATGTGTTTGGAAATCAAGTAATTACAGAGTATTTTGTGTCTTGAAGGTGTTCCTAGCCTAAGTACCCATCTCTTGTTCATCTCAAGGGTTCCATACCTAATAAGGCCGTTAGATTTGTGAAGCTTGTGTTGAGTTGGAGGTGCAGGATTGGGATGGAGACAAAATCATGTTAGTAACCATTGAAGGTTGAATGTATCTTGCCTAGGGTGTCTTGTGGATGAAATAAAATAATTTGTTGTTTACCCATTTTCCAAGTGAGTATGTTGATAGACCAAACCATAAGGTCTATCCCTGTGGGTAGGTGTTGAGATTGACCAAAGGATTGTTGATCATTGCCTTTAGTAGAGGGTCCATTGCCATTCCCTGTTGCATCATAGGAAACCATAGATATATTGCCAAATAGTTTCTTTTCATGTCTAGTCAGTAATGAGAAAATCTAAGCCCACATGAAGAACTCTTATGTAGATTCACAAGAGATTTCAAGTTCTAAACATATCAAGTATATGAACCTGGTTCAATAGGTAAGTTAATAGGATATGTTCATAAGTTTTTAGGACAAACATTTGATGGGTATTGCTTATTCTGAGTGCCAAATGCTCTGAAGTGTCAACTTTGCTTCAATAATGTGATATGTGAGTGACAAAGTTTGGTTGTCTATTCCTAGCAGGAGATGAACAATGGAGGAGATAGAGTGAATGCTGAAAACCAAATGGATGAGCAGGGAAGCACTCCATTAGGATTGAAATTGAGAAAGAGTCCTTCCTTAATAGAACTTATTCACTTGAGCATGTGCCAATGAAATGGGGAATCTTCACATGGTGTGAACAACTTGACAATGGAGGAAGGAAAAATGCATAACAATGGGTGTCTAGGAGCAAATAGTGATGTTGAGGAGAAGAAGAACCAATCAAGAGGCTATGGTAAAGTGACATGGAAAGCCTATGCATACAACCCCAAGGCATTCACTATCCAATTAAGAGAAAAGCTATTCTTATAATAGCAACAAGAGGATAGTGAAACACCAATGCAAGAAATGCCAATCTGCACCAATGTGTGATAGTGAAACACAAGCCTTCTTGATGATCATGATACATAGAGACAATATGTTGAATGAGAAATAAAGACACTCCAAAAGAGGTTTTCTAAAACCAATCGATTTAGGTAATAATGTATCCTCATTTCTGCAAACAAAGGACATAAGTTATTGAATGAAAAAGGATTGTATGGTGAAGCCAAAGTTTATTAATGATACTTTTTAGTAGAAGTAAGTTTCTAAATTTTTATTCATACACATTATCTTTAGGGATCTCATTATCTTATAAATATGACCATAAAACTTTCATGTTAAGGTCAATACCTAACTTATGAGTACATGTTAAGGTCAATACCTAACAAAGCCTTAGAGTAGTCCAATTGCTACTATATTTTTTGGATTTTCTCTTGCTGTTACACCCCTATAATGGTTGCCATAGTCATCAAATCTCCAATAGAGACTCAAGGAGAATTCCTATACACAAATCAAGTGCACACTTCCAATTATGAGAGGAATAAAGAGTTTGATGGCATAGAATGTCATGTTAGGACCATGTAATGGTGTTTGATCCATTGGTACGATCTGGAAGTGTTTGGAGTGGTCATTTTGGTAAAGCCCTAGGCTTATGCACCTAGGAAGGAGGGTCTGATGGTTTGAATATTAAATAGATTAAGGATTGATGGCATACCTCTAAATTTCATCATCATCATCATCCTTGTCATCATCATCATCATCATCATCATCATTGTCATCGTCATTGTCATCATCAACATCATCATCATCAACATCAACATCATCTTAATCATCATCATTAGTAGCAACATCATTGTCATCATCTTCTTCTTCTTCTTCATGAAAATTTGTGTCAAGAACATCATCCAATAACTGTCGATCGTGATCATCATCTACATCATCTTCTACTTCTTCGGTATCTTCTTCTTCCATCGCATTATACTTTATCGGCCTTCCTCTCGGTTCATGCCTAACAACAAATAACCAACCCGGTTTATGTGGAACCTCTGAGTAAAATATCTACTCACATTGGCTTGGAAGAACATAGGGCTCATCCCCAACTGGCTCAAACGACCTTGTATTAACCATTATAAATCCATTATCATGTTCAATAATAGTTCTATCAGGATCATTTGGATTAAGTCATAGCCTATACCATTTGACAACAAAGAGTACTAATTTGAAGGAACTAAAGTCGCACTCAAGTATATCATCCAAAATGCCATAGTATTGATTTTCAGACTCTCAAGGATGTAAGTCATTTCTAGATAAAATATTAGTCACTTGAAAGACTGCAGTTATTCCAGAATCATAAGTTTTCTTCGTGTCATCCAACACTTTGATACAAAATTTTTAACCATTACAGAACATACCCTTGTGGTGTTTAACCTGCAATAATATGTGAAACATGTCAAAATTATTGTATCGTGAGTTGATAAATATACGGGTGATTAATAAATTTGTACGTACCTAGAAATCTCTTAAACCATATGCTAAATCTATTTCCCTTTGCGTAACATTGGAATCTCCATTACGATGAGCTTCTTTAACCAATGAAGATACACCTTCCCATGTTAATGTGTGACTAGAATGTTGACATCATTCAATCCATACCATCATCCAATGAAGATTGTTTGCAATATACAAATGTAGTGCATCCCACTCTCGAGCAACTGTACAAAAAAAAATAGACGACTTACAACTGATTTATTTTGAAGATTAAGAAATAATTTATTACAATAACATCTTATAATTTATTACCTCTCACTTTCCTCAATCTACCTTTTCCCATCAAGTACTCCCCTTCGAATTTTTTAAAAGGGTCGAGATCCCAAATGCGATCTACATGGATATTTGATGCAAACTTAGGAAGATATTCAGTAATGTACACCATAGTCTGGTATACCATATATCCTTCTACCATAGAACCCTCAGGATGTGCTTTTTGTCAAACCAAAGCCTTCAAAGATTTTAAGTGCCTCTCAACCATCCACATTGACCTAGAGTGTACAGGTCCACACAATTCAATCTCCTCAACTTGGTGTATGAGGTAGTGTTCTTGTGCATTGAAAAAAGTTGGAGGTAGACACTTTTGCATTTCACATAGTAAATGAGGAATTCTTCTCTTCCAATAGTTTATATCTTCTTTATGGATTTCTTTAGATGACAACCACCTACATTAAGAGATTCAAGTCACAAAAAATATATAAATACGAGACTTTACAAAATAATATACAATAGATTACATAGCAAGAAAAACAAATCGTGAATATAATAAATATATACAACAAATTGAATAGATATTACTGCTTACCTCATGTATTTTCCAAGATCATATATCACTTGTTTGATGTTATTGTTGAAGTTCTCTGGGAGAGATAGAGGTAGCACGTACTGCAATAATTATAAACCAATCATTTCATTATTTTCTAACATAACATAATGAACAGTACATGTAGTTTATGAATATATTGTAAATACAGAAGAACATAACTTACCTTGATGAAAGTATGCCAATCATGCGTTTTGAGCCTTGGCCCAAATTCACTTTTCTTTGATATGAGATTTCTTATGTTCGCAGCAAATCCTGTGGGAAATCAAATTTTTCGTATGACTTCTTTTATGGCATCACTTTGTTGCTCCGTTAATAACCAAGGAAGGGAACTTATATTAATCTGATCTCTATTGCTATTTGAGTGAATGAAATTCTTCAGTGCATGATTGGATTCATGAATATCATTACAAATTTTGACAATTTTTTCTTTGTCATGCCTTCCATCCAATATTTTTCACAATGTCTCTGTTATATTCTTTCCAATATGCATAGTATCAAACAAATGCGCAATTTGTAGGTGCTCATAGTAGGGAAACCTACTAAATTGTCTGGGATAGCTTTTTAGTCCCTTTGGAAGGTTTTCAGTAGTGCCTTGACGACCTTCACGATCATCAATTACATAATTAGTAAACAAAAATTACAATAGAAATATATAAATTACAAACATAAACCATTAGGTGGAATGACATTACCTCGATGATTAATTCTATTATATTCCAAATTCCATAGGCGAGGTGTCATTCTTCATGGCTTTGATGTAGTCTCTTCTTTCCCATCGAAAATATGTTTTTTCATACTTTGATACTTATGATTCCTGTGGAGGAAGTGTCTACACTCATCAAACACCTACTTTCCTAAACTTTTTGAATGACGAGATTTCATCTTTGGACCACAAACTGGACATGCAAATTTTCCCTTTGTTTGAAGACCTACAAGATAATGATATAATTGGATTATTAAATATGTTGATTTTTATAATTAGAATTATCATGCGCAACTTGAATTCACTATAACATACCACAAAAATGTGTTAGCCCTAGGGCATCATGCATTGTCCATGCAAGTATTGCATGGAATTGAAATTGTCTTTGTCCTATTGGTCTAGACACGTCATACATAGTGACACTGTTCCATAACTCCACCAACTCATTGATAAGAGGCTCAATATATACATTCATATCTTTAACTTGATATTTACCTACTTGAATGAAAAGTAACATTACATAATTGTTGTGACCATTTTACTGCAAGATTTGTAAGTACATGTAAATTAATAACTATCAAATGATAAAATACCTGAAACAATCATTGTCAACATAATGTGCTCCCTCTTTATTGACATCCATAGAGGAATGTTATTGTTGATAACAAAAATAGGCCACACTGAGTAAACAGATCTCATCTCTCCAAATGGATTGACACCATCCGCTGCCAATGAAAGCCTGAGATTACGAGGTTCTTCTTTGAAGTGTTGCCACTTTTCCTCTATGTGCATAAATGTCGAACCATCCATAGGGATTCAAATAATATCATCTTGACTTCTATTGCGTGCATGGTAATCCATAAATTGTGCCAAGCTACTACACCTGAATAATTATCGCATCTGTGGAATAATGGGGATGTAACGAAGAACCTTGTGAGGCACCTTTTTTGTCATTTGATCTATTCAATATCTACTTGTATGACATACAGGGCATTATGTTGCAAATTCATGTTCTTTATAATATACAATATGATCATTGGGACAAGCATGTATTGCTTGATACTCCATTCCAATATCTTTCATAACGGTAGATAATTCTCGATATGAGCGAGGTAGAATATTTGATGGTGGTAACAAAAAATCACCTATCAATCTACAAAAAAAAAAATTGTTAATATAAACAATATTAGTGGTACATTATTCACCATTTGTTAACTATAAAGACATATATGACATACCTTAACATACGTGACATTGTTATGTTGGATAAACCATTCATAACCTTCAAGTTTAACAACAACAATACAACAAAGAGAAGAGTTGTTTGGGAGTCTTTCTATAGGGGCTCGTATACCTTCTCAAGTAGAGGTACATTGAGGCTATCATCATCATCATGATCAAATAAGCTTGGACTAAATGTGTCATGGATCAATGTATTTATATGATCATCTTCAATTGTGTTTTCTGGCGCATGATCGTCATCTTCCATGGGATCATTATCTTCACCTTGGATATTCGCACCTCCATGTTCCTCCACTTCGAAAACCATATTCTTCAAATTGTTGTGGTTCATATCATGTACTTCCCTGGGAAGATCAACCTATATAAAATTGATTAACATAAATAAACCATGATCATCAACTCATTATCAAGTGATTTCATATGTATATAAATTGTTAAAATGATATAATGAACAACTTACCAGTGGATGATAGTCATGCCCCACTTCAATGTGACCATTCTCCCTACAATGTCTCTTAACTATTTTGATTAGCAGTCTTCTACGGTTTAAGCCCTTACAAATTTTGTAGGGACAATAACATTTTCCATCACCTTTTCTTTTCAAGTTAGACCACAATCTAGCCATTGTCTCCCTATTTTGTTCTTCACTTATATTATCTGACATGATCGTTCTTCGCAGGAAGCAAAAATCGAGCTATGAAAACTTCGGTCTACAACTTTCACAAACTAAGCAAAACTGTCGAAAGTACAAAAATCTTCTTAGACCTAGTTAAATACTTTAATATTTTAAAAATACTTTCTTTGACTTTATTCCTAAGACATTTAACCCAATCACCTTTTATAACATTCAGTCAATTGCTCTAGGCAAATTTGTGGATAAGATTATTTGTAAAACTTTGACCAACTGCCTGAAGGTCTTATTTCAAGAGACCTTACAACATTAAGCCACTAAAAGCAATTTCAAAACATATAAGCTAAAAGTCTAGTTAAAATATACATTAGATTAAAAAAATATACAATTTTCATACCTGAGCGTGCGGCTATAACTTGTGCAATGGTCTTCTTGCTTAGCTCTAGAAGCTCTCCAGCAATCAAAACATATAAGCTACAAGGCCTAACAACAATTTCAAAACATATAAGCTACAAGGCAAGACATATTACATGACATGGCAAAAGGAACAAAATTTACAAGCTTTAGCAAGACATATTAAATGACTTCATAGTGCTAGAGAGATCACAATTATATGAGTCAAACATAGTCATGAAAAAGCAAATAAATTAGTTATTATATGCAATTAAAAGATATATAGTTAGATAGGGAAATCCATAGGGCATATTGAAGAAATGAAATGGTCATATAGATTTCATATAGGATTTTGAAGATGATAGTGTTCTAAGGCAAAGAATCCATTCATATAACCATAATGACATTAAATGTTTAAGCATGGAAAATCATCAAATACCAAAATAGAGCAGCAATAAATCATTAGCAATAGTATTTGCTTGAAAGTTTCTAAAGCATTTTCAAAAAATCCATTTTGTACATATCATGCAATCATGGCATTCCATGATACCACATTTCTTAGATGAATTTGTTCAAAGAGTTCATGTGCCTCATCTATATTTCCACATTTTGCATACATGTCTAATAGGGCAGTTGCAACTACAACATTTGACAAAATTTCTTAATCCTTTATAAAGTTGCATTCAGATTTACATCTCCTAGTTGCATTTGTTTGAAAGTTTATAAAGACTTTTCAACAAATCCATTTTGTGCATATCCTGCAAACATTGTAATCCATGAGACCTTTTTGAGGCAATCTATTAAACCATTCATGTGCCTTATCTATCCTTCCAGATTTTGCGTAAATGTCTACCAGTGCATTTCCAACCATAATGTCTAACTGAAAAGCCCCTTCCATTATGCTCTGATGGATGTCCATACCCTATTCCAAAGCTCCCATTTTAGCACAGGCAGAGAGAATGCTGACAAAGGTTGTGAAATTAGGATTTACACCTACCAAGTGTATTTGATTGAAAGTTTCTACAACCTTTTTAACAAATCCATCTTGTGCATATCTTGCAATTGTTGCAGTCCACGAGACCACGTTTCTCTGAGGCATTCTCTCAAACAATTTATGTGCCTTGTCTATGCTTTTACATTTTGCATATATGTCTATAACATAATTTCCAACTATAATATCTCATGAAAACCCCCCTTTCATTATGCTTTGATGGATATCCATACCCTGTTCCAGAGATCCTATTTTGGCACAAACAAGGAGTATGTTGGCAAAGGTTATGGAATTTTTCAAGTTTGGTTCAGAACTGTTTGATAAAACTGTTAAAAAGGGGATCAGTCGATCCATTCAAAAAAAAAGAGGAAGGGAGGAATTCTTTGTAACAACAATTATTCAAAAGATAATAAATTGAAACTGCATTAGATCAATAAGCGACTATTTTTTTTTTGTGGTATGACCTCATGCATTGATGTGGCTAGGTGAGTCAATTTTGTAGAGCATTGAAGGTTCTTTTTCACTCGAGTTTGTACTAGCGTAGAGACCGGTGTATTAATTAGTGGGAACCTATAGTAAAAAAGATTACAAAAGATGAAGATGGTAATGATGAAAAACTATGCTTACTATACAAGAAAGAAGAGGGTATTTGGTAAGGTCCAAATTGATTAAAAACCAAGATTTCTATCAAGTAGTGGCCCATGCCAAACTTTTTGATAGTTGAGTTTGTTACTTGCCAAGATCATAATGAAGATTTCTAAGACCTATTCCTACTAATCAGCTATGGCTAGTTATCTATAACCCTAGACACAAAGCATTGCAGATCATTGTGTGTCTTATTTATATCTTTGAAAGATGAACAACTATGTCCTTGTTCATGTGCGGAAGCATGGCGAGGCTATTTTGACAATTGCTTGTTGTGACGATTTGCATATCCATTTTCCTTTTAAGGATGATAGCTGAGTGTGTCCCTATCCTTGGTTGAGAATTCAATGATCCTATATCCTGCCTAGGAGGTCCAGTGTGGCCATACCCACAACTAATTGTAAATATATTGAGCTATGTTCCAACTCAAATACAAATATATAGCCTTGCCAAATCCCAAGAAGAAAATAATAAAAATTATAGAACCATATATTAGTAAATAGGTTTCAATATTTAATCCTATAATTAATAATTAAATTCATGTAATTAAAAAGAAAATATTTGTTAAGTTGAAAAAACAATTTATTACCTATTATATATGCTTGTTAGGTGGTTGGAATAATGTAAAACACCTACATGTATTTCAAAATTTTTGAGAGTGATAAGTATTGTTCCCTAAAACATGGAACCATAACAAAAGTATTCTACTGGCATAATAACATATTTTTATGTTGGCTTGTATTGCATAAATTCAATGGGTATACCTATTACCCATGCACTTGCTCTAAACCTATTTTTCTTTAAACTTCATTCTTGAATAAATAGTGTTTTTCTTTAATATTTCTATACAAACAAGATGAGTTAGATAGAGAAACCTTCAAAAGAAAAGAGCTTTCACCTCAAGAAAGGAAAAGTGGTACAATTGCCACAATGACTGGAACTCTCGAGTATGAACCTTTTAAGGTTCAAGGTATGTTGCAAGGACACAAAATAACAGTGCTAATTGATAGTGGGGCTACTCATAACTTTAGTAATTCAGCCTTAGTCGTCACAGTGGAGCTCCAAGCAGTAGAACTAGAAAGTTTTTGTGTGAAGATGGTGGATGGATCCCAAACATCTTGTTCAAAAAAGTACACAAATTAAATAGACCATTGGAGACTACAATCAATGATGATTTCTATGTTGTGGAGTTAGGTGGTACCGATGCTACACTTGGCATTCAATGGACAATGTCCATTGGTAAGTACTCCCTTAATCTCCAAACAATGGAATTCAAATTCAAGATAAATGGCAGGAAAGAGGCATTTAAGGGCCTATGCGATGAAGTTCCTGAAGTTGTAAGGACTGAAAGTATGAAGAGAACATATAATTCCAAAAGTGTTGTTGATACGAAATAAATGAATCAGATATGTATGGAATTTTGATAAACGAAGGCTAGTGGCTTGGGCTCTACAACCGGAACCCAAGACGCTCTTCAAAGAGGCCTTCCAAGTGGGAGGCCTTCCTCTCCCATGTACTGGTGCAATTAATTCACATTTATTGCGACAGGGTCCTTGGTTTTTTTTGCCTTTTATGGGCCCTAATATGCCCTGTAGTGGGCATTCGATGCCTTCCATCCAAGAAAACTTACCTCTATCTTCCTCTGCCAAGGCTCAATTATTTAAGCAAGTGGTGGAGAATGAGGTTAAGGTTCTCAATGGCACACGCTTCATCTAGTACAAACCCAGTGGAGAACCGTGCACATGGCATGGAGGTGATAAAGGTAAGTCCATTCCTACCAAAGCTATCATTGTTAAGCCAAATTCCCAAATGGCGCTTGCTATTGAATCAGAAAAAAATACATTAAAGGATATTGATTTGTTTCTTGCTACTCATGAGGTGTCTAAACTTCCATCACATTCCTTCTTGAATGAATGGCTTCATAATGTGTGGTCTAAAAAGCTAGGTTTCCATTTGATGTATTTTCAAATGATTCAAAAAGGGATTTTAAATTTTTTTATGGCTAACCCTACAAGTCAGAAACAGGTTAGAAGGCAATTCCAGAAAGTTAGTTCTTGCAATTTTAGGGCATTTTCTTGGTCCCCAAATTCTATTCAAGAGGAGATTATAGCCCTCTCTTTCCCTCGATGGCTCACTGTTGGCCATCTTCCACCGTTTCTTTGGAATTTGATTCTCCAAGCATTTGAACCAATTGGAAGTGTTATTAGAGTGGATAAAATGAACACTCTGCTTCCCCACAATGATGCTAGGGTTCTAGTTTCAATTAACCTAGGTCTTGATCTTCCTAAAGAGATTATGTTTGACCTTGAAGGGCACATGATATTGTGCCCTATCATGATTCTTGGTGGTATTAATGCCTGCTTCCTTTGTCGAAGGGAAGGCCACATGAGATTCTCCTACCCTCTCCTTAAAAAGAAGTCTCCTCCTCTCTCTGAAGGCACTAATGTTGCAATCCCTAATACCTCTCAGTCTTTACCCTCATCTTAACTTGAGAATGACTCTTCTTGAATTTCTTAGTTGATTCAACCCCCCTCGACCTTTGAGGATTTGGAACTACACTTGATGCCTTAAAACAAGCCTTTAATAACATTGGTGACCCCCCAACCTCTTATGCTATTGAAGTAAGCTCTGCATTACAGGACCTTCTCAATGTGAATTCCCTTAACTTTGGACTGACCCTAAATATCCTAGACCTGAACAAAGAACTCAAAATGCTTAACAAATTACTCTTGAGCAGATTAGGAGGCTATTTAACCCCAAATTTAATAATGTTTCTGCACCCAGGATGTGCTTAAACAAGAACCGTGACCCTGTTTCCATTTCATAGGGACCTCATAACGGATCCATCACTTCATCCACTCCCTTGGGGGAGGGTGAGACTATTGGAACCAATGACCATCCTGCTGTGGAGACGGTGGAGAATCTAGGGAGTTGGGTTGAGAAGTGTTCTAATAAGGTTGATGCAACTACATCCCTAGATGGGCTTGGTGCTCTTAAGAAAGCCTATGGAGATGAAGAGAAACTTAGTAATTTCTCTCTTGTGGTCATTCCTGCCCCCTTACTTGGCCTCCCCCCCTAAGATTCATCACCATCTTCCCAATAATCTAGCCATTGTTCCCCATAGTTTTGGCCTCTCCTAGATGAGTGGACCAAGGGATGAATCTGTTATGAAGGACAAGGATGAGAAATTGGAAGAGGGAGAGATTGAGGAAGGGGCTAACACAAATATCAATGAGGCCCTAAAGGATCCTAAGTTGTTTGTGTTTAATGCACAAAAGAATAAAAGAAGAGTGAAAACTAAGAAAATTGAGCAAGAAGTAAACTGTGAACCATAGTTTATTGAGAATAGGGAGACCTCTACTAAGAAGAGAGGTAGGCCTCTTGGCCTAACCATAGGAAAATTTCCATCTAAGAACCCTAGACAACAACTTCCAAGTTTCTATAAGAGATTTATAGCTCCCATGGATACAGAGTTATAATGTTTTAAAAGGAGTTTACAATTTCATCTTGGAATGTTAGGGGTTTGGAATCTCCAAATAGAAAACATGTCATTAAGAGATTTTTGATGATGCAAAAATGAATTGATATTCTTTTGCTTCAAGAATTATAGGTAGTTGGATTCACTCTTGACATTAATTTAAGATGCATCTAGCAAGATGTAAAGTGCTTTTTCACAAAGCATGTTAAGAGCAAGGGTGGTGCTTCTATCTTAGCTGGGCCCAAATGGAAAAAATACATTTTTGACTAGGGGTGTTCTCTGTGCAATGGGGAAATTTGGATAACAATTAAGAACAATGGACTTGAATATGGTATTTGTAACATCTATTCTCCTAATGACCACAAGGAGAGGAAAAATTTGTGGAGGTGGCCACTTGTGTTGATTTAAAATCAGGACTGTGAATGGTGTAAAGGGTTTTTTTTTAATCTTATCTTTGTATATTAGATCTGTGTAGATTCGAAAGAGTCAAAGTTAAAGTTTTAAACGGATGAAAATGTGTTATAACTTAACATCTTTCATCTGCATCTGGTTTGGGTCAATTTGATTAAGCATTGAAGAAGTACAGGAATAAGGGAACAAAGGTCTCGCGGTGTGCCCTAGTAGACTATCGGCACTCAAAAATTTGTATTCCCTATGAACCGATAGATGGTTCCACATCTCGGTGAGGGAAATGTAACATTTTGCTTTGTTTCTTTTGTTTCTTTTGTTTTGAAAAATGTTAATGAGGATAAGATGGATTGAATAAAGGCGACAAGGCATCTGTAATGTGCCTGGTCACTGCAAACTGGTATTGAAACCGTGACTTCTGCTTGTCAATAAATGGGCATTAAAAATTTAAAGGGTATTTGAGGAACATACCTTTGATAAATCACAACTCAAAGGTAACCAACAGTCAAGCTGAAAATATGTTGTACATGCCGAGTCTCAAGTTATTTGGTATCCACGCAGAGCATCAAGATCTTTGACCACAGTTGTGAAAATGAGACCCAAATGACACTTCACTTCTCCTCGTCCAACATACAAATTACCCAATGGCTGCCAAAATCCCTCTCAGTGCTATTGAACATAGAAATGACCAACGTTTTCTTTTCTTTTTTTCTTATATCCTGTTAACGTCTCAATTGTGACGTTGTCGGGTTATAATTGAAAAAAAAATCCAAAAACACATAACATTTGCCCGTCGTCGCAAATTGCCGTCCCAATTTCACCCCAAATGTATTAGTGATATATTGTAAATACAAAAGACTATGAGTTACCTTGATGAATTTATGTCAACCATGCGTTTTCATCCCTGACCCAAAATCATTTTTCTTTGATATGAGATTTCTTATATTCGCAGAAAATCCTGTAGGAAATCAAATTTTTTGAATCACTTCTTTTATGGCATTACTTTGTTGCTCTGTTAATAACCAAGGAAGAGCACTTGCATTAATCCGATCTCTATTGCTATTTGATTCAATAATATTTTTCATTGCATGATTGGAATCATGAATGTCACTACAAATTTTGCCAAATTTTTCTTTGTCATGCCTTCTGTCCAATATTTTCCACAATGTCTTTCTTAAATTCTTTCCAATATGCATAGTATTAAACAAATGCACAATTTGTAGATGCTCATAGTAGGGCAGCCAACTCAATTTTCTAGGATAACATTTTAGTCCCTTTGGAAGCTCGTCGCTGATGCCTTCACGACTTTCAAGATTATCAACTACATAATTAACCAATAAAACACAATCAAAATATATAATTTTCAAACATCGACCATTACGTGGAATGATATTACCTTGAATTCTATTATATTCCAACTGTCATAGGTGAGCTGTCATTCTTTGGGGCTTTGATGTAGTCTCTTCTTTCCCATTGAAAAGATGTCTTTCTGCACTTCGATACTTATGATTTCTAGGGAAGAGCTGCCTATACTCAGCAAACACTTATTTTCTTAAACTTTTGGAATGACAGGATTTCATTTTTGTACCACACATTGGACATGCAAATTTTTCCTTTGTTTGAAGACCTACAAGATAACAATAAAATTGGATTAAATATGTATATTTTTAGAATTTGAATTATCGTGTACAACTAGAAATCACCATAACATACCATAGAAATGTGTCAATCGTGGAGCATCATGAATTGTCCACACAAGCATTGCATGGAATTGAAATTGTCTTTGTCCAATTTGTCAAGTGATGTCATACATAGTGAAACCATTCCATAACACCAATAACTCGTCAATAAGAGGTGCAGTATATACATTCATATCTTTCACTTCGTACTTACCTAGTTGAATTAATAACAACATCAAATAATTATTGTGGTCATTTCACTCCAAGACTTATAATTATATGTAGATAACTATAAAATAATAAGATACCTGAAACAATCATTTCCAACATAATGTGCTCCATCTTTATTGACATCCATGGAGGAAGGTTATTGTTTATAATAAAAATAGGCCACACCAAGCAAACGGATCTCATCTCTCCATGCGGATTGACACCGTCTGCTACCAAAGAAAGCTTGAGATTTTGAGGTTCCTCTTTAAAGTGTGGCCACTTTTCCTCTATGTCCATAAATGATGAACCATCCACAGGCATTTGAATAATGTCATCTCGACTCCTACCACGTGCATGGTAATCCATAAATTGTGTCAAGCTATTGCACCTGAATAATCATTTCAGACATGAAATAATGGGGATGTGACGAAGAACCTTGCAAGACACATTTTTTGTCACTTGATCATCTTGATATCTACTCGTATGGAATTCAAGGCATTCTGTTGCATTTTCATGTTCTTTATAATAACTAATATGATCTTTGAAAAAAACATCTACTGTTTGATACTCCATTTCAATATGTTTCATAGTGGCACATAATTCTCGATACGAGCGAGGGAGAACATTTGATGGTGGTAATAGAAAGTCACCTATCAATATGATTATGATAATGGAGGAAGTTTTGTAAATGTAAAAGAAGAGATCAGATGTGAGATTAGTAAGAGGCCGAGCTATAAACTGGAACTTTCTAAGCAAGATAAGTGTTTTTATTATTCACTTTTGGAAAACTCTTTTGAGATAGTTTTGATTGTAAGTGCAGTGTGCTCACCACCTTTAATCAGGTGTTTTGTATACCCCTAACAGTGTTTTGTATTCCTCTAACAAGGAAATGTACTATCTAACAATTAGATCCTAACAGGGCTAAATATTCTAACAGGGATATTATATTTTAGTGTTTATTTGTGGGTACCATCCCCACCAGGGTTTTCCCTTGGCTAGGGTTTCCTCGAGAACAAATCATGGTGTCATAAGTAATTTTATATGCTTATATGTTCTTTTCATTTCTGCATTACTTTGGATTGTGTGTAATTGTTTGAAGTTTAGACCAAAGTTCTATAATACCGATTCACCCCCCTCTCAGTATTACAAATTTCTTTTACAGTGGATATGGTAATGTGCTAAGATAGGTGAATAAAGTATATTTATGACTCTTTGGTGATATAAGACCACCAACTCCAAAGTTGCCATTTGTATAAGTTATTGTTATTTTTTTTATGGTATTTGTTAAGTCGACTTGAAGGCTGATTTTGTACAAGTATAGATTTCTTTTGTGAAAGCGAAGTATGTTATGATTATGATAATGGAAGAATTTTTGTGAATGTAAGAGTAGAGATCACATGTGAGATCAGTAAGAGACCAATCTATAAACTGGAACTATCTAAGCAAGATAAGTGCTTGTATTGTTCACTTTTGGATGATGGATTTTCATGTATGTTGACATCAATGCCAAAGGGGGAGATTGTTGGATATTGCTAATGCATGGGGAGTTGATTGAGATATTTAATATTTTTAATCACTAAATCACTGAATGGGCGCTCATACTATTGTAATTTTATTTTTTTCACTGATGTCAACATATGTTTCTGTGAGGAGAATAGGCTGGTTATCACAGTGTACGGACACTGTATGGATGATTCAAAAGCTACGAAGTCAGATGAGAGTTCAGGGATATGTTGTCATCTTCTATACAAGATCACATCATGAAATGTTTCATATTGGATGAGTTACAGATGATTTGGTGGAGACTGGTCAGTGGACTGTGACAATGAGAAATGATAGAGTTAGTCTTTGTGTTTCTGGTATATCTTCAGGATGGTATGGATTCAAGGTATGCAAACTAGAGGGATGATAGACAAGCTACTAAAGGATGTTCATTGGTCATCCTAAGGTATAGAATGATTGGTGATGTCATCTATGGCATTTTTTCTGGTGAAAACTTAGTTACAAGCTGACTCAGGAGATGAAGCGTGTATTTTCTTGGAAAACATAAATCAAGGATGTCAGTCCTTAAATGATGTAATGTAATTGGTATATAATTATTTTAGATACCATGTGTATCTTAGAAAGGGTTTATGTAATTGTTTGTAATTAGGAAAGCCTTATGAGCTTACCTGATTATGAATAATTATAATAGGGTATATATGTAAGGTCTTTTCTTTGGAAAAGATATGGATGAGAAGAAGGTGATATAGAGAGGTTGTAAAAGCTGCGAGCTTGTGTCTGGTGTATGTAGAGAAGAGGTTTGTTGGTGGATTTCATTGGAACTGATATAGCAAAGATAGTTGTTGCCGAACAGTTCAAAAAGATTGTGTATTTATTCATATACACCTATGTTGCGAAATGTAATTTCTGAAGGTGGATTTAACCTTCTTTGTGAAGTGAGCCTTGGGCAGTGAGGCCTCCCCTTTCTTCTTGAATCCTCACAGGGTTTGTCCTCTAACAAGGACTATGTACTATAATATTTTAATAAGCTCCTAATAGGGCTAAATCTTCTAACAAGGATACTATACTCATAGTACATCATTTGTGGGAGATAATTCCCACCAAGGTTTTTTACCTTTAATAGGGTTTCTCCGACACCAAAATATTATGTTATTGTGTTAGCATTCATTGTATTCATTGGATATGATATTGCTGCTACTAAAAGTTTAATGTTTAATAATATGTCATACACCTGATTCACCCCCCCTCTCAATTTTATTGCGGACTGTTATTCCTAATAATTGGTATCAGAGCAAGTGGTCCTTAGAGAAAAATTTTAATAGCTTGAGGTGATCCTAGAGATGGCATTCTATAGTAAGGATAGTTCAAAATTTGATCCTGAAAACTTTGATAGTTGGAAGAACAAGATGTGAACTCACCTATTTTGTTTGGTCATTGACAATTCATTGATTACAAGGAACAAAATAGCTATAAAGACCAAAGATGAGTTGACAACTACTACTGAGGATGAAAATAAGATATTTTCACTTAACATGATTGCAAGATAAGCATTGATCAGCACACTCTCTGAATGAGAGTTTGCTAAAGTTAAAGACATGGATTTGACATACTAGATTTGGGAAAGATTAGAATCACTATATGAGGGATACAAGTATACCAAACAAGCGAAGTTACAAAATTGGAAGACAAAGATGGAGAAGCTACAAATGAATGAGGATGAAAGTATTAGGGCTTATGTCCAAAGGGTTATAGAAGATGTAGTTGGAATCAGAAAGTGTGGAGGCACTTATGATGAAGAAGAAGTTATTGCGAAGATCCTTGGATCATTAACAACTGCTTACAAGTTCAAGGCTATGTCTATTCAAGAAACTATACCCCTAACTTTGAACTTTAGGAGAGAGATGTTGATTGCAAAGATAACTACTTTTGAAGCTGCAGAATTGGGAGAATTTGTACCTAAAGTTGAATCTACATTTAAGGCATCTGCACACAAGAAATTATTTGCACTTCCGAGCACCAACAATGAAGACCTAAAAGAAGAGCTTGGTGAGTATGCTGAGGAATGAGAACATATAATGGCAGAAGAAAGAAAGATGGATGAACTTGTTGCACTGATTGCTAGAAGATAAAAGAGAGGTAAGGGAAAATTTGAAGGCAAGTTACCCTTGAAATGTTTTTCATGCAATAAGGTAGGTCATTTTGCATCTAGATGTCCTACAAGAGTTCCTAAGTACAAACCTAATTTTTCCAAGTTTAAAAAGGATAAAGAATGATATTATGCTAGTGAAGGCATTTCTAATGATGACTTAGATTATGAAGAGATTGGATTTGTTGCTATTAAAGATGAACCGGTGGATGAGGAAAAGGCTTTAGTATTGTATGTTGATAAGAAAATTGAATGGATAATAGATAGTAGTTGTTCACATCATATGACTGCAGATAGAAACAAATTTATTAAATTAATAAAGTATGATGGTGGTGTTGTAAGATTTAGAGACAATCTTCCTAAACATATCATAGGTGTAGAATCTATTACTTTGGATGGAAAGACTAATATTGATAATGTGTTTCTTGCTGATGGACTAAAATATAACTTGTTAAGTGTTGGACAACTAATGGATAAAGAGTTTCAATTAAGCTTTATTAATGGAAAATGTTTTATCAGAAATAAGGCAGGAAATCCGATTGCAACCGGTACAAAATCTAGAGGTAATGTATATGAATTAAACATATCTAGAGCCTCTTGTTTTGTTGTGAAGGTAGATGATAGTTGGTTATGGCATAGAAGATTTTTTCATGTTAATTTTGACAACATTGTGAAGGCAAGTATGGCTAATGAAGTAAGAGATCTATCAAAGATTGCACTATCTAACACTGTATGTAGAGACTGTGTTATGGGAAAATAGACTAGAAGTAGTTACAAAAGAAAATCATATACATCAAAAGGAAAGTTGGATTTGGTACATACAGATATGTGTGGACCTACAAGAACAAGACCATACTATGGTGAAATGTATTTCATACTTTTTGTTGATGACTTTTCTAAAATGATGTAGGTTACTTATATAAGAGAGAAATCAGAAGCATTTGATAAATTCAAGTTGTTCAAAGAAAAAGTAGAGAATGAATCAGGTGTAAAGATAAAGTGTCTAAGGTCAGACAGAGGTGGATAGTTTACTTCAAATTTATTCAATTCATACTGTGAAGTGTTAGAATAACTGACGGGGGGGTGAATCAGTTATCCAGTCTCCCAAAACAAAATGTATAATTCAAAATCATTTCTTCAATTTTTGCACATCAATAAACACTAAATACTTTCACTGTTTGTACTTTTATTGATTACCAGTCTAATACTATAACAGTTTACCAATCAAATCTAACATGTAACAGGTAAAGAATGATAACAAACAAATATCACAATCAACATATAACACAAGAGATTTAACGTGGAAACCCTGTAAAGGGAAAAACCACCTGGGACCAGAAACCTAAAATTGTTCACTCTTCTGAAGTGAGGTCGGTTAAGACCCAACCCTATTAAAGGTTTACAAACACACTATCAAGTGTGACCTTGTTAGAGGATTTTAGACTAGAAGTTATCATCCAACCAGCATTCACTATGGGGTTGACAAGAAAACAATGTTCATTCTATGAATGATACATCATAAGACTTTCAAAGTCCACTTGGTTAAGCGATTTTGATTGTATACAATGGTTAAATATGTAACAATAAATGACCTACCTTAATATAACTTCAATTGCAGATTATAGATCAATATTTAGTCCATACAAATCCTTCTGATTGATATTTCACTTTAGATTCAATACTGTATCAACTTAATGTCCATCGGTAATTTCTCTTAGTAGCTCGATAATTGTTTTGCAACTAAATTCTTACTTAACTAGTATGATTAGAATGCATGAAAACCTTGTTCATGCAATATTCCTGTAGCTTCTACTTCTTCCGACATTTTTCATAAAGAAATTATGTTCTCTTATATAGACGAGTAAATCATTTTCTTCTCCACCATCAAATTTTGCCGCTTAACCACATTCATAGATTTTTTCACTTCAAAATTTCTCAGTACTTGTGTCAATGACACGTTTCAATCTTCTCCGTTAGATCTTCCCTAAATTTTGTTAGTCGTCGATCTATGTAACAAACATTATCTGTTACCTTGATGTTATACTCTTGCCAGCTCATCAATCTTATCGGCTAAACTAATCATTTAATTCATTATGTTCCGCTTAGTTAACAAAGAAATGCATTGGTGAACACTACTTGATTAATAGTATGATCAGTATACACTACACTCCATCGATGTATACTAGAAATGCTTCATTTACCGACAACACTGCTTTGTGTCTTTCAGCTCTATACTTCATCATAGATTAATGCAACATAATAAAGTCAATATCATCAAGTCATATACTCATAAACAAGTTACTCAATGTGTTCTTTATCCTCATCTATCATGTACATCTTTCCTCATGTAGATTTCTTTGTTTTTCATCTTTTTCACCTTTCTTTAGATGTCTTAGTATAGTAACTTACAAGATAAGTGTTGTCAAACTAGTTGACATCAATGACAACATAATACTGATTTAATCATATTACATATCTAATCAGAAAATCCTCAGTGATCTTGTAATCACATATTCTTCAATCAATTTCCAAATCAGTTGTAATTCAACAATCTCTCCCTTTGGCATTGATGGCAACTCAAGTAATATGAAATGTACCATACACATACCAAACATATATTCTACAACTTAGTGAACAAAATGTTGTAAGTCAAATAGACTTAATATGTTTAATCACTATGTTACTAAACTAGCATTAGATAATACAGCTTTACCATTCTGTAGTTGTGATCTTTTCAGTTCTCTTGTTCCTTCTTTTGTTCTCTATAATTGATCTTCAATACTATGTCTCATTCAGATTGTCTCTCCCTTAGATAATTCTCATCGGTGCCTGTTCCTTTTCATATCTTGTTCCTTTTCATATTTTTTATCTCTCCCTTTGATAGCAATGCCAAAGAAACAAATAAACAAACAATTATGTCTTCCTCTGTATCTCTAACTACTGATATTTCAATCAGTTCAAGTTCTCAAACTTAATCACAACCTTGAACATGATTCAAAGTGTGAACTATGTTGCATCAACATGAATGATCTTCTGATACAAGTAGGATGATGCAACAACCAGATCACCTTAGTGACTGATAGATAGGGGACAGACCCCAAGTCTAGTCCTTAAGTATTCAAATGTGTCCTTCAGCAGGGATTTTGTAAAAATATCTGCAAGTTGTTCTTTTGATGTAACAAATTCTAACTTCCCTTTCTTCTCTTTCACTTGTTCTCTTGAGTAATGATACTTAATAGATATATGCTTTGTCTTAGAGTGCATCACATGATTCTTTGAAATATTAATAGCACTAGTGTTGTCACAATATATAATCACCAGGTCAGTGATTACCTCATTCATTCTTTCCAACACTTGTTTGGTATATGCAATGTTTGAATAGTTAGTAGCAATAGAAACATATTTTGCTTCAGCTGTAGACTGAGAAATACAAACCTATTTTTTACTTGTCCATGTTACAAGTCTTTCACCAAAGAAAAATGCTCCTCTGGTGGTGCTTTTTCTATCATCCACATTTCCAGCCCAATCAGCATCGGTGTAAATTTTTAGTTCAAATTTCCCTTCCTTAGGATACCATAATCCATAATTCTCTATTTTCTTCAAGTATCTTAAGATTCTTTTTGTAGCTATCATGTGTGATTCTCTAGGATTAGCATAAAATCTTGCAACAATTCTCACAGCATGTGCTATATTTGGTCTACTGTGAACTACGTACATTAACTTACCAATCATGGATTGGTAAAGTGTCTGATTTACCTCTTTAGTTTCATCGTCCTTTGTCAATTTGCATCCAGTAGCCATCGGTGTTCCCACAGGTTTAGCATCTTCCATGCCAAATGTCTTTAGTACTTCCTTTATGTATTTAGATTGTGTGATGAATATTCCATCACTTTGATAAATCACTTGTAGTCCAAGAAAGAACTTAATATCTCCAAACATAGACATTTCAAATTCCTTTTTCATTTCATCAGAAAATGACTTGCAGACAAGATCTGAGTGTCCGAAGATAATATCATCAACAAATATTTCAACAATGATAATAGTATCATCAGTATCACCTTTCACATATAGATTGTTGTTTTCACTTGTTCTAACAAATCCAATACTTAACAAGTAAGTATGTAGTCTTTCATACCATACTCTTGGTACTTGCTTCAAACCATATAAAGCTTTATGTAATCTACATACCATGTCTTTATTGTCGGGATCAACAAATCCTTCAGGTTGTTCAATGTAGACCTCTTCTTCAAGTATACCATTCAAAAATGCTGACTTCACATCCATTTGATAGACTTTGAATTTCTTATGTGCAGCATATGCAAGTAGCATTCTAACTCCTAATCTAGCAATGGGTGCAAATGTTTCACCATATTCAATGTTTTCTTCCTATGCATATCCCTTGCATACCAATCTAGCTTTTTTTCTTGTGACTTCACTATTTTCATTCAATTGATTCCTATATATCCACTTAGTACCGATAACATTCTTATCTTTTGATCAAGGTACTATGGACCAGGTTTTGTTCTTCTCTATTTTCTCTATTTCCTCCTTCATTGCATTAACCCATTCTTCATTCTCTAATGAAACTTTCATAGTTTTAGGTTCAAATTCACAAATTAAAAATGTACCTTATCTTGTTTTGCTTCTAGTTTGCATTCTAGCATGTATGTCTCCAATGATTTGTGTTTCAGGATGATGTCTTCTGACAAAACTAGCCAAAACTTGATTTCTCTTTTCTTGCTCATCCTGCTCAGGTTCATTTTCTTGCTCGGTAGCTCCATCTTGTTCCTCGGTTTGTGTTGTCTGCTGTCCTGCATTGTTTCCTTGCTGACCAGTTGTCACTGCTTGCGATGTCAGTAGATACTTTGGATGTTCAATGTAAGTGAATCTACCATAGTCTTCCAGTTCCTTTGTACTTTCCTCTATGTTTTTGTTATCAAACTCATCAACATGAACATTAGTACTTTCAACTATCTTATTTGTAACCTTATTCAAACATTTATATGCTTTACTTGTAGTGGAATATCCTAGAAATATTCCTTCATCTCCTTTAGAATCAAATTTTCCATTTCTCTCATCTTTCAAAATAAAGCATTTACTTCCAAAAATTTTGAAATAACTTACAGTAGGTTTGTGTCCAAACCATAGTTCATAAGGTGTTCAGTTGGAGTCCTTCTTCAGTTGTACTCGGTTAAGAACATACACAATTGTATTGACAGCTTCCCTCCAATATGTCTGAGCAACATTCTTTTGTATCATCAATGTTCTAGCACAGTCAATTATAGACCTATTCCTCCTTTCAGCAATGTCATTTTGCTGAGGTGTCCTCGGTGCAGATACCTGTCTTTTGATTTCATGCTCATTACAAAAATTAGTAAACTCATTAGAGATAAATTAACCTCCTCTATTAGATCTTAAACATTTTATTTCCTTTTTGATTTCTTTCTCTACCTTAGCTTTATACCACTTAAACATTTTGAAAACTTTAGATTTCTCTTTCAGGAACATAACAGTAATCAGTCTAGTATAATCATCAACAAAAAGAATAAAATATCTATCACTAGAATAGCTCTAAGTTCTCATAGGACCACATAAGTCAGTATGAACCAACTCAAGTATCTTCTTTGTTGAATAGTCTTTTCTTTTAAAACTAAACTTAGTCATCTTACCTTTCTGACATTCATGGCACATGGCATGATTAGGTTTTGTCAAGTTAGGCAATCCTCTAACTCTTTTCTTTCTACTAATCTTGATCATGTTGTCAAAGTTCACATGGCATAACCTTCTGTGCCACAACCAGGCATCTTCATCCTTTATTAACAAACAAGAAGATTGATCCATATCAAGATAGAATAGATTACCTCTAGATTGTGTACTAGTTCTAACAAGTCTTCCTCCATCATCATAGATCTTCACCTTTTTGCTCTCAAAAGCCAGTCGGTGACCTGAATTGTTCAGCTGAGCCACACTTAACAAATTATAGTTCAATCCATCTACCCAGTATGCATTTTCACATTGTAGTATGTCATTGATCATCAATGAACCTTTACCTCTTACCATACAAGGTGCATCATTTCCCATTCTTACAAATCCTCCATTATATTCAACAAGATGATCAAACTTCTCTACATCACCGGTCATATGATGTGTACAACCACTATCTATGATCCATGTATCATTTCTACTTACTTTAGAGATCAGTGTTGTCTCTTCATGTTTCTCTTCCTCCTCTAAGTCATCTTTCATAGCAATAAATACAACTTCTATATCATCATCAGAATCAGATTCAATTTCAATATCTTCAGCTATGTAACATACCTTTTTGCCTTTTTCATCTCGGTTGTCTCTGTTGTTGTGTCAGTAGCCTCTGTTGACTCTTCTCCCATAGCTTCCTTCAGATTGATCTTTGGATCTATCATCATCTTTCTTCTAATGACATCTAGCAGTGATGTGATTGACTTCTTTACAGTTAAAGCATGCTAAAGGTAGCTTACCTCTATACCTTCATTTTCCTTTGGGTAATCTTCTGGCCATAAGTGCTTCAAGCTCATCAAGTTCATCATCGGTATTGTCATCACTATCACAATACTTACTATTCTTACTAGACTTTCCAATCTTCAAAGAAGACATGAAAGTGGATTCAATAGAAGGAACAACACTGTTATCAAAATTGTTTAATTCAAAGGTTGTAAGTTTACCAATCAGAGTGTCAAGATTAAGGTTGGATGTAGCTTGTGTTTCATGAATTGCAGAAATCCTGATTGCATAAACTGGTAGCAAAGTTCTGAGAATCTTGCTTATCATTGTTTCATCATCAATTACTCCATCAGATGCTCTAATAGCATGTACCACCTCTTTGAGTCTATTTGAATATTGGACAATGTTCTCACCTTCTTTCATTCTCATATCATCAAATCTACCTCTCAGACTTTCAGTTCAGGCTCTTTTGACATTCAAATCTCCACTATATATTTGTGTTAATTTATCCCACATTCCTCTGGCAGTTGTGCATGTCTTGATATCTTCAAATTTAGTGTCGGTACAAGAAACAACAAGTTCCATCATAGTAACATTGTGTTCATGTTTGTCCTTCAATTGATCAAGAGTTAAGGGACCAGTGGGCGGTTGCATGTAGCCATTCTCCATCAGATCTAGTGCGGAGTTCCCAATTCTAGATATGTGCAGCTTCATTCTGCTTTGCCATACTACGAAGTTCTCTTTGTTCAGTTTTAGTACTTCCCTCTTATACATCTTGAGACCTTTATCTTTAAGTCCTTAAAACTCTATTCCAAGAAACCAACACTCTGATACCAATTGTTAGAATAACTGAGAGGGGAGTGAATCAGTTATCTAGTGTCCCAAAACAAAATGTATAATTCAAAACCATTTTTTCAATTTTTGCACGTCGGTAAATACTAAATACTTTCACTATCTGTACTTTTACCGATTACCAATCTAATACTATAACAGTTTACCAATCAAATCTAACATGTAACATGTAAAGAATGATAACAAACAAATATCACAATCAACATATAACACAAGAGATTTAACGTGGAAACCCTGTAAAGGGAAAAACCACCTGAGACCAACAACCCAAAATTGTTCACTCTTCTAAAGTGAGGTTGGTTAAGACGCAACCCTATTAAAGGTTTACAAACACACTGTCAGATGTGACCTTGTTAAAGGATTTTAGACTAGAAGTTATCGTCCAACCAACATTCACTATGGGGTTGACAGGATAACAATGTTCATTCTATGAATGATACATCATAAGACTTTCAGAGTCCACTCGATTAAGAGATTTTGACTATATACAATGGTTAAATATGTAATAGTAAATGACCTACCTTAATACAACTTCAATTGCAGATTACAGATCAATATTTAGTCCATACAAATCCTTCTAATCAATATTTCACTTCAGATTCAATACTGTATCAACTTACTGTCCATCGGTAATTGCTTTTTGTAGCTTGGTAATTATTCTGCAGCTCGGTTCTTACTTAACCAGTATGATCAAAATGCATGAAAACCTTGTTCACGCGATATTCCTGCAGCTTCTACTTCTTCTAGCATTTTTCATAAAGAAATTATGTTCTCTTATATAGATGAGTAAATCATTTTCTTCTCCACCATCTGATTTTGTCACTTAACCACATTAATAGATTTTGTTGCTTCAAAATTTCTTGGTACTTGTGTCAATAACACATTTCAATCTTCTCCGTTAGATCTTCCCTGAATTTCGTCAGCCATCGATCTATGTAACAAACATTATTTGTTACCTTGATGTTATACTTTTGCCAGCTCATCAATCTTATCAGCTAAACTAATCATTTAATTCATTTTGTTTTGCTCGGTTAACAAAGAAATGCATTGGTGAACACTACTCAGTTAATCCTGTGATCGGTATACACTACACTTCATCGGTGTATACTAGAAATGCTTCATTTACCGACAACACTGCTTTGTGTCTTTCAGCCCTGTACATCATCATAGATGAATGCAACATAATAAAGTCAATATCATCAAGTCATAGACTCATCAACAAGTTACTCAATGTGTTCCTTATCCTCATCTATCATGTACACCTTTCCTCATGTAGATTTCTTTGTTCTTCATCTTTTTCACCTTTCTTCAAATGTCTCGATATAGTAACTTACAAGATAAGTGTTGTCAAACTAGTTGACATCAATGACAACATAATACTGATTTAATCATATTACATATCTAATTAGAAACTCCTCAGTGATCTTATAATCATAGATTCTTCAATCAGATTCCAAATCAGCTACAGTTCAACACAAAGAGCATGGAATAAAGAGACAAACATCAGCTCCTAGGACTCCACAACAGAATGGGATAGCAGAGTGAAAGAACAGGACTATACTTGATATTGCTAGGACAATGTTGATTGAAGGAAATGTATCTCATATACATTAGAGAGAGGTTGGTGGGACAACAGTGTACACATTAAAAAGAATTCAAATCAAAGAAGGTACAAATAAAACTCCTTATGAATTATTGTTCGATCATACTCCTACTTTAAAATACTTCAGAATATTTGGTAGCAAGTGTTATATTAAAAGAGATGATGAGATAGGAAAGTTTGATGCTAGAAGTGATGAAGGAATTTTTCTTGGTTACTCTACCACGAGAAAGGCTTACAAATGTTTCAATTTGAGATTAAGAAAGATGATTGAGAGTAACAATGTAAGGATAGATGAAAAGTTTCAGATACAAGAAAGAATGTATGACAGTAATCAGATTTTAGAGATCAAAGAAGCTACTACTACTAAAGAAGAATAACTTGATGAAACTGAATGTGAAAAAGAAACTTGTGATGTTGACACAAGTGGAGCTACTGAGGTTCTTAAGACTTTGAGGTATGTAAAAAATAATCATCCTGAAAATCAAATTATTGGTGACTCGAATCAAGGAGTAATGACTAGATCTAAGGTTAGAGAAGAAATTTGTTTGATTTCTCATATTGAACCAAAGACTATAGTTGAAACATGTAAAGATGAATCTTGGACAAATTCTATGAAGGAAGAGTTGGATCAGATAAAGAAAAATAATACTTGGGAATTCATCTCTAGACCTAAAAATAAAAATGTAATAGGGACAAAATGGGTTTTTAGAAACAAAATGAATGAAGAAGGAATTGTAGTAAGAAACAAAGCAAGACTGGTATGTAAGTGATATTCACAGCAAGAAGGCATAGATTTTGAAGAAACATTTGATATTGTTGCTAGAATAGAGGTTGTGAGATTGTTCTTGGCTTATGCTTCTCATAAATACTTCAAGGTGTATCAGATGGATGTGAAATCTGTATTCTTGAATGGAGATCTTGAAGAAGAGGTATACATAGAACAACTAGATGGATTTCCCCTATCTGAAGATAGAGACATGGTATGCAAGTTAAAGAAGGCACTGTATGGATTAAAGCAAGCTCCAAGGGCTTGGTAAGAAAGGTTAGACAAATACTTACTTCACCTTGGATTCAGGAAAAGGTAATGCTAACAGTAACGCATATTTGAGAACTAGTGAAGATGGAGTTGTGATAATTGAAGTTATTGTTGATGATATTATCTTTGGAGGAAATGATGATCTATGCAATAAATTTTCAAAAGAGATGGAAAATGAATTTGAGATGTCCATGATAGGTGAAATGAAATTCTTTCTTGGACTGCAAATAACTCATAATGAGAATGGTATCTTTATTTCTTAGACTAATTATCTCAAAGAAATGCTAAAGAAATTTGGAATGGAAGAATGTAAACTAGTAGGAACACCTATGGTGACCGGTAATAAGCTATCATGTAATGATGAGACTTAGTGTGTATTTCAAACCAAGTACAAATTAATGGTTGGAGGATTACAATATTTGACTCATACCAAACTGGATATTGCTAATGTTGTTAGAATTGTGGCTAGATATCAGGAAGAGCCAAAGGAGACACACCTAGCTACTATGAAAAGGATATTCAAATATCTGAAAGAGACAATTGAATATGGCCTATGGTATGATAGGAATGATAGTTTTGTACTTCATGCTTACACTGATGTTGATTGGGTAGGAAACATTGATGACATAAAAAGTACTAGTGGTGGTGCATTTTTCCTTGGGAAAAAGTTGGTTTCATGGCTAAGTAAGAAGCAAGATTGTATAGCTCAATCTACTGTGGAATCAGAGTATGTTTTTTTACTATTAATTATACTCAAATTGTTTGGATGAAGAAAATGTTGAAGGACATTGGAATAGCTTTTGATGAGCCTTTGGTTATCCATTGTGATAACACTAGTATGGTGAATATGTCAAAGAATCTAGTGATGCACTCTAAAACTAAACATATTTCTATCAAGTATCACTTCTTGAGAGACAAGGTGGCAGAAAAGGAGATAAAGTTGGAATATGTTAGCACTAAGGAACAGATTGATGATATCTTCACAAAGCTACTACCAAAAGATACATTTGAATATCTCAGAGGTATGCTAGGGGTTCAGGCCCCTCCTAGTCAGAATTAAATGATGCAGAGATGCATCAATCCAAAGGTTTTTAGAGCCTTATCATATTCTAGACTGGATGCAAGGATCTACTCCTCAAGAGGAGTGATTGTGGAAGAAATATCTAATATTAATTCAATTCATACTATGATCTACTCCTCTTTGTTAATTGATAGTATGATCTAAAATTCCTCAAAAAACCCCAAAATTATATTCCAATATTTGAGGGGTAACCTAGGGAGATGGATCCAAGAAGGGGCTACTAACCTAAGATCTACCATAGGTTCAAACCTTGGTTTCCATTAACAAAGAGATTTTTAAAAAAAATTGAAACCATAGGTCTAGGGACCTCTAATAAACACTTTTATGAAATATTCATCATTAACAAACCTAAAGAGGAACAACTTTATTAGCCATAACACTAATTCTGACACTACCCTTAAATTTTCAAAAGTCATCTACCCATTTATGGACTTGGCCAATATTAGGTCTAAAGTAAAGGAACTTAGCAACTAATGAGAGAATTAACTCAACAATCACAACATTAATTAACTCATTTGGTACATTGATGTGTAGATCATTCACCTTGCATGAAACCTTTAGCCTCAACCAATGAAGTTCCTTAACAATCTAGGTAGATTTGTGATCCAATATTTCAAAGGAAGCAATGGTGTGGTCAGCTAACTCACTCTCCTACTCTCCTAAACACAAGGATTCACTTGATGGCCTAGTATCTAAACAACACATGGCTTGATTCAATCCTACACTTGACTTGGAACATGCTCTTCAAGAGATAACTCACACACTTGATCATTGGGACACTTCAATGTGGCCCAAACACTAATAAAGGTTCAAACCCTTGTATTGACTGTAACACATACTTGAGGTTCACCATCAAATAGGATTTCCACTATTTTCATCTCGAATGGTGACATGAAACAAAAGTTTATTTTACTTGTTCATTCACAAAATAGGACTGTTACGCTAATAATCAATTCCCAGCTGGCTTAAAATGAGAAAAACATATTGTTCACTCACAAAATGAGATGATAATATGTTGTGTATAACCTACAAAAAGATGAAATTCTTGAATGGGAGTTTGACCTTCCCCGTGTCTTTGGCATCGAGCCATTTTATGATTATATAATTCTGAATATTGCATTGTATTCTTTAGTGGCCATCCTTTAAGAAACACATCCCCTATGAAATATTTATGTCATTTGAGCCGCTAATATAATTTTGAATTAGTTCTGATTAGCAACAACTAGTGTAGTTTGGTTTCCATATATCTTGCTAGAGGTTTCCTACTAATTATGTAATCAGAAAAATATGAGATTTATTTATAGGGAAACTTTTCTTTTAATTAGGTATTTTTCTATGGGGCAGTCGTTAGGGATTTTTTTAGTGGTGATTATTCACCAATTGGTGAATATGTCCCAATTAGTGGATATAATTTGGCGAATAAAATGCTCATATAGTGGTTGACCAGTTCACCCGAATTTTATAAAATGCTCATATAGTGGTCAGATTGTTCGCCACTATTTTTACATAATTTTAGTATGGTAGTCGGGTTCTTCACCCATATTTCTATCTACTATTTCACTCTTATTCACCATGGATTAGATTGGGTGTCTTCATCGAGGATCAACATTCGCCAAATGCCTATTGTCCCAAGTAAAAATTTTATTTACACTAGGACCCAATTCGCCATGCATCATACATAATCATGTCCCAAATTCCCACCCTATTCGCACAATCAATTATTTGAAATTATGCAGGTTCACCAAATATTAGTTGTTATCATAAGCAATTGTCGGCCCCTTCGCCAAAATTGATGATGGAGATTATGAGGCAAAATCTGATGGCTGATATGAAAATGGTTTACTTGTAGTTGTAGTTGTCTATTTAAGAGATATGAGTTTCATTATTGAAACATGCCAGAGAGAAGGAGACTTCAAGAGATTTAGTTGATTCTGAGCTCCTAATTGCATTTGCGATCGGTAGCGAATGACTACCAGTCCGTAGTATCTTATTCAAGTAAAATTTTATTGCAGCCTTAATTTGATGGAGATGTCATAGTCAAAGTTAAATAGGAAGAGGACTATTGTAGATGGAGATGTCCAAGAGAGCCAGAGGCCAACGAAATGCATAAATATATCTTCATACTTTGGCATGGGTAGATGCAATAGTGTTGGTCAAAGTGAGGAAGGTACATCATCAGAGGAACCTGTACAATTTCAAGGTTCTCAACCTACACAGGAGTCTAATGAACAAATTGGGGAGCCTAATAAATCTTGTGATGAAGTTGTGGAACCTAATATCTCTGATGAAGATGACCTTGAAGAAGAATTTCAAGTCAATAACCAGTACTAGGATGAAGCGATTGACTTTGGTGATGATGATGGTTCAATTAACAGTAACACTAAAGGGAGAGGAAAATCAAAAGAAAAAACTAATCATTAATGGGAGATGTCAAGGAGATTTAAATTTGATTGGGCGGAAAAGTATCCATTCATTGAACCCGTCGACAATCCAATTGTAGGTGAGCTGCCAGTAGAATGAAGATGTATGCTTTGGAAGTATAAAAAGGAAAAGTGGTTGCAGCTTAAACTAGACACCATAAAGAAACATGTTGGTAAGGTTTACGAAACCTCAACTATTGATGGAAAGGAAATAGAAGTGGTAAGATATAAAACAAAGGAGCAATGTAAACATAAAAGGAATGCTGAGGCATATTATTTGTTTCAGAAATTTAAGATGAAGCTTGGTGAAGTTCAATGTTCTATTAATGCTATTTTTGTAAAAGCAAGTGAAGTAGAAGAACGCGAAAAAGTTTTTCAATTAATTAATGTTTTCCATATTTTGAGCAGAGGGCGTCCAATGACAAACTATCTAGAAATGAGTGGTTTGTTACACTTTCTGAAAGTTCGTAACTATCCTGTCACTCATTGGTTAATAAACAGTGGATGGGAATTGGCAAGTTGTATTGCCTTGGTTGAAATAGAGGATGTACAAAGAAAAATAAAAGAGACAACATTTATTGCATTGTCCTTAGATAAAGTTACTGCAATAGATAATACATTGTGGGTATGCATGCATGTTTATACTATACAGAATAATGTCTGCCAACCACATCTACTAACTGTTGCAAAAATGAGGGACAATGCAACATCATAAACTTTATTTAAATTAGTAAAGAACCAATTAATTGAATATGGAGGTATGGAAGAATTGACAATAGCGAAGAAGTTGATCTATGTTGGAGCAGATGGAGCTTCAGTAATGCAAGGTCAAAGGAATGGTCTTTGCACAAAGATGCAAGCTTCTTGTTCACCATACATTGTCGGCATTCACTGTATGGCCCACAGGATGAATCTTTCTTTTGGAGTTGTGAAGAAGTTTCCTTTAGTAAACAAGGTTGAAGATTTAGTAAGAGAGTTGTACTCATATTTTTGTCGAAGTCCCAAATGTTTTAGGGAATTTCAGCACTTTGCTGATGGAATTACGAATGGAAACAAGCTTCTTAAAGATGTTGATACCAGATGGATCTCTTTGGATGGACTAGCGCATTGAGTTTTTTTCAAATATCAATCTTTGATTGGACTGATGTACAAAAATCGGGACAATGCAGAAAATCAAAGATGTGGCAACCTACTTTGGAGGTTAAGCAATATAGAGACACTTTTGACTTTAGCATCTCTTCTTCCCATGCTAGAATAAATGACGTTCATTATGAAAAAATCCCAGCAAAGAGCCATGTATAATGTAGAATATGCTCACTTGCATAAAATTTCATGCCAAGCCCTCGATAGTCTCTATCAAAATGACCTAAATTTATCTGACAAAAGATTTAATCACTGGCAAAAACTAACAGATTTGGAAAATCTTAATAATTATTTAAAGATCTTTGAAAATGGGGATTTATGTATTTATGTAAGGGGATTTTAGATACCAATGTACTACAGTGCCCCAAAGAAGCGAGCTACAAGAGTTATAAGGGAAGAGTTTACCAAGATCGTCAAGTCTATAGCAGGTAATGCAAGGGACATAGCCTATAAAGTTTCCTCGAAAATAAGATCTTGATTCCCATATGAATAACTACTTGAGGCCATGGCAATTGTGTTTCCTTGATATTGGACCTTAAACTCTAAGGAAGATTATCGTAATATGCTGATGACTTTGATAAAGGAATTTTGCAAATCTATAAAATTCAATGGAGTGACTCTCAATGGAATTTTAGATGAGGGTCTTCTTAGACAGCAATCAGGCACTTTTGTAAAGACTATGAGGCATCAATATCAATTAATGCATAACCCACATGAAGAGGGCTCGACAACAAGGCTTTGGACAGAACTAAAACAGAGCACAATGTTGCATGAAGAAATTTCAAAGTTCTTCAAGCTTGTTGATCTATGTCAGACCATGATATTGGGTTCAGTGGAGGATGAGAGAGTTTTTAGTGCTTTGGACTTCCTAAAATCAAAGCTAAGAAATAAACTAGACAAGAATATGGAAACATGCTTGAGGGTCTACACATCTAGGTATGATGTCAATACTTTTCCTTGAGGGTCTACACCATTAACCAATCTCCGACAGCAACTCCGAGTGGGACAAGTACAGGTGGCGATGGGAGTCATAGAAGTGGAGGTCGGAGTGAAGAAGGCACAAATGAAAATGAAGAGAACAATGAAGAAACTGGAATACCAAAATTGGATGATGACGACGATGCAGAGATGAATTTGCAAATTTAGGAAATTTCTGCTAAATTAGCAGTAGCAATCAATAGGTATTTTTTGAACTTATTAACTACTATATCCTATCATTTAATGTTCATTTGAGAAAAGAAAGAATGTATTATGTTTCATCATTAAAATTTGAGAACAAATAGTATTATTACTATAGAGTGCAGTTTGTAACTTTGTATCGTATCATCAATGATCATTCATATTTGAATTTGAAATTCTCGAATAAAATTTTGTATTTCAATAGCATATAACAGAGTAAATCAACTAAGAATAACTGAATAAAATAGATTAACTCAACATACATTGAATTGGAAAACATGTAAATTAGATAGAGCACAATTTGTTTTGTATTCATTTGCAATATATTACAATTTACAGTAGTTCAAAATTCAGAGCAATCTTTGTAGGCCAGTCCAAACATCCTCTGATGGTAGAAAAATTTGGTTCATAGTATAGTCACACTCCTGCAACTTCGTTAACAATTCATATTTGGAAGTGTGACTTGACATCACTGTTGCTTCTAAAACTCCATTCAAATTTCTCACTGGTTTGATGAAATCCATGAATGTATCAGGAGATATGTCTGTAGGAAGAAAGCGTAAATCAGTATTTATTTTGTCTTGCAACCTTATTTTGTAATTTTCTCTTCCAATGAAGTTATTTGCATCAAATCCCTTAGGAAAACCAAGACTTTCCATATTCGCTTTCCTTTGTTCCATCTTTGTGATCTTCTGCTTAGCTTTGTCATCTGATTCATGTGCTTCCCTTAGCTTCTCACATTTTTGAATGATACTTGATACCTTTACTGAGGCATCAAGGTGGTTGCTAATTCCCTTGTTTGATAGATAACTATCACTCTTACTGTAGAGTTGTTGCATAATATCTTTTGCTTCCTTTTCTTTCTTGACAACATCCATGTTCTGTTCAATGTTCTTATGGAGCTTCAAATAACATACTCTCATACTTTGAAGTATTTCAAACCACTCATACAAGCTATTACACATCACCAATATTTCACCCCAAATGTGTTCTTTTGCAATCTTCACTAAATTATTACTAGTATTTGTTAAAGTTTGAATTGTATTATTGGTTTTCTTTAGTTCTTCTTCCATTTTTTCAAAATTCTCTCTCTTCCACTGCTTTCTATTCCCAATGATTTTCTTTATCCACTTGAGAATCCAATTTCTTTTTCAATTCTCGATTGGAGGCAGCATTACTCTCCACGGTTTTAACTAACTTTTCTAAACTGACTCTTTCTTCCTCTAGTTTTTAACTAATTTCTACCAATTTTCCCCTCAGTGCCTTCAACTCTGCCTTTGCCTGCTCATGTTCCTTCACTACTACCTATGCATGTTCCTACTCTATATCTATTGATGTAGAGGTTGATTTTTTAATCTTTTTCTGTAATTCTTTCAAACTGTTCTCTGAAGCTTTCCTCTTTTCTTTTTCATTGCCAATGCATGCTTGTAAATTTTCTATATTTTTCTTGAGCTTTCTTTTCTCTCTTTCCAGCTTTAGTAGTGCACTGTAGACCACTTGGTTTGTAGACTTTGACACATTGATTTTGTCCACATTTTTAACTTTGGAAAAATCCATTTCGAGAGTGCTAACTTGAAATTTAGATGGATCTATCTGACTCTCTAGTGGGTTTCCATCTTTTTTTGGTGGAATAACAACCATGAACTCCATCATGTCTCTTTTTGGGTCATATTTTGGTAAAACCCTATTGGATGTAAGTTGTTCTTGTGCAATTGCATTAAGGGCACGAGTCTGCAATGTCTTCTTTATTTCCTTATTCTTGGTTCTTGTTTCTGTAAATTTATTATAGAAATATTTGAAATGAAAATCTGGTGTTGCAGGAGGATTTGAATTTTTGAAAGGTGATCCAAAGGTAGAGCTTGCAATGCCTGTTGATCTATCTAATGCTCTTTGAGGATTTAAACTTCTAGAGGGTTGTGTTGAACCTGAAACTGCAAATAGTTCTTTAGGATCGAATGTCATTGTTGTTAGTGTTCTGGAACCGGAAAGCTTTTTCTTCTCGACACTATCTTCTTCTATGGGATTCTGTGTATATTCTAGTCTCCTCTTTAGAGAGGGAACTTGATGTATAAGTTGGCCAATCCCACTGGCACCAGTGACACTACCAGACCCAAGGCCTACACCACGATCATAAGCACTTTTTTCAGTCTCAATTGTATTCCAGATGCCTTCTCCCGTGGGACCCAAACCACCACCTTTATAACCCATTTTTTCCACAATGATTGCCCCTTTTCTATATACTTTATGTCAGTCCTTATTGGTTCCACTTTGACTCCTAGTCCTTGGAGTAAATGCAATTGGTGGATTATCATCCTCAGTGTCTGGATATTCATCCTCAATGTCGTATGCCACGTTAGGATGCTCCAAATTCCATAATTTTCTAAACTCTATATCCTCATTTATTTCATCCAGATCTTCATTGGTCTTTGGTTCACCAAGTTCCTTTCTCATACTCCAAAAATCATCCATTTTCATTCTAGTCCATTTTCTATCCTTACAAGCTTCTGCTAATCTCTTTGGTATTTTTATGTTTGATGGCTGAGCAACTTTTTTGTAGAAATTGTAGGACATCCTAGGTTGTACAATGCCCTAGTTTATTGTTGTCATAATTTGTGATGACAACTGTTCAACTAAAAAATTTTCCTCACAGGAAACTTTCTGCAACTCTTTTCTAACGTCATCCCATCTATCCTTGTTTTTCAACTTCTCTAGCAATGGTTTACTTTCACATTGAAATAAGTTTACAAAGTTCTTATTAGCAACAAGCATTGTTTGAATGACAATGAGTGGATCATACTTCCAGTACCACTCTAAATCAAATTAAAAAATATCTATAAAAAAAATTTCCACTTTGAATGTCTTTCTCTCAAATGTTAACCCTCCAATTGAGAAAGGTAAGGAAGGGAATATGCTCTTCTTCGATTGGCCAGTGAAGACTCTATTTGTGCTCTCTATTTGTACTACATATTCTACTGCAAACACCCTATCTATCACATGCATTGGAAGTTTGTGGGGTTGCAGTTCTGACCCATAAAACCTTATTACAGTGTATTCTTTCATTAAGTACCAGTCAGCCAATTGAATTGTGCTTCCAAGTTGGATGAAATCCCTACATGAAGCAGACAATCTAGGCATTGGAGTGCTTGTTATTTTTTTGTACAATGGTGCCAAAAAGAAGTCTACAAAATTACTATAATTACTTATGTTATCATACATTCTTATCTGAGGTGTCCAATTATATATTGGAAATGGAGTACTTGTCCCCCTCTGAATTTCAAGCTTGTTGTTGTTTCTCATTAATATTGTAGCATGCTTGGCTAGCAGAAGATAGCACAAGTAGGTTGTGAACCTAAATGTCTTAGAATTGCCCCTTTTAATCAATGCTAATTGTTCTTGCATCAATTGAACCACGTGTCCAACAAAATTATATCTTACTGGTTCATTGACACAATGGATATCCCAAATGAATTGAAGAATGTTGGCACCCACTTCCCTATTGTTTTATAGTCCCAGGCAAAATGCTAGTGAGGATATAGTATCCTGAACCCATGGCACAAAAATGTTAAAATCATAAGGAGGCTTATGGTTCTCACCTAATGAAACCTTTTCGTCTGCAATTATTAGACCCTTTATAAATGAATCTTTTGCATTTGGTGGGACTACCTCATATTGCTTTGCCAACAATCCTAGGTCAATATGGACATTACAGTTTTGTTGGTCAAACCCTAGGTCTAGCAAACTGAGAAATTCTTCCTGGGTTATTGATAAAATTTCTTCCTAATTTTTTTAATTCACAATTTCTTCTCTTTCTTCGTCATAATTTTTTGCACAAATCAAGACAATTTCTAGGCAAGGGAAAACTTCAAGTAATAGCATGTAACCCAAACCAACATCCCACAAAGCAACTTTATTGGTTTTTGCACCTACCGCTGGGTTAAATTTTATAAAATCATGCCTCTTTGGCCTAGTTGCCTTACTGCACAATGCATGTTTAATTGCTATAACTCTCCTTTCACCTTCGATAACAAGATCATAAACATCATGAGACTCATTAGTGAAACCAAGGATTTCTGCTAATTTTCTGTAGTCTATTAAAGTTTTCCCATCTGCTTGCCATTGGCCTTGAGTTTTCACTTTCCCCATTGTTCTTCAGAAGAATGAAAAAACATAGATTCACAGATATTTACTAACAAAATCACAGAAAACCCCAATTTAAGAAAACTCAAATGTAAGAAAACCCCCCCAATTTAAGAAAACCCCAATTATAAATTGTAATTTCAAAATCAAGTTAAACTAATTTTTTGACATTACAAAATCGGGATGCATCAGGCTAGATATCTTACCCAAAATTAAACTTTGCAATCTAGATAGGTAGAAGTTAGAATGGCTAACTCTAAGGCTCTCACAAATTATAGTCTCAAAATCTCCGGCGACGATTCAACAGTTCTTTTTAGCTCTACTACTAAGAGTAATGCTTAAAAGCTTCCGTTAAATGTAAATTGTAATGGTATATAATTATACTATAATGGTAACGTAATCTTTCTAAAACATACGTGTAACCTAATCTTTCTAAAACATACCACGTAATCTTTTCATCAAATTACACGTCAACGTGTCACATTTTCAGAGTGAGTTTTCAGAAAAGCTTTTTGAAACCAATAGTACTTCTGAAATACAACTCCAATCATTCATCTCTCGTAATCCAATGATTGTCACAATTTTAAATATTAATAATTTAATACATAGTAATGAATATTAATCATTAACTATATTCACTTAGAATAGCTTATCCATGAAATTTGAATCAGTCACCATTAAATGATAAAGTTTGGAAACATTAAAATATTACATGAAACAAAAGCACAACGCAAATTTTTTATATTATATAAGACCATATCTATTAACGATTCTTATAATCAAAACAAAAATGAAAAGCAGTAGCACTTTGAATTTCTTAGAACATTTTCATAGTATATTTTTCAACATACGTGATTACGATTTACAATTTATATCATTTCAAAAACCCTGGTAAACTACTACCACCAAAGGGAGACACAGTAAAGGGACTAGAGATTAGAGACTATGTAGACCTAGGGACTATCTAGCTAAGGCTCCCTTCCTTCTCTATGGAAGTTTGAAGAGAGGAGAATCTCGAAGAATTAATCTAGCCACTGATAATCCTCGGGTTCATCCAATAGGTGCCACTTCCAGAGGAAATCCCTCCCAATTTGTGCCCACTTTCGATGACGCATGAGCTACTCAACATCAAGGTTCAGTAGGAATGGTTTCCTAGGAACAACTACTCCTAGTTGTAGAATCTTAGGCAAATCATTTGCCCAGGGAATTCCAACCCCAATTTTTGAAAATACGACAACATGCACATCATCGCTGAGGTACTCTTCTTTGAAAACTTTCCTCAAAAGCATGATCATATCCACCTTTTCCCCCCAGGTCCAACAGAGAAGCCAAGAATCAAGATGAAATGTCAGTGTTCACTCTATACCTATTTTCACTCTCTAGAAATTCACGTTCGAGCACCATCCTTATAGCCTCCTTGGTGAAGGCTCTGAACTCCATAGCAATAGATGCCAGGATTGGGTCTGTGACCAGGCCCAAAAAGGCCTTCTGATCCTCCAAGGCAGTGCATCACAAATGAATTGGAGTGTCCATTCGCAGACTATTCTCACAAATATGCTTTCACAGAGAACCTAGCACTCACAGACTATTCTCACAAATATGCTTTCACAATCGTAAATTAACGAGCATAGATCAATCTATTTATAAGTCCTGATTGGAAATCATTCCCCGAAAGATCTAATTAAATTGTAAGATAAATGGTAACTATCCAAAAATCTCCAAATCTTTCATATTTAATACAACACTGGGTGAAATTGGAAAGAACACTTATGATAAGACATTTTCTATCTTGGGAATAATGAAGGCCAAAAGGATCGCCCCATGTAGGTGGACATAACAATTCTTTATTATAAAAAAACCATAAAACCTGTGCCCACTCAACAAAAATAAGAAGCAAAGTATGTTAGCTGCAAAATGGCGATAGGAAATGAAGCTTTACCATTGATTTAAGATCATCGAACGGTCAAAAAACAATGTCCTTATATGATATGACATTTTCATTCAAGCCTTAACTTTAAGGTATTAATCTATCGAGGTACTGAATAATCATTAGTTATATGATGTCACACATATCTGTCAGTGAAAATTGAAAGGCGCCATCAAAGAAACCATTAATTCACATTACTTTAATTTATGTCATGACTCATCTACTCATCACCATTAATTAAGATTTCTATCTAATATTACCGAATTTTCCAAAAGAATTCTACTTTTCTGGTGTCAGAAAATGAGGTCACAGACTCACAGTGTCACACGTCCATTCAATTACAACATATCAATGGCCAAAGGTGAATTTCAGGCCTATTGTTGGTCTTCATAATATTTATGAAAAACTCTCAGCGGAATCATGACACGTGGTACTGAACATGTGTCATACCACGTGTCATGATTCCGCTGAGAGTTTTCCATAAATATTATGAAGACCAACAGTAGGCCCAAAATTCACCTTTGGTCATTGATATGTTGTAAATCCAACAGACGTGTGTCGTGTGAGTCTGTGACATCATAGTGATGGGAGTGGGACCTGATGTAACTTCAACATCAAATCGCAACCATTGGATTAAGAGAGATGAAAGGTGGAAGGTTTTTTTCAGAGGTATTGTGGTGCAATAACTCCTTTAGTGAAAACTCTCTCCGGAATCATCACACATGTCATTCTTCAAATTTCCAATTATTTAATCGCCATACCAACTATAAATTTTTGAAAACCATTCGCCATGACAAATAAATTAATTCAAATATTTGGAAAATAGTTTCACCATATTTTTATAAAAATGGTATCCATTATTAAAATATTCGCCAACCAATATCCATATTTTGAAACATAATTCGCCATCAATATTAATAATTTTTTTTAAAAAAAATTTATTGTCACCATTTTCTTATAAAAATTGTACACACTATTAAAAAATTCACCACCAAATATCCATATTTTGACACATAATTCGCCATCACTATTAAAATTTTTCCCCCCAAAACACATGTGATTCGCCACAATTTTATACTTTTCGAGAGGGGGGGGTTCCTTAAAGTTATCCCTGACAGTCATTGACTATGCCCCTTGCCTGTTACCTCTTTTGCCAAATTGTGGTGTTATCTTCTTCAAAATTCAACTAGGATTTACACCTTGCTTCATCCATTGAAGTACACAACACACCCAAGTATTGGATGTAGTTTCTCAACTGATTCAAAATTCAACATTGGTGCATTTGAGCAAAGCTAGGTAGACAATTTATGTAAATCATTTAATATGATGGAAAAATTATGACTTACAAATGTGATAAATATGAGTAATCTTATTATTAAAAAAGATAATAATAGATAATTATTATAAATAAAATTTATAGATTAGTATGAAATAAAACAAAGTAATAGATTATCATATGAGACCAATGAGTTAAACACACAACAATCAAAAGGGAGTTGGAAATTGTGGTGGCTTTTGTAGGAAACTCTTCTTTGAGCAATTTAATTTATATGTTTTTCATTGCATGTTCAACATTTGTTTGGTGCTTATTTTCTTTGTTTGGACTTGATATAGATGTGGAAACAATGGTGATTCTTATTTTAGATACTTGAGAGGGGGAGGGTGGATTAGTTAAGTCTAGTTATCCTACAGTCCCAAACACTTTCTGATGTATAAAAAAAATCTTTCAAATCAATTAATCAACTCGGTAAAACTTTAACTGTACCTTTCTTTTCATTTACCGAATACAAGTAATTAATTAGTGAATATAATAATCAAACCAGTATTATAATGTATAAAGAAAAATAACAATCCACCACATCCGTGGACATATATCACTTTTATTTTTAACATGGAAACCTTGTTAGGGGAAAAACTACTTGCAACTAGTAACGCAAAATGATTTCACTCTTCTAAAGTGAGCTTGGTTAAGAGCCAACCCTGTTAAAGGTTTTGGCAAGTGATGTTTTGGAGCACTAGGGATCACTTGAGGGTTTTCATTTATTGAAACACTTATGATGGAGTGATCGCATGTTGAGAAGTTTTCCACTGGAGTCACAATCATGAAAATAACTAAGTCCAAAATCAAGATAGCAGGGAGCAGTGCCACAGTTTTGGTCAGTGAGGAAGATCTATAAGGTATTATGGCTTACGAAGTTAATTGAAGGTATTTTGGGATGTATACATGCTTTAGTTAAGAGTGCATAATTTTTGGTTATCAGATTAGTAAGATACAGTGTTCAGAAGGTATGCAAAGACAGTAAATCAGTATAATAGGGTATATGAATAGTTGCAAAGATCAAGGAGAGTATAGTGGAAATGGTAATGTGCTAAGATAGGTGAATAGAGTATATTGCCAACTCTTTGGAAATATAAGATTGCCGACTCCATAATTATAATTTGCATAAGTTATTATTATATTTTGTATGGTATTTGTGAAGTTGACTTGATGGCAGATCTTGTATAAGTATAGAGTACTTTTATGAAAGCCAAGTATGGATGTCATTGTGATGATGAAGCAAGGTTGTGAATCTAAGAGAAGAGATTAGATGCAAGATCAGTAAGAGACAAAGCTATAAGTGGAACTATCTAAGAAAGATAAGTGCTTGTATTGTTCACATTTTGGAGAACTCTTTCGAGACAGTTTTTTATTATAAGAGTAGTGTGCTCACCACCTTTAACCAGGTGTTTTGTATACCCCTAATAGGGTATTGTATTCCTCTAACAATGAAATGTACTATGTAATAATCATCTCCTAACATGGATATTATATTCTAGTGCATATTTGTGGGTATCATCCCCACCGGGGTTTTCCCTTGGCCAAGGTTTCCTTGAGAAAAAATTATGGTTTCATGAGTAATGTGCTATGCTTATATGTTCTTTTCATTTTTGCATTACCATGGATTGTTTATAATTATTTAAAGTTGAAATTAAAGTTTTGTAATATTGATTCAGCCCCCCCTCTCAGTATTACCTAATCCTAACAATTGGTATCAGAGCTATTGGCCCTTGGAGAGAAAGCCTAACAACTTAAGGGAGATCAAAATAGATTCAGAAGATTTGCAAGACAACTTTGAAGAAACACTTGAAGATTTGGATAAAGTGAAGGCTAAGAATGGCAAATTAAAATTCAAATCAAGAAGAGCAGAAGGTTTCATCAGGAAACTAAGAAAACAACTTGAGATTGCAAAAAGCCAGAGACAAGACCTTATAGAGAAGATCAAAGAAGATTCAGACAGTGATACATTAGACCAAGTGAAGAAACTAGAGCAAGAAAAAGAACAAATTAATCTTTTGATGATTAAAGAGATTCAACATGAAAAGGATGAAAGGAGAAAAGTTGAAGAGTCACTGAAAGAAGCCAAAATGTAGATAGGACAAATGAAGACTAAATTTGATCAGTACAAAGATAAATATCAGGAATTGGAGAAATATAATCAGATCATGAAAGGAAAAATCACCCAAGCCAAGTTACATATTGAAAAGTTGCACATGAGCAGTGACAAAATTGATGAACAAAGAGAAAGACAAAAGCCTAAAGGAGAGATGACTAGAGTTGGATTTAATAAAGGAGAATATTCAAAAACCCAAGAAGAATAAAATGAAGCAAAGATTGAAGAAAGACCTACTCATGAAGAACCTAGAGAATAGTTCAAACGTTTCAGAGGTAGATGTTTTGGATGCAAAAAAGTTGGTCACATGCAAAGAGATTGCAGGTGTAAAGGTAACTCTAAGCCTTTTACCAGTTACTATTTTAACTTCTATGAATATGGACACAAGAAAGTAGATCGTAGAGAACCTGATCAGTCTAGGTACAAGAAAGATTATGTTAGATAAGAATCATTAGCCAAGATCACATGTCAAATATGCAATAACTTTGGGCATACAAAAAGGTACTATAAGTTGCAGACTAATCAAGATAGAAGGATACCACCTACTTGTTACAAATGTAACAATCTAGGTCACATTGCAAAGTTTTGCAGATATAATGGAGAAGACAACAAAAGAGGACCAAGAAGATCAAGTGAACCAAAAGGACCACCTCATGTGGTTATAAAGAAGAATATTGGTGACAATGGTAAGAGTCTCAATAACTACATGAATGAATTTGAGTCATTTCAAGAAATCAGAGGATGAGAAGGTAAGGCAAGTAAAAGTTCTAAAAAAAAGCATTAGTTCAGGGAGAGACAATTAATGATACTGTGTCTTTGCATGATGAGTTCTTTGAGGGATCCACCTAGAGGGTCGCACGGCCTTATGGGGAGCATTGGATTCAAAGAGCAGAAAATATCCAACCCCTATATATGTGGAGTAATCTCATGCAAGCTTAGGTATGATGTGTAAAGACACTGAGGAGTCTATGGATGAGAGCGTAGCACTTGGAGATTCATCTTCTGTGTTTGTGAGTTCTGTATTGATTGGATAGCATGCGAAGTTGAGCTACCTATGTTTAATGCACATACTCAACTTGTGATAGATAAAAGGACTTAAAAGACCTCAAACCTACACCATTTGTTGGTCAGCATTTAAAGAGAGCAGAGTTGAGAAGATTATCATTCATCTAGCAAAGTGTTGCATGATCGCATGAAGCAAAGCACTGGATTCAAGTATGTTTAAGGTATTTAGACTTAATCTCATAGAGAAGTCATGGATGCACCAATAATTTATGATGTTGTGGACAGACCTAGGTATAAGTTCAAGAGGCACCCATTTAAGTCTTGTGAGGATGATCCGGAAGGAGCATTTTCACAAACCCCCATAGGTGTATTACACCTAGAAGATATTAGGGAATACATACATTGCAAATATAAAACCATTGGAGATGTTAATATTTACAGTGAAATGGATAGTATGATAGAAGATGATGGATCCATGGTATAAGCATTCAAACACCAACAAGATCAATCAATCATTAAGTTAAACCTACTCACAGAATTCACAAAAGTTGAATGGTTTAAGATCATTCTTAGCAGAGCTCATGATCAATTTTTGTGGATTGGTGAACAACCTATGAAAATATGTGCACAGTTGATTCATGAGATCATAGGCCTTGACAATTAAGGAGCCCTACCTGTAGCAGAAAAGAACCTAAGAAAATAGGTAGAAACCCTAACCCATTCCAAGTGGGATAAGAGGGTGATTACAATCAAGGACATTTACTTGCAGGATGTTAGGTTGGTTGCAATGTTGTTGGGTTACAAGTTAATTTATAGTAGCAGACCAAATTTTGTATCTGCTAGAGTCATCATGATGGCATACAGAATAGTGAAAGAAAACAAAAAATATAACCTCTACGAAGTCCTAGCACAACAGTTTACCGAGAATGTTAAGGCTATAAAGAAGGACAAATCTAATGCATTTAGGTTTGGATCATTGTTAGTCCATATGTATATCCATATCATTCACAATTTTCCTGGCATGCACCCTAGGGCATGGAAAGAAAATGTACCTACTGGAATTCAGATTTTAGAGTACTATCGAAGACAAGATAAGAATTGGGTTGATGGTGAACTATTTTCCATGACTAAGATACTATAGAGGAAAATGAAATCTAAAGGTATAGGATACCAAATAATATAGTGGAAAAATATGATGACACTATATGTTTCATGGTTGAAACTGATTGTGTCTGATTTGAGACAGTTGAACCAAAAATGAAGTGGTGTTATCCTATGAGATTTGTGGTAACTGCTAACATTTTGACCATGCAAGTGGAGCATGTATTGGCATCTGAAATAGACCTTACCCAAGAAAGATGGGGAACATATAGGGAAAAGTATGAAAAAGTCAGAGAAGAGAAAGAAAAGGTAAAAAGGAAAAGGAAAGTCAACAAAATTGTTGAAGATATAGCTGCGAAGATGGAAATTACTAAGGAACAACTGAGAATTATAAGAACTTAGATGGAGGCATCTTTTAGCACTGCTATTGATGCACCTATTCCTTTAGAGACATAAAGACAATAACTCCTACAGTGAATATTGTTGATTTCTCAACTACTCAAGATGAAGAAATACAAGATGTTGTGCCTACAATCATTCCCAGAAGATCTACAAGAATAGGTAAGGACAGTCCTAAGGAGAAAGAGATAGAAGTTAAGAGCAAGAAGAAAGAGGAAAAGGAAATTGAGAAAGTAGAAGAGAAAACAGCTCAAAGGGATCCACAAACCTTGTGGAAACTAGACCTTAAATCACTGCAGAAGAGAGTAATAAAAGATGGGAACTTGAAGACTGTGGACAGATACTATGAAAGGTATGGTGTTGAAAACCAAGCAATCATTGAAGATACTATCATTGAGTATCTGCTAGCCTTTAAGAAGAATCTGTTGGAGATTGAAGGAAGTATCCCTAAAGACCTATACAACAAACTAGAAATTAGAAAATAGTTAGCACAATTGGAGGATGAAAACGTAAGGAACAAGACAATTGAAGACAAGTTACCAGTTGTATCAATATAGGAGAGAGATAGAATCATAAATGTACTAAAACCCCTACTGAGGACAAAAGGCCAGACTAGTCAAAATTATGGCTAGGAAATATGATGAGGTGATTGATGACACCCAAAAGGCATTAGATCAAGTTCTAATGTATGATATGCCAAAGAAGGCCTCACCTCCCAAGGCTACTAAGCCTATATCTTTGGGTTTGGGAGAAATTTCCAAGGCAATGGATTAAAGTGTTCAAGATAGCATGCAACCAGATTTCTTTGTCACTGGTGTGCCTATGACCCTTGACACTTCACATGATGTTAATGATCATTTTTTGGAAAATGTGGTTAGTGCGATGGAAGTTGAAGATCAAGAGCAGGTACAGGAAGAGAAATAAGAGGAGAAACAAGAAGAAAAATTACATGAGAAGGAAATTCAACTGAAGGAAAAGAAGGAAGAACAGATCAAATCAGAAAATATTGTCGAGGTTAGATTGGACTTCTCCTTATTTTTGGAAAGTATGGCCAAGCTAGTAAGTTCATATGTGGACAATATGGATGAGGATGAGCTGATGAGGCTATCCTTTATGGCTTTTTCTAAAGCTAAAGAAAGATCAATTCAGAAAGGTGACAAAAGAGTTAAGGTAATGGCCAGGGCTGTAGAAATAGTGAACAAGCTACTTCCCTCATTGGTTTTCTTTCAAGAAAAGGATGAAGCTGAGAACGTTGGTATAGTATTAGATATCTTTGATAATCATTTTTTATTTATTGCTAAAGACTGCAGACGACAAGGCTGAAAAGAACTTTTTGGAAAAGAAGTTGAGAGAAGTCTATTAGTCCATTTCATAGGACTTAGACATTCTCAAAGCTACTACTCTTAAGGCCAAGATTTGTGTAGCACAAGGTAGGAAAATTTATAGCTACTACATAAGTCCTTATATACACATGAATAACATTGAGGAGATCATAACCAAGGATAGGGCTACTCTTGACAGTCTTATGGACAGTTGTGAATCATCTTTACAAATTGTGGGAGAAATGGATAAAGAGATATCCAAGCTATTAGATAAGATAGGGGTACTGGAAACAAAGAAAGGGAGAGTTGTAGATAGATCTGGCTTATTAAGAAGCTTGCTAACCCCTAAGCTTACAAAGCTTGTGTCACATCTTTTAGAGATGGAAAAGGTTGAAGGCTCGACGATTGTGTTCACACTTACAGAGCTTAAGGCAGTGGAGACAACATCATCTACATTGAATGGATTAATCCATGTCAATGAGCTTCTAATAAATTCATGGGCTGAGGAAGTGAAGACCTTGAAAAACTCTTTCCAAGATGTCTTACATCTGGTGAGTAAGCACTAAATCTTTTGTGCTTAAGTTTTGGAATTTTGAATGCACCTTTTCCATTGATGTCAAAGGAAGAGGAATAGAAAGAAATATAAAGGATAATGAGAGAATAATATGTAGAGAAGAAAATAGTAAAGAAAAGAAAAGATGTGTAAAACAAAAAAGTAGAAAAGAGAAAAAGAAAAGAAGAGAGTTGTATTGTGACACTTACTCATTTTTATAAGTGTTGCCATCAATGCCAAAGGGAGAGATTGTTGGAAAGTGATACTTTGGAAAACTAGGGATCACTTGAGGGTTGTCATTTATGGCAACACTTATGATGGATTGATCACATGTTGAGAAGTTTTCCACTGGAGTCACAGTCATGAAAATGACTAAGTCCAGAATTAGGATAGTAGGGAACAATGCCATAGTTTCGGTCCGCGATGAAGATCTATAAGGTATTATGGCTTGCGAAGTTAACTGAAGGTATTTTGGGATGTATACATGCTTCAGTTACGTTGTCCTCAATTTTAATATCACAAAATTGTGGCAACCGTATGGAATTTTTCTTATGAATTCGTGGGTGCATCCTCTATGATTTCAATGTTTTGGATAATGTGTTATAAGGACAATTCATCATCCCTGAATTGCTCTTTATTTTGCACATTTCATGCATCCTTTTTAAGGGTTCCCGTCAAGTTATTCACCTTATCGCTTGTCAGAATGAGTTTTTCTCTTTTGACTGCAAGCACTTGATTTTTTGTAAACCTTTAGTCCTTTTCTTCATTTTTCTCTTTCTTCTTAGCAATTTTTAATCTTGATTTTCCCTTGACTCAATACCCATTTTAAATACGCTCGTTTCGAGCCAACTTAGACATCAAACGGAGTTATACAACTCAAGTTATGATGTAAAAAGTGGGGTTTTTCAAGTTGACTGAATATTCTTTAAAAATCCTTAAAAGGTGGGTTTTTCAAAGTCGATTGCACAAGTTCAAATTATATTTAATATATTAAATAAATTTTAAAGTTTACTTTCAAATTTCAACTCATTTCGAGTTGATTTGATTATAGTTTTTAATGATTTTGTGAAATTAGATTTAAAATAATCTAATTTCATTTTACTTTATTAAACACTATAGTTATATATTAAATTAATTTAAAATTAAAACACTTAAGTTCAAAAAGGTGTGATGTTTATTCTTCATTGCATATCATCAACATGCAAAACACTTTTTAAAACCCACCTCTTGAAATTAAGTCTTTTATACATTAAATACATTGTTTTTATATGCAACTACATATATAAAACATGTAAAAGTGGAGTTTTCTAAGCCAAAAGCATGTTTTATAAGAATGTGCAGTTGAACTCAAAAAGAACATATTTAATCCTTTATGAGTGTTGTTTTTATATGCTATTGCATATTGAAAACAATGTATTTAAAAAACTCTCCAAGTGGCTTTTTCCTCATGAAAGACACGTTCTAATAAATATGTAAATGCACCAAAAAAGTGCATTTTTAAAGGAGAATCACTAAGGTTGTTGTTTTTAAACCCAAATACATATCTTTTTATGTATTTTTACATGTGAAAAATCTTCTCCAAACATCATATTTAATCCTTCTCCTTGGGCGTCAAATTTGGAGAGAATTACATATATTTTAAAAAATGCAAAGAATGTTTAAAACAACGTATTTAACCAAGCAGCTATGGACGTTGAATTTGAAGGCATTTGCATGTCTTTTTAAACATGCATTTGCATCTTAAAAATGCATTTTAACTTCCCTTTGGCTGTGTTTTTGGGAAGTGGCTATTTTTGAGAGGAAAACATATGTTTTTTACTTCAAAAACCCAACTTTTTGGAGGCATTTTTGAAAAAAACTGGATTTTGAGGCTAGAATACACTTTAAAAATGGTCAAAACTTAACCATTTTGGTTGCTTATAGGGTCCATTTTTCACTAAAATGCCCAAGGATCATTCTTGGATCATCAAAATTATATATTAAAAGGTATTTTACTCTCAAAACAACCCATTTAGGGAACATTTTTGGGCGTTTTTACCCAAAAATGACCCATTTTTTGTCATTTTTCTTCATCAAGATCAAATCTTTTTCTTCTAAGATGAGTTCTTCAGCATTACATTTCATTTATAGTTTGTTTATCATTATTTCTAAGTTGTTTTAGATGCCCTAGGTGTTATAAGTAGTTGTTGCCATTGCACCAAAAGATCGACCTATTAATGCCCGATACAACCACTAGACTTCTAGAAGACATAGGAGGCGGTTAAGCCATGTCACAAATCTCAAGGGGAGCACTGACCATTTTTCCAACAATCTCCCCATCAGCGTTACTCGAGGATATTTGAACCTATGACCAAACTCTGATACCACTTGTTATAAGTAGTTGTTGTCGTTGCACCAAAAGATCGACCTGTTAATGCCTGATACAACCACTAGACTTATAGAAGACACAGGAGGTGGTTAAGCCATGTCACAAATCCCGAGGGGAGCACTAACCATTTTGCCAACACTAGGTGTCATTTTTTATTGCCATTACATGTGCTTTGGAAATGGTCAAAACAGTTGATATTTCCTTGCATTTAATCTCTTTTTTCTTCCCACTTGGCTATGAATGCATGTTGACTCTCCAAAATTGAAGGAAAAGGACTAGGAAAGAGATTTATATATAGTTTTTAAATCTCATCTTTCCTAAATCTGAAAATCCATTAGATACATTTCAGATTTTATCCAAGATTTGGCAAGACTTCTTGTGAGTTGAGGTAATTTTTCCTTAAGTTTTTCCACAATTATTTACAAGTTCATGTTTTGGTTTTTGAATAACATGTACGTTTTCATTTCTATTTCAGATTTACATGTTATTTTTGTTTTAATGATCCTTCTTCTTCCGTCTACATTCTCTAAGTTGCATATGCAAGAGCTTCATCTTGCTTGAATATGCAGTCGGGATTAAAAACCTCATTCTTGAAAGAAACCATCAAAGAAAACAAGCTTATTGATATGAACATGCAAATCCATTTCAAAAGCCCACTTTCATGCTTACCCACACTCCATCCACTCTTGTTATATCCTTACCATGTGACTTAAAACTCATGATGATGGTTGCTTGCACACTTTCTTATGATGAAAACATAATAATTCATTATAAGTAGATGTTATGTTGTTAATTTTCCATACATTTTCCATGCAAAAAGCTTGTTGTCTGCACGTGCTATTACCCTCCAAAAACCCATTTTTGAGTTTTTCTACTATATAAGTACACATTTTGAGCTCAAACGCATATATCCATTTGTTGTCCAAAAATTTTCCAGCCATCCTCCATATGCAATGCTCCCAGAAAATCTCATTTTTGAGTTTTTCCCTCATTTGAAGAGTTGGTTTTGCCTAAAATTCAGCTCTCTTTATTTCTCAAATGCATTCTACTTATATCATATATGCATACTCTTCCATATGTACAAAGTTCGAGCTTGAAAGACCATGTTATGGCTTTTTCTAGAAACTCAAGAATGACAACATGCATAACCCCAGACATGCACAGAAGAAGAGGCCCAAAGGATTGAAAGGGAGAATCAAGAAAGATTGGAATGTGAGGAAAAAGAAATGATACAAAGAGAAACAGAAGCCCATAGGAGAGCTCAAAGGTCACCCTTAAGAGAAATTCGGCTTCGAGGGAATCAAGTGAATTAACATTAAAACACAAGCTAGATAAGAAGATTGGATTTTTCTCCCTAGAAAGGTTCGACAAATTACAAGCATAGAATGCTTTCAATAAAAAAATGGTCAATGAACACTCAATGCAACAACCAAGGATGAAGGTTCATGTTCCAGATCTAGAGCATATCAACCATCACACATCCTATAGCAGCATGAAGATAAATAAAAGATGATGTAATAGGTGTTGTGTCTTGTCAGGCACTTAGAATATTTTCATCATGTCTTTATAATTTGTATTTTACATATGTAATTGCATATGATAGCATCACGTGCAAAGTTGTAACATGTAATCAAGTTGCAAGTGCATTAGGCATGCAACTTTGAAAAAGTCAAAATTAGTTAGTTAGTTAGGGAATAAGTCAAAGTGGTTAAGGGTTTTCCCCTTTTTTCTCCACCTTTCTCTCCACTATTTTCCTAAATAAAGGAGGGAGCTCATTGTAAATAATCATCTTTTGGCAAGGCAAGAAAATTTTGCCAATTTGTATTGTGCACTCTAAGACTTTGTTCTTGGATGTAAATCAAATTGCTTTCAATAAAACAAACAGATTGTTTTGAGACTTTATGACAATTAAAACTGTTATGTGATGACATTTTCTTGAGTTGATTGTGAGTTTTTATGCTTTGATTCAAGAGGGATTTGGACTCAATTGCATAGACTTTGAGCTGTCTGTTGCATTAAGAGCCAATTTGAACTTTTGAAGACTTTGTATTGTAGAAGTAAAAATTGTGATAGATAGTAGTAGTTGCAATTACTTAGAGTTGAAGACTTTGGACTTCATTTGTAAGTGTTTTTATTAAATTTGAGAGTATCCAATAAGAGACTGTGTGCTTTACTAGTTATTCTGCTTGAATCCTCACGAGACAAGTGCAGGAGACTTTGGGTTCCTATTTTTGTTTCACAAAATATAAAAAGAAAGTCTTTGCCCCTGGTATTGTTCTTATGTCAATTCCAGAGTCACAGGTATTATCGTAGCAATAAGGCACTTTTTTTAAGTTAGAAAGTAGCAGTTGTACCCAAATCATTCTTGAAAAAAGAGGAATTGATTAAGAGAACCGCCCTTTTTGTAATTTCAGTTAAGTTCATGTTGAAGCCACCTATGGTAAGGAGGGAGACTCCCCTATTACTGAGAGGAGAGAGAAATCTCATGAGACATTTTCTAAAGTTACAATTTTTTAAGGCATAGTCTTAGCGGCTTACAAAAAATTTAGCCAACAGTTCTTGACAACTCCACTGGGGACACGATGTGCATTTGAAAGCCTCATGTTTTCATTTGAAGTATACACGTGTCCCTTTTCATTGTAAGTATTCATTGTAATTTATTTGTGTTAGTTTTTCAAGCTTTTACCAAGGACATGTAAATGGCCCAAGGTCCTTGGGGAAATACTTTTGGTTCATTGAATCTAGCTCTGCCTCTACATGCTCTTTCGGAAGGTTTGCGGAAGAATTTTCCAAAGTTCTTCGATGATGGAGAGCAACAATTTGATGAACATATCATTTCTTTTTATATTGCATGTAGTGTTCATGGTGTTGAACATGAAGGCGTGTCTGTAAGGTTATTTGTGGAAGCTCTCTAAGGAGTGGCTGATGATTGGTTTTATCATCTTGCACCACAGCCCATCACAAATTGGGCTACTCTCATAGCCAAGTTTGAAGAAAGGTTCAAGCCTTCTAAAAATGCTCATGCGCTATTGGCCCAACTCACCCAGCTGAAGAAGGCATCTCACATTCCTATGCGTGAATTTGTTGCTCATTTCAACAGATTGACATGAAGGATTCGATCTCTTTCTCAGCCTACAGTTGCAAATTTGAAGTGCTTCTTTGTAAATGCACAAAGTTCTGAAGTCAATTTTCTATTAAGAAGAGCAGCCCCAACTACTTTTTCAGGTGCACAGACTTTGGCGATTGGAAATGAAGATGATCTCATTCTTGTTGGGCATATGAGAATTGAAGCAAATGGGTTGTAAGAAAGTAATATCTCTTGTGATTCATTTTCTCTCATTACAAGAATCGATCATGTAATGCAAATATTGGAAAATGAGTTGCTTGCTCTCAAAAAGCAAATAGCTCAACGTATCTTTTTCATTCCTCATGAAGATATAAAAAGGATACCCCTTCCAACTATTGCTCGTAGTCCTACCAGTGAGAATCAACAAAGATTAGTTTCATCATCAAAGAATCTTGCTATTGAGGAACCATCAGCGAAGGCAACAACAAAGCATCCTGAATCCGAGGCTAGTGATCTCGTTATTCTCTTCCAAGAAAAGGAAGTAGAATTAGTCAGTGACTCTTATTTATGGTTCATGCAGTCTGAAAAAGCCATTGATGAAAATCAGAAAGATGAAACTCATTCTTCTATTGTTTAAGCAAATGAAGATGATTATGTCATTAGACATTAACAAATGGACATGCATGAAGGTCTTAGTCAAGCTGAAAATAGTGCATATTTGTTTCAAGGTCATGAACTTGAATGAGTGTTGCATGAAAAATTTACCCTAGAACTTGATGAGAATCTTATCATGAACATCATAGGGGAATTTTGTTCAAATATTGAAGACAATTCTCTTATGTCTAAAATTTGTAATCAGTATGATGCAGAAGGAAGAAATGAGGTAACACATTTTGATCAGCCTAAAGCAATGATGGTTGATGAAGCAGTTACTCAAGTTGTAGCAATCGACAAGAAGAATTTAGAATTTGTTCGATCAACGGGATGTCCCATCAAACATCTTGCTTGGTTGGAGGCCAATGGAAAAGCATTAATTCCACTTGTACCTAAACATGAAGATACAATTGAAGAAGAGGCTAAACATACATTTGCAGTTCAACCGGAGCAGTTTGAATTCATGGACCTATCTTGAAGCAGCGGTACATATGATTCATCTCAAAAAGGTGAAATTATTTATCTCTTCTAGGAGGTGTTACATCAAACATTGACATCATTGCTCCAGTTGTTCATGCTCTATCTATACAAAGTTTCTTATGAAAATGAAAGGTACTACAAGCTATTGAAAAAAGGTAGCTAGTTTGTTGAGCCAGTAAATGGTTTTATCTTAACAGTTGCATTGTTAGCTAGTTTTAATTAGGTAGGTTTTTCTTTGTGTTCAATAAGTGCATTTGCACAAGTTTATTCTAGGTTTTCTTTGCGTCGGTCACATCATCCTTTTTGAGTCTTTTTGTTTTTAGTCACCTAAATCTATAGCCCAATGGACTAGATGAAGGCACTTAGAGGTATGGATTTTACATTCTTCATTGTTTCTGAGAACAAATGAGGTACATTCCCCAATTAGAGCCAGCTGTTATTCTCAATTTTGACATCACAAAATTGTGGCAACCTTATGCAATTTTTCTTATGAATTTGTGGGTGTATCCTCTATGATTTTGATGTTTTGTATAATGTGTTATAAGGACAATTCATCATCCCTGAAATGCTCTTTATTTTGCACAATTCATGCATCCTTTTTAAGGGTTTTCGTCAAGTTAATCACATTATCGCTTGTCAGGATGAGTTTTTCTCTTTTGACTGCAAACACTTGATTTTTGGTAACCTTTAAGTCATTATCTTCATTTTTCTCTTTTTTGTTAGCAATTTTTAATCTTGATTTTCCCTTGAGTCAATAGCCCCTTGAAATACACTCATTTCGAGCTAACATAGACATCAAACAAAGTTATACAACTCAAGTTATGATGTAAAAGGTGGGGTTTCTCAGGCTGACTGCATATTCTTTAAAAATCTTTAAAAGGTGGTTTTTCAAAGTCAATTGTACGAGTTCAAATTATATTTAATATGTTAAAAGAATTTTAAATTTCATTTTCAAATTTCAACTCATTTCGAGTTGATTTAATTATAGTTTTTAATGATTTCGTGAAATTAGATTTAAAATAATCTAATTTCATGTTACTTTATTAAACACTATAGTTATATATTAAATTAATTTAAAATTAAAACACTTAAGTTCAAAAAGGTGTGGTTTTTATTCTTCATTGCATATCATCAACATGCAAAACACTTTTTAAAATCCACCTCTTGAAATTAAGTCTTTTATACATTAAATATGTTGTTTCTATATGCAACTACATATATAAAACATGTAAAAGTGGCTTTTTCTAAGCCAAAAGCATATTTTATAAGAATGTGCAATTGAACTCAAAAAGAACGTATTTAATCATTTATGAGTGTTGATTTTATATGTGATTGCATATTGAAAACAATGTATTTAAAAAACTCTCCAAGTGGCTTTTTCCTCATGAAAGACATGTTCTAATCAATATGTAAATGCACTTGAAAAGTGCATTTTTAACGGAGAATCAGTAAGGCTGTTGTTTTTAAACCCAAATACATATCTTTTTATGTATTTTTACATGTGCAAACTCTTCTCCAAACAACATATTTAATTTTTCTCCTTGGGCGTCGAATTTGGAGAGGATTACATATCTTTTAAAATATGCAAAGAATGTTTAAAACAACGTATTTAACCAAGCAACCATGGATGTCGAATTTGAAGGCATTTGCATGTCTTTTTAAACATGCATTTGCATCTTAAAAATGCATTTTAACTTCCCTTTCGTTGTGTTTTTGGGAAGTGGCAATTTTTGAGAGGAAAACATGTGTTTTTTACTTCAAAAACCCCTTTTTTTTGGAGCATTTTTTTTAAAAATGGGATTTTGAGCCAAGAAAACACTTGAAAAATGGTCAAAACTTAACCGTTTTGACTGCGTATAGGATCGATTTTGCAGTAAATTGCCCAAGGATCATTCTTGCATCATCAAAATTGCATATTAGATGGTATTTTACTCTCAAAACAACCTATTTAGGGCACGTTTTTGGGTGTTTTTGCCCAAAAATGACCCATTTTTTGCAATCTTTCTTCATCAAAATCAAATATTTTGCTTCTAAGATGAGTTCTTGGGCATTACATTTCATTTACAGCTTGTTTATCATTACTTCTAAGTTATTTTTGATTCCCTAGGTGCCATTTTTTATTGTCATTACATGTTCTTTGGAAATGGTCAAAACGGTTGCTATTTCCTTGCATTTAATCTCTCTTTTCTTCCCACTTGGTTGTGAATGCATGTTGACACTCCAAAATTGAAGGAAAAAGACTAGGAAAGAGATTTATATATAGTTTTTAAATCTCATCTTTCCCAAATCCAAAAATCCATTAGATACATTTCAGATTTTGTCCAACATTTGTCAAGACTTCTTGTGAGTTGAGGTAATTTTTCCTTAAGTTTTTCCACAATTCTTTCCAAGTTCATGTTTTGGTTTTTGATTAACATGTAAGTTTCCATTTTTATTTCAGATTTACATGTTATGTTTTCTTTAATGATCTTTCTTCTTCCATATACATTCTCCAAGTTGCATATGCAAGTGCTTCATCTTGCTTGTATATGCAATCAGGATTAAAAACCCCGTTCTTGAAAGAAACTATTAAAGAAAACAAGATTATTTATATGCACATGCAAATCCATTTCAAAATCCCACTTTCATGCTTACCCGCACTCCATCCGCTCTTGTTATATCACTTCCATGTGACTTAAAAATCATGATGGTGGTTGTTTGTAGACTTTCTTATGATGAAAACATAATAATTCATTATAAGTAGATGTTATGCTGCTCATTTTCCATACATTTTCCATGCATGAAGCTTGTTGTCTGCACGTGCTATTACCCTCCAAAAACCCATTTTTGGGTTTTTCTACCATATAACCACACATTTTGAGCTCAAACACATATATCCATTTGTTGTCCAAAAATTTTCCAGCCATCCTCCATATGCAATGCTCCCAAAAAATCCCATTTTTTGAGTTTTTCCCTCATTTAAAGAGTTGGTTTTGCCTAAAATTCAGCTCTCTTTGTTGTTCAAACCCATTCCACTTATATCCTATACGCATACTCTTCCAGATATGCAAAGTTTGAGCTTGAAAGACCATGTTATGGCTTTTTCTAGAAACTCAAGAATGACAACGTGCATAACCTGAGACATGCATAGAAGAAAAGGCCCAAAGGATTGAAAGGGAGAATCAAGAAATATTGGAACGTGAGGAAAGAGAAAGGATACAAAGAGAAAGAGAAGCCCATAGAAGAGCTCAAAGGCCACCCTTAAGAGAAATTCAACTTCAAGGGAATCAAGTGAATCAATATTAGAACACAAGCGGGATAAGAAGATTGGATCTTTCTCCTTAGAAAGGTTCGATAGATTACAAGCATAGAATGTTTTCAATACAAAAATGGTCAATGAACACTTAACACAACAACCAAGGATGTAGGTTCCTGTTCCAGATCTAGAGCATATCAACCATCACATATCCTATAGCAGCATGAAGACAAACAAAGGATGTTGTAATAGGTGTCATGTCTTGTCAGGCACTTAGAATATTTTCATCATGTCTTTGTAATTTTTATTTTACATATGTAATTGCATATGATAGCATCACATGCAAAGTTGTAACATGTAATCAGGTTGCAAGTGCATTAGGCATGCAACTTTGAAAAAGTCAAAATTAGTTAGTTAGTTAGTTAGTTAGGGAATAAGTCAAGGTGGTTAAGGGTTTTTCCCTTTTTTCTCCACCTTTCTCTCCACTCTTTTCCTATATAAAGGAGGGAGCTCATTGTAAATGATCATCTTTTGGCAAGGCAAGAAAATTTTGCCAATTTGTATTGTGCACTCTAAGACTTTGTTCTTAGATGTAAATCAAATTGCTTTCAATAAAATAGACAGATTGTTTTGAGACTTTGTGCCAATTAAAATTGTTATGTGGTGACATTTGCTTGAGTTGATTGTGAGTTTTTATGCTTTGATTCAAGAGGGATTTTGATTCAATTGCACAAACTTTGAGCTTCCTATTGCATTAAGAGCCAATTTGAACTTTGTGTTGCAGAAGGAAAAATTGTGATAGATAATAGTGGCTACAAGTACTTAGAGCTAAAGACTTTGGGCTTCATTTGTAAGTGTTTTTATTAAATTTGAGAGTATCCAGTAAGAGACTTTGTGCCTTACTGGTTATTCTGCTTGAATCCTCACGAGACAAGTGCATGAGACTTTGGGTTCTTATTTTTGTTTCACAAAATATAAAAAGAAAGTTTTTTCCTCTGGTATTGTTCTTATGTCAATTCTAGGGTCATTGGTATTATCGTAGCAATAAGGCACTTTTTTAAAGTTAGAAAATAGCAGTTGTACGCAAATCATTCCTGAAAAAAGAGGAATTGATTAAGAGAACTACCCTTTTTGTAATTTTAGTTAAGTTCTTGTTGAAGCCACCTACGATAAGGAGGGAGACTCCCCTACTACTAAGAGGAGAGAGAAATCTCATGAGATGTCTAAAGTTATAATTTTGTAAGGTATAGTCTTAGCGACTTACAAAATTTTTAGCCAACAAGTTAAGAGTGCATGAGTTTTTGTTATCATATCAGTAAGATACAGTGTTCAGAAGGTATGCAAAGACAGTAAATCAGTATAGCAAGGTATATGAATAGTTGCAAAGATCAATGAGAGTATAGTCGAAATGGTAACGTGCTAAGACAAGTGAATAGAGTATATTGCCAACTCTTTGGTAATATAAGATCGTCGAATCCATAACTATTATTTGCATAAGTTATTATTATGTTTTGTATGATATTTGTGAAGCCGACTTGATGGAAGATTTTTATATGTATAGAGTTCTTTTATGAAAGCGATGTATGGATGTGATTTTGATGATGGAGCAAGGTTGCAAATCTGAGAGAAGAGATCAGATGTGAGATCAGTAGGAAATAGAGCTATAACTGGAACTATCTAAGAAAGATAAGTTCTTGCATTGTTCACATTTTAGAGAACTCTTTTGAGACAATTTTTATTATAAGAGTAGTATGCTCACCACCTTTAACCAGGTGTTTTGTATACCCCTAATAGGGTTTTGTATTCCTCTAACAAGGAAATATACTATGTAACAATCAGCTTCTAATAGGGCTAGATTAACTACCAAGGATATTATACTCTAGTGCATATTTGTGTGTGTCATCCCCACTGGGGTTTTCCCTTGTCCAGGGTTTCCTCGAGAACAAATTATGGTGTCATGAGTAATGTGTTATGCTTATATGTTCTTTTCATTTATGCTTTACTGTGGATGCTTTATAATTGTTTAAAGTTGAAATCAAAGTTTTCTAATATTGATTCACCCCCCCTCTCAATATTACCTAATCCTAACAATTGGTATCAGAGCTATTGGCCCTTAGAGAGAAATCCTAACAGCTTAAGGGAGATCAGAATTGATTCAGAAGATTTGCAAGAGAACTTTGAAGCAACACTTCAAGATCTAGATAAAGTGATGGCTGAGAATGGCGAATGAAAATTCAAATTAAGAAGAGCGGAAGGTTTCATCAGGAAACTAAGAGAATAGCTTGAGATTACAAAAAGCCAGAGATAAGACCTTATGGAGAAGATCAAAGAAGATTCAAACAATGATACATCAGACCAAGTGAAGAAACTAGAGCAAGAAAAAGAACAAATTAATCTTTTGATGATTAAAGAGATTCAACATGAAAAGGATGAAAGGATAAAATTTGAAGTCACTGAAAGAAGCCAATATGTAGATAGGACAAATGAAGAGTGAACTTGACTAGTAGAAAGATAATATCAGGAATTGGATGGTACATTGTCCTTCCATGCCCTAGGGTGCATGCTAGGAAACTTGTGAATGATATGGATATACATATGGACTAACAATGATCCAAACCTAAATGCCTTAGATTTTTCCTTCTTTACAACCTTAACAATCTCAATAAACTGTTGTGCTAGGACTTCGCAGAGGTTATATTTTTTATTTTCTTTCACCATTCTATATGTCATCATGATGACTCTAGTAGATACAAAATTTGGTCTGCTACTATAAAATAACTTGTAACCCAACAACATTGCAACCAGCGTAACATCCTAGAAGTAAATGTTATTGACTGTCATCGCCCTCTTATCCCATTTGCAATGGGTTAGTGTTTCTCCCTATTTTCTTAGGTTCTTTTCTACTATAGGCAAGGAACCTTCATTATCAAGGCCTATGATCTCATGAATCGACTAAGTACATATTTTCATAGGTTATTCACCAATCCACAAAAATTGATCATGAGCTCTACTAAGAATGATCTTAAACCATTCAACTTCTGTGAATTCTGTGAGTAGGGTTAACTTAATGATTGATTGATCTTGTAGGTGTTTGAATTCTTCTACTATGGATCCATCAGCTTCTATCATATGATACATTTCACCGTAAATGTTAACATCTCATATGGTTTCATATTTACAGTGTATGTATGCCCTAATGTCTTCTACGTGTAATACGGCTATGGGGGTTTGTGAAAATGATCCTTCTGGATTATCCTCACAAGACTTAAATGGATGCCTCTTGAACTTATACCTAGGTAGGTTGATGCTCTATGTTGATGACCTTGTCACCAGCATGAAGTTGGACACATCATTAAGTCTTATGTACTGCAGTACACAATTTTGATCAAACCTTGTTGAGCCAATTCCCTGATATAGTGATGTTGTATCTCAATGTGTTTGGCTCTACTATGAAATACTGGATTCTTTGTCATTTGTATAGCACTCTTGTTGTCACAATACAACAATGTAGGTTCACTCTAAATTTTATGTTAGTCTTCTAGTAGTCTTCTCAACCACATAGTTTGACAAGCTACTGATGTTGCAGCTGTGTATTCTACCTCTGCTGTAGAAAGGGATATTGTTGATTTTTTCTTGGACTTCCAAGAGAATACTACAGAACCAAGGCTAAAAGTGTAACCAGAAGTAGACTTTCGATCATCAACAAAACCTACCCAATCTGAATATGTATAGCCAACCAATCTGCTATCCTCTAAATGTTGAATTTTGAGACCATAGATCAATGTCCCTTTAACATATCTGAGAATCCTTTTAGCTGCATTCCAATGTGTTTCCTTAGGCTCTGACATGAACCTAGAGACCAAACTCACTGCAAATGTGATATCCAGATGAGTAGTAGTTAAGTAGATCAAGCTTCCAATCAACTGTCTATATAGAGTAGGATTCACTAGATTTGACACTTCTAAAGTAGACAATTTAAGTCCAACTTCAATAGGTGTTGCAACTGGTTTGGAACTCTACATCTGAAATTTTTGTAGGATATTTGAGGCATATTTTTTCTAAGACATAAATATTACGTCTTTATTTTTCCATACTTCTATACCAAGAAAGTAGTGCATTTGTCCCAAATCTATCATTTCAAACTCAGTAATCATGGTTTCCCTAAACTCTGCAAATAAAGCTGGTTTATTCCCTATGTAGATAAGGTCATCAACATAGAGAACTAAGATAAAGATATCCTTATCTGAGCTTTTGATATAGAGATTTGGATTTGGTTGACTTTGTAAAAAACCTTTTTGTTGTAGGTAAGAGTCTATCCTTGAATACCATGCTCTTGGTGCCTATTTGAGACCATACAAGGCCTTCTTTAATTTGCAAACATAATGTTCCTTAGAGGGTATTTCAAAACCCTTAGGTTGTGAAACATACACTTCCTCATCAATATATCCATTCAAGAAAGCACTCTTAACATCCATTTGATAAACTATCCAACTCTCTTGAGCTACCAATTGTATATGTAGAGTAAGCTCATGTGAGCTTAGGTATGATGTGTATAGACACTAAGAAGTCTGTGTATGAGAGCGCAACATGTGGAGATTCATCTTCTATGTTCATGAGTTCTATATTGATTGGATGGCATGTGAAGTTGAGTTACCTGTGTTTAATGCACATACTAAACTTGTGATGGATAAAAGGACTTAAAAGAACTCAAATCTACACTATTTTTTGATTAGCATTTAAGGAGAGCAGAGTTGAAAAGATTATCAGTCATCTAGAAAAATGATCGAGTGGTCATTTGAAGCAAAGCACCAAATTCAAGCGTGTTTAAGGTATTTAGACCTAATCTCATAGATAAGTCATAGATGCGCCAATAGTTTATAATGTTGTAGATAGACCTAGGTATAAGTTCAAGAGGTATCCATTTAACTCTTTTGAAGATGATCCAGAAGGAGTATTTTCACAAACACCCATAGGTGTATTACACGTAGAAGACATTAGGGCATACATACACTACAAATATGAAACCATAGGAGATGTTAACATTTGCAGTGAAATGGATAGTATGATAGAAGCTGATGGATCCATGGTAGAAGAATTCAAACACCTAAAAGATCAATTGATAATTAAGTTAACCCTACTGACAGAATTCATAGAAGTCGAATGGTTTAAGATCATTTTTAGCAGAGTTCATGATCATGTTTTGTTGATTGGTAAACAACCCAGAAAATATGTGCACAGTTGATTCATGAGATCACATTCCTTGATAATGAAGGACCCCTACCTGTAGCAGAAAGGAACCTAATAAAATAGGCAAAAACCCTAACCCATTCCAAGTGAGATAAGAGGGTGATGACAGTCAATGACATTTACTTCTAGGATGTTAGGTTGGTTGCAATGTTGTTGGGTTACAAGTTATTTTATAGTAGCAGAGCAAATTCTGTATCTGTTAGAGTCATCATGATGGGATACAGAATGGTGAAAGAAAACAAAAAATATAACCTTTGTGAAGTCCTAGCACAACAGTTTATTGAGAATGTTAATGCTATGAAGAAGGACAAATCTAATGCATTTAGGTTTGGATCATTGTTAGTCCATATGTATATCCATATCATTCACATGTTTCCTGGCATGCACCTTAGGGCATGGAAGGACAATGTACCCACTGGAACTTAGATTTTAGAGTACTACCAAAGACAAGATAAGAATTGGGTTGATGGTGAACTATTCACCATGACTAAGATACTACAGAGGAAAATGAAAGAAAGGTATAGGATACTAGAGAATATAGTGGAAAAATATGAGGACACTATTTGTTTCATGGTAGAAACTGATTCTGTCAGCTTTGAGGCAGTTGAACCAAGAATGAAGTGGTGTTATCCTAAGGGATATGAGGTAAGTGCTAAGATTCTTACCATGCAAGTGGAGCATGTAATGGCAGTTGAAATAGACCCTACCCAAGAAAGATGGGGAACATATAGGGAAAAGCATGAAAAATTCAGAGAAGAGCAAGAAAAGGTAACAAGGAAAAGGAAAGTTAGCAAAATTATTGAAGATCTAGTTGTGAAGATGGAAATCACTAAGGAACAACTGAAAAGTATAAGAACTAAGATGGAGGCATCTTCTAGCATTGGTATTGATGCACCTATTCCTTCAGAGATAGAAAAGATAGTTGTTGCCCAAAATTTCCCTATCATTCCCTTTTTGGCCGCATCCTGTTTGTTCCAAGAAATGCTCAAGTGTCGAAAGTCCAGTGTGTTTTCTACCTGTTGGCCTGAAAACCCAGTGTGTTTTTGACATTCTCTCTGAAGGCTCAGGATGTTTTCGACCTTCGCTTGAAAACCCTCTATGTTTTCGACCCCTTCTATGTTTCAGACTTCTTCCTCTAGCGGCATTCATTTCATAAGCGCGCAACTCTGATCAGTGTGGTCTTCGTGAGACTTCCTAGCAGAGATCATGCGACAACCGTCCGATGAGATCCCAATGGTCATGGTAAAGTTCTAAATGACAAACAGTTCATGGTTTGGGTAGTTAACATCATGTAGTTGGTCACATGATTGCATAGGCCTTCCTAGCCGCATGCGATCATACGACTAAGGGGTTTCTTCTTGCACCCTGGCTTTTAATGTTACCACCGACTCATCCAAGTAGTCAGCAAGCAATGGTTTCATGTTGGTCATATGATCACATGGGATCTTTCGATCCCATGCACCCATGCAACTAACCGTCAGCAGGTAATGGGTAGCATCTTGTGGTTGGTCGCATGATCGCATGCAGCCTCTTGACCACATGCGACCATGCGACAAGCAGTCAACAGGTCTTTGGCAGCTGCTAGTGGGTCCTCTAGTGGTGATGTGTCCGGTCTGCGATGGGCCAGAGGTATAACATGGGCCCTTGTAGATTCAAGATCTATGGTGGTCGCATGTTTGCATGGGATCTTTCGATCCCATGTGATCATGCGACCACCGTTAGATCCTCCTGATGCTTCCAGGCGGTGTTTTTGTGGGTCCGACTGATGTGGTCAGCTCCTGTTGGTCCATGTGGTGCAGGTGTGATGTCTTGCGGGTCCCGAGCATCTATGTGGCAAGCGGAGACAGATTCTCAAAGGCTCGTCGCATGATCACATGAAGCCTTTCGGGATCATGCGATCACGTGACTGTTGACTTTTTCAAAAGTAGTGCGACTACTTATTTCGTGGGGCCGAATTTTAATGGCGAAAGTTTAGAGGAGGTCATTCTTTTCTCTTCTAACTTGGCGGTGTCCGATAAAGGGTTTCTTTGTTTGGTTGTTCACGGATATGATTTAGCAGGCCTCCAGACTTGGCAAGAGCACGGTTGCGCGGTTAACATGTTTCACGTGGTCACTGAGTGTGGCCGGGGTTAAGGAAAAAGTTAAGCGACTTGGCAACTAAGAGGGTAAATGAACCCGGGGTTACTTTAATGTTAAGTTTGCAGTAAGGCTCGAGATGGTTCCATGGATGCTGACATGTCGGTATGCTTGCTTCCAATTGGCTCTTGACTGGCGATGTGGACTTTAACCTTTCATAGGGGCTTGCGACTATTTTGGGGATGATCCAGATCGTCCGATTTGCCAGGAAAAATGTGATCAATAACTGAGTTTTAAATGAAGAACTGGTAACCGTTGGGGCCCAAATTTGAAGTCTTCTGCAGGGGTTTTCACCAGTGTTGGATCTGATTGACGTATGTGAAGCAGAGACAAGTTCTAAGAGCCTTGTTGCATGATCGCATGAGGCTTTTTGAGTTCATGCGATCATGCGACCAGTACTATTTCAAGGCAGTGTGACTATTTTTCACGGGCTTTCTTCTAGCGAGATGTTTGCAGCGGCACGGTAGCTCAAATAATTTATGTCGCTAGGACATGCGCAGTTAAGGGAAGATGATGAGGAGGTCTGGGCAGCCATCAGGGGTCAATTCTTTGTCCCAGAAGGGTACGTTTGTGCATTCATGGCAAGGCCAATTTGCGGAGAGGTTGATGAATCCAGGCTGTTGTGTCTGCAGGTTGTTTGCAGTACAAGGATGGGTCTTTTATCTGATCAATTTTAATGTTGCAGAAATATCTTTCATGATCAGATTTTGACTACTAGGGATGATTATTATATTGTAAAATCTGTAAACTTGGTTAATTTTGAGACTCATGCCTGCGTGCAGTTGAGTGATGTATATAATTTGTTTTTTTTTTAGCCTTAGTGCTAAGAATTTGCATTTTGTAAAAAGAAAGGCTCTTTCTTGGGAAGCTATCTGTGGCATTTCTTCTTGCCCTCTGGTTTTCCACATTCTGTAAATTCCCATTGATAATACAAGTATTGCAGAGGCAGTTTGTGACAATCCTTCATGTCCTTCTGCTTCCCTGTTTGCATTATCTCTTATTGGATTGAGGTTTATGAATGTTGTTAATGGAAATTGGGGTTCCTAGTCCCTCTCACTTTCTATGATTTTGTGTGTTACTATGTCTGATCTAATTTAGATGTTTTGTGGGTATACTATAGCCCCTAGCAGTCTTGTCTCATTCCTACACCTAGTTGCAGAGGAGGATGTTTGTTTGTAGGTCATAGGTTGAGTCTTCTGTTTAGGCCTTCCTATGAAATACTTATGCAAGCCTATCTAGTGAGTGGTGACCTATTAGACCTGATTCCTCCATTGGTCTCATTCCTCTATACTGAGATCCAAACCCTAGTTTCAGTGCATCACCTAGTAGGTAGTTTGCTTTCCTGTTATTTCCCTTTCATGCACTCCTTCTAACCCTTTCCCTCAAAGATTTACTTTCCTATTTAAAAGCAAACTAAGGTGATTATCCAAGAGGAACTAGCCTAGAATCTGGAGGTCTCATCTTGGTTAGCAAAAGGTCCCACAACCTTGAGATGATTCCCATGTTATACTGGATTATCAAGACTACGAGAGCTTGAGATCAGAGGTGCAAATTCAGTGTATAACAATAGTAACTCCTACAGTGAATATTGTTGATTTATCAGCTACTCAAGAGGAAGAAATACAAGATGTTTTGTCTGCAATCATTCCCAAAAGATCTACAAGAACAGGTAATCAAGACAGTCCTAAGGAGAAATAGATAGAAGTTAAGAGGAAGAACAAAGAGGAAAAGGCAGTTGAGAAAGTAGAAGAGAAAATGGCTCAAAGGGATCCACAAACCTTGTGGAAACCAGACCTTAAATCACTATAGAAGAGAGTAATAAAAGATGGGAACTTGAAGATTGTGGACAAATACTATGAAAGTTATGATGTTGAAAAGAAAGAAATCATTGAAGATACTATCATTGAGTATCTGCTAGCCATTAAGAAGAATCTGTTGGAGATTGAAGGAAGTATCCCCAAAGACCTATACAACAAACTGGAAATCACAAAACATAAAGAACAAGACAATTGAAAATATGTTACCGGTTGTATCAATACAAGAGAGAGAGAGAGAGAGAGAGAGAGAGAGAGAGAATCATAAATGCACTAAAATCCCTACTAAGGACAAAGGCTAGACTAGTCAAAATTATGGCTAGGAAATATGATGAGGTGATTGAGGACACCCAAAAGGTATTAGATCAAGTTATCATGTATGATATGCCAAAGAAGACCTCATCTCCCAAGGCTACTAAGCCTATATCTTTGGGTGTAGGAGAATGTCTCAAGGTAGTGGATGAAAGTGTTCAAGATAGCATGCAACCAGATTTCTTTGTCACTAGTGTGCATGTGACCCTTGACACTTCACATGATGTTAATGATTCATTTTTGGATAATTTGATTAGTGTGATGGAAGTTGAACATCAAGAGAAGGTAGAGGAATAGAAATCAAAGGAGAAACAAGAATCAAAAGTACATGAGAAGGAAATTCAGCTAAAGGAAAAGAAGGAAGAACATATCAAATCAAAAAATGTTGTCGAGGTTAGATTGCAAACCTCCTTATTGTTGGCAAGTATGGGCAAGCCAGTAAGTTTAGATGTGGATAGTATTGATGAGGATGAGCTGATGAGGCTATCCTTTATGGATTTTTCTAAAGCTAAAGAATGAATAGTTCAAAAATATTACAAAAGAGTTAAGGTAATGGTCAGGACTGTAGAAATAGTGAACATGCTACTTCCCTCACTAGTTATCTTTCAAGAAAAGGATGGAGCTGAGAACCTTGGTACAGTATTAGATATCTTTGATAATCATTTTGATTCATTGCTAAAGACTGTAGAAGACAAGGCTGAGAAGAACATTTTGGAAAAGAAGTTGAGAGAAGTATGTCAGTCTGTTTCATGAGGCTTAGACATTCTCAAGGCTACTACTCTTAAGGCCAAGAGTTGTGTAGCACACGGTAGGAAAATTTACAGCTACTGCATAAGTCCTTATAGGCACATAAAGAACATTAAGGAAATCATAGCCATGGATAGGGCTACTCTTGACAGTCTTATGGACAGTTTTGAATCATGTGAGATCATAGCCATGGATAGGGCTACTCTTGACAGTCTTATGGACAGTTGTGAATCAACTTCACAAACTGTGGGAGAAATGGATAAAGAGACATCCAAGCGATTGGATAAGATAGGGGTACTGGAAATAGAGAAAGGGAGAGTTGTAGATAGATTTGGCTTATTGAGAAGCCTACTGACCCCTAAGCTTGTAATGCTTGAGTCACATCTTTTAGAGATGGAAAAGTTTGAAGGCGCAATGAGTGTGTCTACACGTACAGAGCTTAAGCGAACTGAGGAAACATCACATGAATTGAGTGGATTAATCTATGTCAGTGAGATTCTAATAAATTCATGGGTTGAGGAAGTGAAGACCTTGGAAAACTCTTTCCAAGATGTCTTACATCTGATGAGTAAGCACTAAATCTTTTGTGCTTAAGTTTTGAAATTTTGAATGCACCTTTTCCATTGATGTCAAAGGGAGAGGAAGAGAAAGAAAAATGAGGAAGAGATATGAAGGATAATGATAGAATAATATGTAGAGAAGAAAATAGTAAAGAAAAGAAAAGATTTGTAAAACAAAAAAAGTAGAAAAGAGAAAAAGAAAAGAAGAGAGTTGTATTGTGACACTTTGTCATTTTTCTAAGTGTTTCCATCAATGCCAAAGGGAGAGATTGGTGGCAAGTGATATTTTGGAACACTAGGGATAACTTGAGGGTTGTAATTTATGGAAACACTTATGATGGAGTGATCTCATGTTGAGAAGTTTTCCACCGGAGTCACAATCATGAAAATGACTAAGTCTAGAATCAGGATAGCAGGGAACAGTGCCATAGTTTTGGTCAATGATTAAGATCTATAAGGTATTATGGCTTGCAAAGTTAACTGAAGGTATTTTGGGATGTATACATGCTTTAGTTAAGTGCCCATAAGTTTTTGTTATCATATCAGTAAGATACAATGTTCAGAAGGTATGCGAAGATAGTAAATCAGTATAATAGGATATATGAACAGTTGTGAAGATCCAGGAGAGTATAGTGGGAATGGTAACATGCTAAGACAGGTGAATAGAGTATATTGCCAACTCTTTGGTAATATAAGATCACCGACTCTATAATTATCATTTGCATAAGTTATTATTATGTTTTGTATGGTATTTATGAAGTCGACTTGATGATAGATTTTGTATAAGTATACAGTGCTTTTAGGAAAGTGAAGTATGGATGTGATTGTGATGATGAAGAAAGGTTATGAATCTAAGAGAAGAGATCGGATGCAAGATCAGTAAGAGACAGAGCTATAACTGAAACTATCTAAGAAAAATAAGTTCTTGTATTGTTCAAATTTTGGAGAACTCTTTTGAGACAGTTTTTAATTATAAGAGCAGTGTGCTCACCACTTTTAACCAGGTGTTTTGTATACCCCTAATAGGGTTTTTTATTACTCTAACAAGGAAATGTACTATATAACAATCAGCTCGTAACAAGGCTAGATATCCTAACATGGATATTATATTCTAGTGCATATTTGTGGGTATCATTCCCACCGAGGTTTTCCCTTGGCTAGGGTTTCCTTAAGAACAAATTATGGTGTCATTAGTAATGTGTTATGCTTATATGTTCTTTTCATTTTTGCATTATTGTGGATTGTTTATAATTGTTTAAAGTTGAAATCAAAGTTTTGTAATACTGATTCACCCCCCTCTTAGTATTACCTAATTCTAACAAAAGGTTATAATAGCACACTATAAGGTGTGACCTGGTTAGCAAATTTATCACTACAATTCTTCATGACTAAACATTCACTATGGGGTCAACATGAAAATAATCAACATTCATTGAATGTCATAATGAAATATAAATATTGTTTTGATTAAGTAAAAACAAGTTTTGAAAGGACCCAAAACCTTGTACAAAAAACTCAAAAGATAAAGCAATAAAGGCTCAGATACAATAGTGGGTACCACCAGAACAACAAAGGGATTAACCCCCAGAGAATCCCCACCAGTGACCAATAGAACCACACCATGGGACCTTACGATTTAGATTTAGAACCCCCCTTGTTAGACCTAAGATTCATATCCAAAGGAGGAGCGGAAGGCTTTGGTTTCTTTCCTTTCACAGTTGTCCAACAGTCCTCCAACTTGGTAGCAACATCCAACCAAGCCCCAGAAGAGGTAGAAGAAAGTTCGGCCAAAGATTCACCCCCCAACAACACATTCCCCCTTGGGGAAATCAGGACTAGCGAGCCCATAACTGTAGCAGACTGGACAGCAAGGTCATCAGTTTGGACAGCAGCCAATGCCAAAGTAGAAACATTCTGGACAACAGAAGCAATCTAGATAGAGTCAGCAACAAACTAGACAGTAGTATCAGCACCAGAGTGGACAGCAGTAGCAAGGACAGTAACCGACCCAGCAGAAACACCCAAAGAAGAAATAACCTCCTGAGAGGACCCCGCGGTCAGCTCCCGAACCTCAGCAAATTTATGAACTGTATAATGTTCAGTAGCGACACCCGACCACCAAGAAGGTGATAGTTTCAATTTTACCTTCATGGATGAACACCGGGCAGCCACGTGGCCAGTCAAGTGGAAAATTCTACAGTGGAAGGGGATACCCTCATAATCCAAAGTTTGTATCCAAGAGCCCCATGAAGAGGCCAAACAAATCTTTTTAGGGAGACCCTTTGAGACATCCATCTCAACAAGGATGCGAGCAAAAGTCGAATGTAAATTATTAGAGGTATCCAGATCCACAATCTAAAAATCCCCAAGAGCATTCCCCACAGACTCCAAGACCAGATCCAACCAAAGATGCATGGGAAAATTCAGAAGCCTAACCCAAACTGGAATCTTACTGAAAGATTCAGAAAGCGGATTGAAATCCTTATGCCAGGGTTTGGCCATAAGGGGGAAACGATCATCCCAGGAGAAGCTATATTCACAAAGGATAGAATTCCTATCTTTGGGATTACTAAATTTAACAATGAAGAAGCCCCTTGTAGCTGGATAAATCTTAACATCTTCAGATAAAATCAGCTCCCACTGACTAGAAATCCAAGCATGAAGAGAAGAAAAACAAGGCCAGAACCCCCTAAATCAAAATATTGCAGCATTCGAAGAAAAAATCTCTATAGTCTCATAAATTTTATCTTCAATAACAGAGTCGAGCTGTATCTAAAGAGGCCCACATACAAACACAAGGTAAACCACCCGGGATCGCAAGGACCCTGAAGATCGAGCAGGAACACCCCCATGGAGGCTAGCCTCAAAAGCTGCAACATCATCAGAGCCGAGGGCAACAGCATAGGTCACTGCTGCCACTTTGCTACCAACAACCCCACCACCAATACCACAGGCCAACTAAGAACCTGGCACAACACTAGCCCCAGCAACCTGAGACACAACGAAATAATCCCCCACATGGCATTGGGTGGGAATTTTAGTTTGAATAGCGGGAGAGCGGGAGCGCGACATCGGAGCTATTGTGACTCTCAAAACATATTCCACTAGCCAAATTGTTAAATATTCCACTAATAAATATTGTTAAGTCCCACTCGATTAAGAGATTTATCTGTAGCAATTGTTAGAATGCAAAAGTAATGATTTGATTCAAATACAAATTTCCTTGCAGATTTTTAGATCTATGCTAAGCTCAAAATACCTTAGGCCAATATACTCAATTCAATTACTTATTATCCTCCAACTCTGTTCTTCTCGGTTAATTCCTTTCTTTGACGTTCGGTGTTGTCTGCAGATTTTCTCGGTTCTATCTTCAACCTGTTTGACTAGGTTTGCATGAATGCAATCTCCTCACACACATTCCAGAATTAATAATGAATCTCTTGTCTCCTTTTATAGACATAATAAACTATTTTATTTCTAGCCATGGATTTTTCCTCTTAATCTTCACTGTTGATTTTGTCATTTTAACCTTCCTTGGAACTTGTGTCTGTAACACGTTTCATTCTCCTTCATCTGATCATCCTTGAATTTTGTTAGCCATTTGATCATCATAACAAACTTTATCTTTAATTTTAGAATCATCCATAATTGTCCAACTCATCATCTTTAGTTGGCAATCATTTTTCCATTTAATTCTTTCACTCAATCAATACCTTGATGTGTCAGTGAATTCTTGGTTAACATTGTACTTGGTATACACTACTTTTTTGGTGTACAATGTTTTCAACTCAACATATACTAAGTTCTTCATTTATCAACCACATAAACTTGTACGTTATTTATCTTCAATCCATAATAGAATTATGTAATATAATCAAATCACTAACTTAATGTCATAGACTCATCAATAAGCTACCCAATGAATACCATATCTATATATTTGTCATACATCTCAGCTTCATGTTACTATCTCATTCCTTCACTATTATTTCCTTCGTTAGATGTTTGTAACTATCATGATAAGTACAGTCAAAACTAATTGACATCAATGATAATACAATAACTGATTTAATGTGTCACATATACCTTTGTAGCTCGATGATCATCAATCACTATCTTTGTAGTATATATCCAATCAGTTGTCAAATTTTTCCTTAAGATATTCAATCAATTGTAGTCTATCAATCTCTCCCTTTGGCATTGATGGAAACATAATATGAAATATGCCATAGAATACCAAACATCTATCTACAACTATATATGTATATGTTATGCGTCGGTAAGCTCTCCATAGCTTATGCATTTAATATGTTTAATCACTACGCATCATCAACGTCTCTCCATTTTGATATCTCTATTTCATTTCCTCTCCCTTACTCCATGCAATCATCTTTCTCTATAGATAGATATTTCATGTAATTCCTCTATCTGTGACAACAACACCAAAAAGAAAATAATCAACTCTTCGATTTCGAAATCAATATCTCTGTTGTTTAGTTCAGATTCTATTACCTTGCATGTACTCATATGCAGTTTTAGTTTGTTTTCCATCTTTCACAACCTTACGAATACCAAAGTGTGAATCGTCATGCATCAACATCATTAGATATTTTATAAAGTAAGTGTTGATGCAACCTCCTATCACCTTAGTGATTGTTAGATAGGGGATGTGAAAGATTTGAAGCAAAAAAAATCTATTAAGCCAAAGAAACATGCATCCAAAATCCTGTCACAAGGAAGAAATCTGTAGGAAACAAACAAAGGTTTTGCTCTAACATAATGAAATTTTATTATTATCAGCCAAAAGAATGAATGCAAATATACAATGGATCAATCCTTATAGAAGGAGATCAAAAAACCTAATGGGAAACCCTAATAGGTAAATAGACATTTAATAATTAGATTTAATTATTAAATGACTAATGCAAGTGCATAAAGGAAAATCTTAAGAGGTAGTAAAGTTAGTTTAATCAATGTAATTAAATTAATTCTTTACTCTAACACCCCTCCTTAAGAGGAGCAATAATGTAGCTACAAACAATGCAAGAAAGAAGAAAAGGAACTACAATGTTGAATGCAAATTTGGGTCTCAACAACATGGCCTGATTAGGTACCCAATCACAACCAAATCTCTATGAAATAGAGAAATAGGGAAAACCGCATGGGAAAAACCCTCCTCCAAAAAGAGATAGAAATATTCAGAAAGCAAAAAAAAAGAAAGGAAGGTAAGCCTCAATGAGAAACCCCAAGGACAACTTCCTTCACTCCAAGCATAGAACGTAGCTGGAGATACCATGGGGATGCTAAAGGCTTAGTGAAGATGTCAACAACCTACTCCGAAGTGGGAACATACTCCAAGTGAGAGAACCATCCTAAATCAGATGCCTAATGAAATGCATATGGATCTCAATGTTCTTGGTCCATTGATGCTCAACTGGGTTGTGGGAAATATGAATGGCACTCTAATTGTCACACCAAAGAAGAGTGGGACTATCAGGGAGAAACCAAAACTCTATCATCAATTTTCGAAGCCATAAAACCTCCTGACTAGCTAGCACACGTGCTCGATACTCTGCCTTGATAGATGATAATGCAATAATAGTATGCTTCTTGAAAGACAATGTGATAGGACCAGAACCAATATAAAAAAAAAGCCAGAAGTAGACTTTCGACCATCTATATCACCACCCCAATCGGTGTCTATGAAACCAACAATTTGAGGATCTCCTGATGTATAGTAAATGCCATATTAAGTAGTGCCCCGAATGTACCTCAAAATAGGTTTGGTAGCTTGTTAATGACTCTAATGGGAATCATGGGAGAATCAAGAGACAATTCCAACTACAAAGGAAATGTCAAGACAAGTGTGTGTCACATACAACAAACTACCCACAAGTTTCCTGTATAAGGTGGAGTCCACTGAAGGAGTAGAGCATGTGGTAGACAAAAGAACACCTGACTGAAAAGGTGTGGGAGAAGGCTTGGAATCAAGCATGTTGAATCTTTGAAGCATGTCAAGATCATCCTTCTTCTGGTGTATGGAAATCCCAACCAAAGACTAAATAACCTGTAGGCCCAAAAAGTAGCATAGAAGTCCAAGATCTGTCATCTCAAACTGCTCAATCAATGCTCTCTAAACACTCTGAATCATAGAAGATGAGCTACCTATGATGATGAGATCATCAACATACAACACAAATATCACAAGATCAGCCCCATGACATTGAATGTACACTATAGGATCAAAATGATAGCAGGTGAAGTGTGAGGCTAGCAAGAAAGAGTCCATCTTCTCATACCAAGCCTAAGGGGCTTGTTTTAGACCATATAATGACCTCCAAAGTCTACACACAAGAGAAGAGTCCTGCACAAAACCTTGAGGCTATTCCATATAGATCTCCTCGTGTAGATCCCCATGCAGGAATGCACTCTTCACATCCATTTGATAAACTATCCAACCTTGTGAAGATGCAAGAGAAAGTACCAAGAGAGTAGAATTCATCTTGGCGATAGGAGCAAAGGTCTCAAAGTAATCAATACCCTCCACCTATGAAAATCCCTTCACAACAAGATGTACCTTATACCGATCAATAGAACCATCTGTAGAATACTTGGTATGGTACACCCACTTGCACCAAACAAGCTTTCTTCCTTTCAGAAGAGTACAAAGATCCCAAGTGTGATTCTTCATCAAAGAAGAGTACTCCTCATCCATAGCCCTATCCCACTCAAGATGTCTAGTCACCTCTAAAAACATATGAGAATCATCTGAAATAGCATGACTCAAAAGACTAGTACCAGATTGTTGAGCACAAGTACAACGGGTATTTGAAGGATCTCTTGCCAAAGCCAGCCGCATTGACAGTATCCTGAGCCCACTTGGGCACTCATGGAATATTTGGTGGAGGAGGGGAAGGTGGATCATCATCTAAATCATCCTCAGAGGATATAGAATCCTAAAGAGGAGAAGAGGAAGTACTAGGTAATGAGGGAGAAGCTGGTGATGGAGGCTCCATCTGAGGATAGCGCTCATCAAACTGGACATCTTGTTGAAACAAGACTTCTCTAGAATCAGGATCAAATAACTTGTACACTTTCATATCCTCACAGTAGCCAACAAATATCAGTGGTCAACTCTTCCTCTCCATGGCTTTCCTCTGATCATCTAGAATAAATGCCCAAGCCTCACTACCAAACACTCAAAATGTAGAAACATCAGGCTTGACATGGGACCAAGCCTCCTCAGGAGTCAAATGTCATAATGCCTCATGAGGCATCCGATTATGAATGTAGTTGGCACAATTCACTACCTCTTCCCAAAAGGAAGGTTGCATATCTCGAGACTGTATCATACAATTGGCCATCTCCCACAATGTTTTTTTCTTTCTCTCAACAACACCATTCTGTAGAGGGGTATGGGGAACTGTCAACTGATGTAATATACCCTGCTTAGTGCAAAAATCATGAAAAGACTAATTCACACATTCCCCCCCATTGTCAGTGTGTATCCACCTGATAGAAAGACCAGACTGCTTCTCCACAAATGTCTTAAAGACTTGAAATTAATCAAAGACATTAGACTTGTACTTCAAGAAGTACACCCATGTGCATCTGAAGAAGTCATCAATAAAGGTGAGCACATAATGAGTACTAGAAAAAGGAGTGGGAAATGACATGAGATTACTATGTATCAACTCCAATGGTGCCTTAGCACATGAGGATCTACCTGTCAGAAAGGGAACTCTATGATGTTTTCCAAGTGCACAACCTCGAAAAACACCATCAGTGCAAGAGATCTGAGGAAGTCCAATCACTAAATTATGTGTACTCATCTGTTGTAGATATCTGTAGTTGACATGGCCAAAATGCTCATGCCAAAGCTTGCTCACTATGTCTGCATGAGCAACAAGAGAAACACCTATATAATCAGAACTCTCAAATCCATCAAACCTATATAAGTGACTCTGAATCAATACTCCCAGTAGCAACAACCAAATCATGATAATGGAGGTCTCTAATAACTACATCATGTGGTGAGAACTCAACTATCTTACCATAACCAGAATGCAAAATCTGATAGATAGATAGGAGGTTCGTAGAAATGGCAAGAACCAAAAGAACGTCCTGTAGAGAGACACCATCCAATGAAATAGTACCAAAACTTGTAACTAAAAGTTGTGCTGAGTCACCAACTACAATCTATGTAGTAGCAATCTAAGCAAGTGAGGTAACCAAACTAGGTGTGTGTATCATATGGTGCGAAGCACCTGAATCAATGATCCAAGTAGTAGTGGAAGATAATGCTCATATAGAAAGAGCATGGCCTTTCCCTATGGGAGTAGGTGAAGGCTATGGAGAAGAAATATTGTGTTGCTTCAAGGCTTTCTCTAGAGCCTCAAGATGTTTCCAGCACTTGGAAATTGGATGCCCTTCCTTGCCACAAAAATTGCAAGGTTCACCTGTGAACTTCTTAGTCTTGGAGGAAGACACACCAGACTTAGAAGATTTACCCTTAGGAGTGGATTTCTTAGACTCTATTTTTGAGGTGGCTTGGAGGAATGCTCACTACCAACTGAATCTATTTTGGGCTTCTACTTCTACTTCTATATCCCCTTAGAAGTATGAGCAACCAAAGCTTGGTTTTTAGTCCCAGATAAGGAATCTAGTTATGTGAGCTTGGCCTGCTCTCTATTCAACCGATCACATAACACCTCAAAAGTGGGCATCTTGAATCTTTGACCCAATGCATCCATGGTAGAGTGGAAGGTGGAGGAGAAAATCTAAAAGTTTCCCCGAAGCTTTGATATAATTAGGTAGATGCACTCTGTGTCAGTCTTAGCCTTTCCACATCCCTATAATAAAGACATTTGCTGATTGAACTTTATCAAGAAGTCCTCAATGGATGGAAAATGGTCTGGTATAAGAGAGGTAAGCTCTGCCTCAATCTGAAGTGCTCTGAACTCATTCACTATACCAAACAAGGTGTTAAGCTTGGTCCACATAGCTAGATGGGTATTGCACCCATCAAGATGAAACTGTAGATTATCTGATACATGTAAATCAATCAACCCCATTGCCTCATCCATCTTCTTCTTGTGTTTCATGACCTCAAAAGTGTTAGGAAGTAAAGATCCCCAAGATAACTGAGAGGGGGGAGTGAATCAGTTATCTGATAATTTAACCATTCAACTGCTTTAAACAATATAATCAATGTAGTAATCAACCATAGAAAGATAACCATACACAATTCCACAATAACACAAGATATGTTGTAGACACAGAAAATTGGCAAAAGGCTTAAATCAATCAAAAAGTGCAATCAAATCATCAAAATAGCACGAAAAATCAATAAATGGAACAAAGGCAATTCAAATCAAAGGAAAATTCAATTAAATGATTAAATGATTAAATAAAGCTTGAAAAGGGGAAAAACACTACGAAATTGATTAAATTCAATTAATGACATAGTTGTTGAAAGCAAAAATCAAAATGAACATCTTACCCTTCATGGCTAAATTTAATTACTTTAATTAATTAATAAATACTAATTTCCCTCAACAAAGCAAAAAGGAGACAAAATGGACACAAATCACTCACTTTTGTTGAAATGGTCTAGCCTTTTGAAACCATTTAAATGATTGTCCCCCCATTTATGGACAAAGCAAAGCCAATTGACCTTACCCAAGCATAACCATGGTTATCTCACTCTACCCCCTACCCTTGGGAAAATCTTATATATTGAAGGCATTTAGAAGCAAAATTCATCCACTCCATATCTTTGAATTGCAACAAAGCTCTTGCAATTTGCATCCACATCACTCACTTATCATTTTTCATTGCTAATTAGGTTAAATTGCTTTGATCATAGTAGATTGTTCATCAAATAGAGCTAGAATTTGATAGAATAGATCTAAATTTGCATATCATATAGCTTAATTCTCATCTTTAGAGTGTCACTAGTGAGGATCATAGTTGAGAGCCTCATTTACCACTTTATTTTAGAGATCCATGAGATATTTAGATTAATTGTGCATTATTTAGATTAGTTTGCTTTGAATAGTGTAATTGTCTTTTAAATCTTGTTATTTCATGAAGGTGTAAATCATTCACACACATATGTTGACTAGGGAACCTCTTGAAAAGAGTAAACCCCGGTGGGAATGATGCCCACAAAATGATGCACTAAAATGAAAATTCCTTGTTAGAGGAAGGACCCTGTTAGGAGTCTTATGAAATACATTCAGTACATATAAATCCCTGTTAGGAGATTTTGAATCCCTGTTAAAAGATTCTAACCCGGTTAAGAGTTTATGGAAGACAGAAGGACCCACTGCCCAAATAGCTTCAAGGCAAGATCTCTGAACCCACTGTCCAAAAGATCTTAGAATTATTCAACAGAATAATATGAAATATATTACCTCCTTCACACTGTGCCAAAACTGCACTCTCTGCTACACAAGATCACAATTCCAGATCTCTGTACTCACAAGTCTTCCTTCATCACTGAATTAGCTCTTTTCTTCACTTCATGCATATATTCGCATCTCAACTTTCACAATTCAATCCTCTCTACTCAAATCTCTTTTGGGTATGTGGAGGATCATGAGGGGCCAAACTATGCCCTTAAGTGGCAATGAAAAATTAGAAAATCAAGATTAGTCAACTTGACGTGAAAAAATGAACTAGTTATCTACCTAATATCAAAAAGTTGTAACAACATAATTTGTAAGAAATTGAATGTAGTTTCTAAACTACAAAGCCTTTTTTGAAAAAAAATAAATATGATTGGTAAAAAGTATAGATTGCAATGCAGCACTACAAACATTTCAGCAAAAAAATAAGAAGTATGTGTATGTCTGACCACCCTAATCAAAAAAAATGATAATATTTTTTTATAATATTCTATATATAAGTAGCTGACTCGTGCCCAGATGTGACGCATATTTTTTGGTATTTTTATTCCTAACAGATAATTAATTATGATTTTTTTGCTACAGCGCTTTCAGAATTTAAAAACTCTCGTGTCTGACCACCTTTACTCATTGAAAAATTATCATAATTCAATCTTTTTAAATTTTTTCTTATACTAGACAAAGCATAGAATGTGACGCATCTTTCGGATTTCAAAAATGTTATACGGTTTGAAAGTTATAGCTATTTTTCCATCAGTATGTCAATCAGGACTTTAGAAGTAAGTGAACTAGAAAATAACTAATAAATACTTAATGAATTCAAAATCTGACAGCACTTATATCGATGGAAAGCTGACAATCATCCAAAGAAACCCTTTTCGTTTTATCGAAATTGGGTGGAAAAAAAGTCATCAACCTAATGGTCGAAGTGTCGATATAAGAAAAATAGAGAAAAAACACATTTTTTGCACACCTTCAGCGTTGACCATGGGGCTTTGGTTTCCAAAGCTATTACCAAGCCTAATCAGGTACCCGAAAAAATTGGGTACCCGATTTTTTCATGTACCCGATTTTGTTTGAATTTGAATTTTGAAAAGTTTCCCCCTCCTCTTTTTTAATTTCCCTTTAATTTTGATGTTTTTTTCTTTCACCCTGACAATCAATAATTTATATATTTTATATTTATGTTTTATATTTTATATTATATAGTATATATATTATATATATTATATATTTATATTATATATTCGATAATATCAATTTAAACAACCTAAGTATATAGTCTGTTCAGATTTATATTAAATGCAATATTTTTATATTATAATATAAATGTTACATTATATATATATATATATATATATATATATATATATATATATATATATATATATATATATATATATATATATATATATATATATATATATATATATATATATATATATATATTAAATATTGTTGCACATATATAATATAATGTCTAATATATATAATATATAAAATGAATAGGACATTAATATATTGTACATTTGATAATATATATTAAATGTAATATCTAATATATCTTATAATATATATTATATATTTAGTCTATTAAATATTATATTTTTTCAAATATTTTATATATTATTTTAATATTTAATTTAAGTTATAACAGATCCTCTCATGAGACAACAGGTAGAATCGGGGTCGCTAGATGTCTTAAGGGGTAATTAGGGTTTGTGAGGCAACTTTGGATGTACAGTGACCATTTGGAAGGCAATAGGGCATGTCCAAGGACCAATGTACCAAATTTTAATGACTTTTTTCTAGTCGAACTCGAAAAGGGTCCATGGGGTGCTCTCAGGAGACCACATGTCCAATCAATGTGGCTAGGCGTCTTAAGGGGTCATCATGGCTTGTGAGACAACCTTTGATGCACGGTGACCATTTAGAACGCATTAGGACATGTCAAAGGACCTAACTCCACAATTTAGATAAATTTTGATTAGTGAAACTCGAAAAGGGTCCATGGGGTGCTCTTGGGAGACCATTGTGCGATTTAGGATCGATAGGTGACTTAAGGGGTCATCGGGGTTCCAAATGAAACTTTCGATGAACGGTGATCCTTTTGCCTAGTAGAACTCGAAAGGGGTCCATAGGGTGCTCTCGGGAGACCACATGTCGAATCAGGGTCGGTAGGCCTATTAAGAGGTCATTAGGGTTCTAAATGAAACTTTGATGGAATGGTGCCCCTTTGGATTGCATTAGGATATGTCATAGGACCTATGTACCAAATTTGGATCACTTTTGCATAGTAAAACTCGAAAGGGGTCCATGGTGTGCTCTCAGGAGACCATGTGTCGAAATGGGGTTAGTAGGCCTGTTAACGGGTCATTAGGGTTCCAAATAAAACTTTGATGGAATAGTGACCCTTTGGAATGCATTAAGACATGTCATAGGACCTACATACCAAATTTCGATGACTTTTTCCTAGTAGAACTCGAAAGGGGTCCATGGGGTGCTCTTAGGAGACCACATGTTGAAACAGGGTCGGTAGGCCTGTTAAGGGGTCATTAGGGTTACAAATACAATTTGGATGGAATGGTGACCCTTTGGAACACATTAGGACATGTTAGAGGACCTATGTACCAAATTTGTATGACTTTTTCCTAGTAGAACTCAAAAAGGGTCCATGGGGTTCTCTGAGGAGACCACATGTCGAATCAGGGTCGGTAAGCCTGTTAAAGGGTCATTAGGGTTCCAAATGTGACTTTGATGGAACAATGACCCTTTGGAATGCATTAGGACATGTCAGAGGACCTATGTACCAAATTTGGATAACTTTTTTCTAGTAGAACTCAAAAGGGGTCCATGGGGTGGTCTCGGGAGACCACATGTCGAATCATGGTGTGTAGGCCTGCTAAGGGGTCATTAGGGTTCTAAATGCAACTTCTATGGAATAGTGACCCTTTAAAATTTATTAAGACATGTCAGAGGACCTATGTACCAAATTTGGATGACTTTTTCTTAGGAACACGCAAAAGGGGTCCATGGGGAGCTCTCGGGAGACCACATGTCGAAATGGGGTCAGTAGGCATGTTAAGGGGTCATTAGGGTTCGAAATGCAACTTCTATGGAACCATGACCCTTTGGAATGCATTAGGACTCCCTAGGGGTCAAAAGGGGTCAGGGGGACTCCCTAGGGGTCCTAACATGTACTAGGACCCCTAGGGAGTCCCCGTGACCCCTTTTGACACATTGAAACGCTCAAGTGTGTCTTAAGGGGTCCTTTTGACTCCCTAGGGTTCCTCACATGTGATAAGGCGTACTAGGACCCCTAGGGAGTCATCGTGACCCCTTTTGACACATTGGAATGCTCAAGTGTGTCTTAAGGGGTCCTACAACCCCTTAAGACACACTTGAACGTTCCAATGTGTCAAAAGGGGTCACGATGAATCCCTAGGGGTCCTAGTATGCTTTATCACACGTTGGGACCCCTAGGGAGTCCCTGTGACCCCTTTTGACACATTGGAATGCTCAAGTGTGTCTTAAGGGGTCCTACAACCCCTTATGACACACTAGAGAATTTCAATGTGTCAAAAGGGGTCACGATGATTCCCTAGGGGTCCTAGTACGCTTTATCACACAATAGGACACCTAGGGATTCCCCGTGACCCCTTTTGACAAATTGGAATGCTCTAGTGTGTCTTAAGGGGTTTTAGGAAACCCTTAAGACACACTTGAGCGTACCAATGTGTCAAAAGAGGTCACAGGGACTCCCTAGGTGTCCTAGTACGCGTTAGGACCCTTAGGGAGTCCCCCTGACCCCTTTTGACACATTGGAATGCTCAAGTGTGCCTTAAGGGGTCGTAGGACCCCTTAAGACACACTTGAGATTTCCAATGTGTCAAAAGGGGTCACGGGGACTCCTTAGGGGTCCTAGTATGCTTTATCACGCGTTAGGACACCTAGGGAGTCCCCCTGACCCCTTTTGACACATTGGAACGCTCAAGTGTGCCTTAAGGGGTCCTACGACCCCTTAAGGCACACTTAAGCGTTCTAATGTGTCAAAAGGCATCAGGGGGACTCCCTAGGGGTCCTAACACATACTAAGACCCCTAGGGAGTCCTCGTGACCCCTTTTGACACACTGGAACACTCAAGTGTGTCTTAAGGGGTCCTTTTGACTCCCTAGGGTTCCTAACGCATGATAAGGCATACTAGGAGCCCTACGGAGTCATCGTGACCCCTTTTGACACATTGAAATTCTCTAGTGTGTCTTAAGGGGTCGTAGGACCCCTTAAGACACACCAGAGCATTCCAATGTGTCACAAGGGGTCACGGGGACTCCCTAGGTGTCCTAGTACGCGTTAGGACCTTTAGGGAGTCTCCCTGACCCCTCTTGAAACATTAGAATGCTCAAGTGTGCCTTAAGGGGTCGTGGGACCCCTTAAGGCACACTTGAGCATTCCAATGTGTCAAAAGGGGTCACGAGGACTCCCTAGGTGTCCTAACGCATGATAAAGCGTAATAGGATGCCTAAGGAGTCCCCGTGACTCCTTTTGACACGTTGGAATGCTCAAGTGTGCCTTAAGGGGTCCTACAACCCCTTAAGGCACACTTGAGCTTTCCAATGTGTCAAAAGGGGTCACGGGGACTCCCTGGGTGTCCTAGTATGCGTTAGGACCCTTAAGGAGTCCCCCTGACACTTTTTGACACATTGGAATGCTCAAGGGTGCCTTAAGGGGTCGTACGAACCCTTAAGACACACTTGAGCATTCCAATGTGTGAAAAGGGGTCACGGGGACTCCTTAGGGGTCCTAGTACAATTTATCACGTGTTAGGACACCTAGGGAGTCCCCGTGACCCCTTTTGACACATTGGAATGCTCAAGTGTGCCTTAAGGGGTCGTAGGACCCATTAAGACACACTAGAGCATTCCAATGTCTGAAAAGGGGTCACAGGGACTCCTTAGGGGTCCTAGTACGCTTTATCACGCGTTTGGACACCTAGGAAGTCCCCGTAACCCCTTTTGACACATTGGAACACTCAAGTGTGCCTTAAGGGGTCCTTAAGGCACACTTGAGTGTTCCAATGTGTCAAAAGGGGTCACGGGGAATCCCTAGGTGTCCAAAAGCATGATAAAGCATACTAGGACCCCTAAGGAGTCCCCGTGACCCCTTTTGACACATTGCAACACTGAAGTGTGTCTTAAGGGGTCGAAGGACCCTGTAAGACACACTAGAGCATTCCAATGTGTCATCGTGACCCCTTTTGACACATTAGGGGTCATGGGGACTCCTAAGGGGTCACGGGGACTCCTTAGGGGTCTTAGTATGCTTTATCACGCGTTAGGACACCTAGGGAGTCCCGGTGACCCCTTTTGACACATTGGAACACTCAAGTGTACCTTAAGGGGTCGTAGGACCCCTTAAGACACACTTGAGTGTTCCAATGTTTCAAAAGGGGTCACGATGACTCCCTAGGGGTCCTAGTATGCTTTATGACGTGTTAGGACCCCTAGGGAGTCCCCCTGACCCCTTTTGACACATTGGAATGCTCAAGTTTGTCTTAAGGGGTCCTATGACCCCTTATGACACACTAGAGCATTCCAATGTGTCAAAAGGGGTCATGATGATTCCCTAGGGGTCCTAGTATGCTTTATCACGCGTTAGGATGCCTAGGGAGTCCCCGTGACCCCTTTTGAACCATTGGAATGCTCAAGTGTGCTTTAATGGGTCGTAGGACCCCTTAAGACACATTTGAGCATTCAAATGTGTGGAAAGGGGTCACAGGGACTCCCTAAGGGTCCTAGTACATTTTCTCACACGTTAGGACCCCTAGGGAGTCCTTGTGACCCCTTTTGACACATTGGAATGCTCAAGTGTTCCCTAAGGGGTCGTAGGACCCCTTAAGACACACTTGAGCGTTCCAATGTGTGAAAAGGGGTCATAGGGACTCCTTAGCTATCCTAGTATGCTTTATCACGTGTTAGGACACCTAGGGAGTCCTCATGACCCCTTTTGACACATTAGAATGCTCAAGTGTGCCTTAAGGGGTCCTATGATCCCTTAAGGCACACTTGAGCATTCCAATGTGTCAAAAGGTGTCATGGGGATTCCCTAGGGGTCCTAACATGTGATAAACCGTACTAGGACCCCTAAGGAGTCCCTGTGACCCATTTTGACACATTGCAATGCTCAAGTGTGCCTTAAGGGGTCGAAGGACCCCTTAACACACACTTGAGCGTTGCAATGTGTCAAAAGGGGTCACGGGAACTCCCTAAGTGTCCTAACACGTGATAAAGCATACTTGGACCCCTAAGGAGTCCCCGTGACCCCTTTTCACATATTGGAACACTCAAGTGTATCTTCAGGGGTCCTACGACCCCTTAAGGAACACTTGAGCATTCCAATGTGCTCAAAAGGGGTCACAGGGACTCCCTAGAGGTCCTAGTACACTTTATCATGCGTTAGGACACCTAGGGAGTCCCCCTGACCCCTTTTGACACATTGGAACACTCAAGTGTGCCTTAAGGGGTCCTTCGACCCCTTAAGGCACACTTGAGTGTTCCAATGTGTCAAAAGGGGTCAGGGGGACTCCCTAGGGGTCCTAACGCATACTGGGACCCCTAGGGAGTCCCCGTGACCCCTTTTGACAATTTAGAACGCTCAAGTGTGTCTTAAGGGGTTATTTTGACTCCCTAAGGTTCCTAACATGTGATAAGGCATACTAGGACCCCTAGGGAGTCATCCAGACCCCTTTTGAGACATTGCAATGCTCTAGTGTGTCTTAAGGGGTCGTAGGACCCCTTAAGACACACTAGACCATTCCAATGTGTCAAAAGGGGTCACGGGGACTCCCTAGGTGTCCTAGTACGCGTTAGGACCCTTAGGGAGTCCCCCTAACCCCTTTTGACACATTAGAATGCTCAAGTGTGCCTTAAGGGGTCGTAGGACCCCTTAAGGCACACTTGAGCGTTCCAATGTGTCAAAAGCGGTCACGGGGACTCCCTAGGTGTCCAAATGCGTGATAAAGCATACTAGGACCCCTAAGGAGGCCCCGTGACCCCTTTTGACACATTTTAATGCTCAAGTGTGTCTTAAGGGGTCGAAGGACCCCTTAAGACACACTAGAGCATTCCAATGTGTCAAAAGGGGTCATGGGGACTCCCTAGGTGTCCTAGTACGCGTTAGGACCCTTAGGGAGTCCTCCTAGCCCCTTTTGACACATTGGAATACTCAACTGTGCCTTAAGGGATCGTAGGACCCCTTAGAGCACACTTGAGCATTACACACTAGAGCATTCCAATGTGTCAAAAGGGGTCACGGGGACTCCCTAGGTGTCCTAGTATGCGTTAGGACCCTTAGGGAGTCCTCCTGGCCCCTTTTGACACATTGGAATGCTCAAGTGTGCCTTAAGGGGTCGTAGGACCCCTTAGGGCACACTTGAGCATTCCAATGTGTCAAAAGGGGTCACGGGGACTCCCTAGGTGTCCTAACGCATGATAAAGCGTATGCGTTAAGACACCTAGGGAGTCCCTATGACCCCTTTTGACACATTGGAATGCTCAAGTGTGCCTTAAGCGGTCCTATGACCCCTTAAGGCACACTTGAGCATTCCAATGTATCAAAATGGGTCACAGGGACTCCCTAGGTGTCCTAGTACATGTTAGGACCCGTAAGGAGTCCCCCTGACCCCTTCTGATACATTGGAACGCTCAAGGGTTCCTTAAGGGGTCGTGTGACCCCTTAAGACACACTTGAGTGTTCCAATGTGTGAAAAGGGGTCACGGGGACTCCTTAGGGGTCCTAGTATGCTTTATCACATGTTAGGACACATAGGGAGTCCCCGTGACCCCTTTTAACACATTGGAACACTCAAGTGTGCCTTAAGGGGTCGTAGGACCCCTTAAGACACACTTGAGTGTTCCAATGTGTCAAAAGGGGTCACGATGACTCCCTGGGGGTCCTAGTACGCTTTATCACATGTTAGGACCCCTAGGGAGTCCCCCTGACCCCTTTTGACACATTGGAATGCTCAAGTGTGTCTTAAGGGATCCTAGGACCCCTTATGACACACTAGAGAATTCCAATGTGTCAAAAGGGGTCACGACGATTCCCTAGGGGTCCTAGTACTCTTTATCATGCATTAGGACACCTAGGGAGTCCTCGTGACCCCTTTTGACACATTGGAATGCTCAAGTGTGCCTTAAGGGGTCGTAGGACCCCTTAAGACACACTTGAGCATTCCAATGTGTGAAAAGGGGTCACGGGGACTCCCTAGGCATCCTAGTATGCTTTATCACGCATTAGGACCCCTAGGGAGTCCCCGTGACCTCTTTTGACACATTGGAATGCTCAAGTGTTCCTTAAGGGGTCGTAGGACCCCTTAAGACACACTTGAGTGTTCCAATGTGTGAAAAGGGGTCACGGGGACTCGGGGTCGGTAGTCTTGTTAAGGGGTCAATAGGGTTCAAAATGCAACTTCCATGGAATGGTGACCCTTTGGAATGCATTAGATCATGTTAGAGGACCTACATACCAAATTTGGGTGACTTTTGCCTAGTAGAACTCGAAAGGGGTCCATGGGCTGCTCTCGGGAGATCACATGTAGAAACGGGGTCCGTAGGCCTGTTGAGGGGCCATTAGGGTTTTAAATGCAACTTCAATGGAATGGTGACCCTTTCTAACACATTAGAACATATCAGAGCACCTACGTACCAAATTTGGATGACTTCTTCCTAGTAGAACGCGAAAGGGGTCCATGCAGTGCTCTCGGGATACCTCATGTCGTATTGGGGTCAGTAGGCCTGTCAAAGGGTCATTAGGGTTAGAAATGAAACTCTGATAGAACGATGACCCTATGTACCAAATATGGACGTCTTTTGCCAAGTAGAACTTAAAAGGGGTCCATGAGGTGGTCTCAGGAGACCACATGTCGAATCGAGGCTCAGTAGGCCTGTTAAGGGGTCATTATGGTTACAAATGCAACTTGGATTGAATGGTGACCCTTTGGAACACTTTAGGACATGTTAGAGGACCTATGTACCAAATTTGTATGACTTTTTCCTAGTAGAACTCAAAAAGAGTCCATGGGATTCTCTGAGGAGACCACATGTTGAATCAAGGTCGGTAGGCCTGTTAAGGGGTCATTAGGGTTCCAAATGCGATTTTGATGGAGCGGTGACCCTTTGGAATGCATTAAGACATGTCAAAGGACCTACGTACCAAATTTGGATGACTTTTTTTAGTAGAACTCAAAAGGGGTCCATGGGGTGGTCTCGGGAGACCACATGTCAAATCATGGTGTGTAGGCCTATTAAGGAGACATTAGGGTTCTAAATGCAACTTCTATGGAATGGTGACCCTTTCAAATTCATTAAGACATGTCAGAAGATCTATGTACCAAATTTGGATGAATTTTTTCTAGTAGAACGCAAAAGGGGTCCATGGGGAGCTCTCGGGAGACCACATGTCGAAATGGGGTCAGTAGGCATGTTAAGGGGTCATTAGGGTTCAAAATGCAACTTCTATGGAACCGTGACCCTTTGGAATGCATTAGGACTCCCTAGGGGTCAAAAGGGGTCAGGGGGACTCCCTAGAGGTCCTAACGCGTACTAGGACCCCTAGGGGGTCCCTCTGACACCTTTTGACACATTGAAATGCTCAAGTGTGTCTTAAGGGATCCTTTTGACTCCCTAGGGTTCCTAACATGTGATAAGGCATACTAGGACCCCTAAGGAGTCATCGTGACCCCTTTTGACACATTGGAATGCTCAAGTGTGTCTTAAGGGGTCCTACGACCTCTTATGACACACTTGATCATTCCAATGTGTCAAAAGGGGTCACGATGATTCCCTAGGGGTCCTAGTACGCTTTATCACGCGTTAGGACACCTAGGGAGTTCCTGTGACCCTTTTTGACACATTGGAATGCTCTAGTGTGTCTTTAGGGGTCGTAGGACCCCTTATGACACACTAGAGCATTCCAATGTGTCAAAAGGGGTCACGATGATTCCCTAGGGGTCCTAGGATAGATGGGGAGTCCTCGTGACCCTTTTGACACATTAGAATGCTCAAGTGTGCCTTAAGGGGTCGTAGGACCCCTTAAGACAACTTGAGTGTTGCAATGTGTGAAAATGGGTCACGGGGACTCCTTAGGGGTCCTAGTACGCTTTATCACGCGTTAGGACACCTAGGGAGTCCCTGTGACGCCTTTTGACACATTGGAATGCTCAAGTGTGCCTTAAGGGGTCCTAACGCGTGATAAAGCATACTAGGACCCTTAGGGAATCATCGTGACCTCTTTTGACACATTGGAATGCTCTAGTGTGTCATAAGGGGTCGTAGGACCTTTTAAGACACACTTGAGCATTTCAATGTGTCAAAAGGGGTCACAGGGACTCCCTAGAGGTCCTAACACATGATAAGGCGTACTAGGACCCCTAGGGAGTCATCATGACCCCTTTTGACACATTAGAATGCTCAAGTGTGTCTTAAGGGGTCACGATGACTCCCTAGGGGTCCTAGTACGCTTTATCACACGTTAGGAACCCTAGGGAGTCAAAAGGACCCCTTATGACACACTTGAGCGTTCCAATGTGTCAAAAGGGGTCACGGGGACTCCCTATGTTTCCTAACGCGTGATAAAGCTTACTAGGACCCCTAGGGAATCATTGTGACCCCTTTTGACACATCATGACCCCTAGGGAGTCCCCATGACCCCTTATCATGCGTTAGGTCCCCTAGGGTTTCTCTCTCTACCTCCAGTGAACTATTCTTCAAAGCGTCCATTTTTGGATAGCTAGGGTTTACGACACCTGTAAAAGGCACATTTAATACAAAGATTTAGCCGACCACATTAGTACATATATAATATACATTATATATATCATATGCCTCTTTTTTATATATATTATATACATAAATATATGTAAAAGTTCAATTGTTTTCATTTGCTCCTACCATTTTTTCATCAGTTGGGGAATATCAGGTACCCAATTTTTGCCAGGCAATATTTGACGAAAATATTCCCTGTCCCCATAGAGTAGACAATCACAGGATTTTATACTTTTTTCACACGTTGCAAAACAAAAAACATGATTTGGGGCCCATTGTTTGATTTTTGTCGACTTGTGGTTTAACCATGGGAAGCACCAGTCGTCGAAAGGCTAAACGTAAGAGGAAGCTGACAGATGATGAAATTTAGGCATATAGGGAAAAAGATAAGGAAAATCACCGAAGGAGAGAAGGTATGTTAACCATTAATCAAGGTGACCCCGTAAATGTAGTTGTAAGTGAAGAGGATGTTCAATTTGAAAATGCACAGATGGAGATTGAAAATGTAGACTTTGGGAACGAAAATGTTGCACAAGAACAATATGAATGTTATACATCTCCAAATTATATGCGAAATGAAGTCCCTTGTAATAAAGATAATCAATCTTCAAATTCGGGGCTTTCAAAAACACCTAAATGGTTAATTGAAATTCAGGAGAACATTATGAATAATTGGGAAGGAAAGAGGTCACATAGAACCGTTAGGTTGTGGGATTCAAGACTTTATGATCAATTTTTCAAAACAAGACATTGGTTGAGAAATGTCAAATTTTTGTGCAGTTGTTAAAGATGCAAAAGATGAGACCTGTGCTTGTGAAATTGAAGATTCGTGTGAACAAAAAAATGGAGAGAAATGCCATTGTTGTGAAAAATCTTTTCAATGCTCTCAATCACATTGGGAAGACTAGCAGAGAAAAAGACAAGAGAGTTGCTCAGAGGGTTATTACAACCTCCTTAGTAAGTCATCAGTTGAGAAAGGCTCGTTTGATGAGACAAACTTGTGTTGACTTCAATATAGACCGTAAAACTTTGGGTAGAGAACTTACAAGAAGAGAAAGACTTGATGATCCACTTCAAATTGATACATGGGCTTATGGTGGGAGACTTCCATGTTTCGATAAGAAGCTAACAGACATTGTCAAGGATGAAATTCAACAATCTTGGGATGCTAACTCAAGAGTGTCACCAAATGTGAAGGATGTCTTGAAGTTGAGAGTTGGCAATCAAGACCGCACTCCACATCCTAAACATTATGTGGAGGTAAGTCAAGCAATGTTGTATAAAAAATTTTGTGAGACACGTCCAACATTGAAAATATCACAAAGGTCTTTTGAATCCGTGAAGCCATTTTATTGTGTACCCCTTAAGATTCGAAATACATGTTGTTGCAAATATCATGTTGAGTTTTCAATGCATCATGAATTATTATGGTCCATTCATTCTAAATTGCATACTAATGAAATGCTAGAGGATTGTGGTGCAAGTGGTCTTCCCAAATCATCAAGAGACTTGCTAGATCAATTTTTATGTCATAGAGATGATGGTTGTTTATTTTATTAAAAAAATTGCTTAAATGCCAAGTGCTCAGAATGTGGTGGCTTGTCCAAGTTTAGAACATGTTTTCATGAGGGTTTGGAACACAATTTTGGAAAGACACTCGTCCAAAAAAAGGTATATGAAACAGTGAAATATACATTGAAGAGTGGAGGTGAAGGCTCTAGATGTGAGTTAGTTGCAAAAGAGTACAATGTTGCTGATTTTATCTCAGATTTCAAGAAAAATCTTTTTTACAAGTATGCAAGGCATAGTCACAGGTCTCAATGGTTGGATCAACAATTCAGGACATGTAAGGACACTTTCCCCATTGGAACTATTATATGCGTTGTAGACTTCGCGGAGAACTATACATTGCAGCCCCAAAATGAGACTCAAGCTCAATATTACAATTCGATTCAGGTTGCTTATTTTGTACACATCACATATAGGCATTCCCCTGATAGCACAAAAGATGAGCGAAAGATAATCAAAGAGTACCATTTTTATATGAGCGACGACAGGTCTCACTCTCATGAGTTTGTTCAACATTGTTTCCAAAACTATTTTGACTTCTTGTAGGAAAATGTTATTGCTATGGATAGGCATCTCATTTGATCGGATAATTGCACTGGTCAATTTAAGAATGCTAGAATGTTTTATTGGTTGTGTAGAATGCATGTGGAGAGAGGTGTACCTCATATTTGGAGTTTTTTTGAGTTAGGGCATGGGAAAGGGGAGCATGACGGAGCAGGTGCGTGTGTCAAGAGAGCTCTAGTTAAGGAGCAATTGAGGATTTTAGGTGTTGTACTTCTTGATGCTCATTCTATTGTTGATTGGTGTACTTTAGCATTGTCACAGGGGGGGACTCTTGATTCTACAGTGCGTAGATTCTTTTGGTTGGTTGAGGACGGAACTATAGGAGATAGATTGGATTGTCAAATAGTGAGACTTCAAAAATGCATTCATTCCGAAGCTCCAATAGTAGTACATGGACCATTTGGACACGAGATTTGGCTTGTTTTTGCCCCATGTGTTTTCAGTATGATTGGGATCATTGCGAGTCAAGTGAGTGGGTGGATACATGGGTTCCATAGTATCTAACTCCTTTATCTTTGACACTCTCTATAAGAAATGATGACATGGACACTTTAGTTGACTATGACCATCTTTCAGATCTTTTGAAGCCAGGAGATATTTTTGCATTGGTTGCACCGCAGGGGAATGATGAGAGGTCAGATTATTGGTTAGCACATTGTGTACAAGGTAAACAAAAGCTTGTACAACCGATGACAGATGGTAATGGGTTCACATATCCTACTGGTTCAGTTGTTGTTGCGGGAACATGGCTGCGAACATACATGATTAGAAAGAATGGAGTTCCCGCATTTGAAGACTATGAGAAGCACAAAACTATTATTATGTATTCACACCTTGTTATAGCAACAAATGTCAAGTTGTCAAAGCATCAAGGAAGACCAAAGACAAAAGAACTTTGGACTATTACTATTGTTGATCATGAAGCACTATTGGAGACCCTAAAGCAAAGAGATGACCCTTCAGGAACACTTGACTAGGTAATAAGTTAACTTAGTGCATTATTTTATAAGTTTGTTAAGCTTAATTTCAATACATTAATTTGACCTTTCTTAGATTGTATTTTGAGTCAATAAACTTGGTTTTGTATGTGGAATGTAACTTGTGCAGGAGCACCTATGAAGACTTCTATGGTCACCATGGATCCAATTAGAGATAGAAGGACAAAAGGATCCTTAATGGTTAATTGAGATCTTTTGAAGCCTATAATGGCAATTTGTAACAATCAATTTGATTTAAAAGTTAAATGTCCTAAAACTCTTCATAAGGACTTATGACCAAAATCATGTATGGGTGGCCAATAGTGCCAAGAAGAGATCTTACATGTCATATACTTATGTCATTTTCATGGTTTGAATTCTTACATGTTTGATTGTTGTTTGTAATGCTTTAAGGATATTATTTTCTATCAAATTTAACAAGCTTAATCATGATTAATTTCACAGTTCAAATTTCAAACATACCACTAACAGTCAGTTGAAAGCGACTCATATCTCAAACCTCATGAGAGGTATTGACAAACTGTTAGGTGCTATGGGATCATGTTTTCGAGATCTACAATAACCTCTCTCAGTTTTGGGCAATTCGACTTCATTTTTGTTTGGCAAGGCGATCTTAGTCGATGCCAAAACTTGCAGTGAGGGTCAGTTGAAAGTGGCTCAGCAGCGTATCTTTCAAACCGTCCGACCTGGCATCGAACCGTCTGCTCCATCGGCTCCAGTTGGTCAGGTAAACGCCAGTGGAAACCCCATTCTACCCACAGAGTCACGAAAATGCTCGTGACCACGCTCGACCCAAGTGACCCCAACGTGCACTAAGCATGATTGGGCAGCGATCTTTTGGGGCTCGTATCTCAGACCTCGTGAGAGATATCGACAAACTGTCAGGTGCTACAGGATCATGTTTTCGAGGTCTACAATAACCTCTCTCAGTTTTGGGCGATTCGACTTTGTTTGCATTTGGCAAGGCGATCTCAGTCAATGCCAAAACTTGCAATCAGGGTCAGTTGAAAGTGGCTCAGCAGCGTATCTTTCAAACCATCCAACCTAGCATCGAACCGTCTACTCCATCGGCTCCAATTGGCCGGGTAAACGCTAGTGACAACCCTATTCTACCCACAGAGTCACGAAAACGCTCACGACCACGCTCGACCCAAGTGACCCCAAGGTGCACTAAGCATGATTAGGCAGCAATCTTCTGGGGCTCGTATCGCAGACCTCGTGAGAGCTATCAACAAACTGTTAGGTGCTATGAGATTTTGTTTTTGAGGTCTACAATAACCTCTCTCGATTTTGGGCGATTCATCTTCGTTTGCATTTGGCAAGGCGATCTTAGTCGATGCCAAAACTTGCAGTGAGGGTCAGTTGAAAGTGGCTCAGCAGCGTATCTTTCAAACCGTCCGACCTGGCATCGAACCATCTACTCCATCAGCTCCGGTTGGCCAGGTAAACGCTAGTGACAACCCCATTCTACCCACAGAGTCAGGAAAACGCTCGCGACCACACTCGACCCAAGTGACCCCAAGGTGCACTAAGCACGATTGGGCAGCGATCTTCTGGGGCTCGTATCTTGGACCTCGTGAGACCTATCGACAAACTATTAGGTGCTACGGGATTTTTTTTTCGAGGTCTACAATAACCACTCTCATTTTTGGGCGATTCGACTTCGTTTGCATTTGGCAAGGCGATCTCAATTGATGCCAAAACTTGCAGTGAGGTTTAGTTGAAAGTGGCTCAGCAGCGTATCTTTCAAACCGTCTGACCTGGCATCAAACCGTCTACTCCACCGGCTCTAGTTGGCTGTGTAAACGCCAGTGACAACCCCATTCTACCCACAGAGTCACGAAAACGCTCGCGACCACGCTTGACCCAAGTGACCCTAAGGTGCATTAAGCACGATTGGGCAGCGATCTTCTGGGGCTCGTATCTTAGACCTCATGAGAGCTATCGACAAACTGTTAGGTACTACGGGATTGTGTTTTTGAGGTCTACAATAACCTCTCTCGATTTTGGGCGATTTGACTTCATTTGCATTTGGCAAGGCGATCTCAGTCGATGCCAAAACTTGCAGTGAGGGTCAGTTGAAAGTGGCTTAGCAGCGTATCTTTCAAACCGTCTGACCTGGCATCAAACCGTCTGCTCCATCAGCTCCGGTTGGCCAGGTAAACGCCAGTGACAACCCCATTCTACCCACAGAGTCACGAAAACGCTCGCGACCACACTCGACCCAAGTAACCCCAAGGTGCACTAAGCACGATTGGGCAGCGATCTTTTGGGGCTCGTATCTTGGACCTCGTGAGACCTATCGACAAACTATTAGGTGCTATGGGATTTTTTTTTTGAGGTCTACAATAACCACTCTCAGTTTTGGGCGATTCGACTTCGTTTGCATTTGGCAAGGCGATCTCAATCGATGCCAAAACTTGCAGTGAGGGTCAGTTGAAAGTGGCTCAGCAGCGTATCTTTCAAACCGTCTGACCTGGCATCAAACTGTCTGCTCCATCGGCTCCGGTTGGCTGTGTAAATGCCAGTGACAACCCCATTCTACCCACAGAGTCACGAAAATGCTCGCGACCACGCTTGACCCAAGTGACCCCAAGGTGCACTAAGCACGATTGGGCAGCGATCTTCTGGGGCTCGTATCTTAGACCTCATGAGAGCTATCGACAAACTGTCAGGTGCTACGGGATCGTGTTTTTGAGGTCTACAATAACCTCTCTCGATTTTGGGCGATTTGACTTCATTTGCATTTGGCAAGGCGATCTCAGTCGATGCCAAAACTTGCAGTGAGGGTCAGTTGAAAGTGGCTCAGCAGTGTATCTTTCAAACCGTCTGACCTGGCATCAAACCGTCTACTCCATCAGCTTCGGTTGGCCGGGTAAACGCTAGTGACAACCCAATTCTACCCATAGAGTCACGAAAACGCTTGCAACCACGCTCGACCCAAGTGACCCCAAGGTGCACTAAGCACGATTGGGCAGCGATCTTCTGGAGCTCGTATCTCGAACCTCGTGAGAGCTATCAACAAACTGTCAAGTGCTACAGGATCGTGTTTTGGAGGTCTACAATAACCTCTCTCAATTTTGGGCGATTCGACTTTGTTTGCATTTGGCAAGGCGATCTCAGTCGATGCCAAAACTTGCAGTGAGGGTCAGTTGAAAGTGGCTCAGCAGCGTATCTTTCAAACCGTCTGACCTGGCATCGAACCGTCTGCTCCATCGGCTCCAGTTGGCCGGGTAAACGCTAGTGAAAACCCCATTCTACCCACAGAGTCACGGAAACGCTCGCGACCACACTCGACCCAAGTGACCCCAAGGTGCACTAAGCACGATTGGGCAGCGATCTTCTAGGGCTTGTATCTCGTACCTTGTGAGAGCTATCGACAAACTGTCAAGTGCTACGGGATCGTGTTTTTGAGGTCTACAATAACCTCTCTCAATTTTGGGCGATTCGACTTCGTTTGCATTTGGCAAGGCAATCTCAGTCGATGCCAAAACATGCAGTGAGGGTTAGTTGAAAGTGGCTCAGCAGCGTATCTTTCAAACCGTCCAACCTGGCATTGAACCGTCTGCTCCATCGGCTCCGGTTGGCCAGGTAAATGCTAGTGACAACCCCATTCTACCCACAGAGTCACGAAAATGCTCGTGACCACGCTCGACCCAAATGATCCCAAGGTACACTAAGCACGATTAGGCAGCAATCTTCTGGGGCTCGTATCTCGGACCTCGTGAGAGCTATCGACAAACTATCAGGTGCTACGAGATCATGTTTTCGAGGTCTACAATAACCTCTCTCAATTTTGGGCAATTCGACTTCATTTGCATTTGGCAAGGTGATCTCAGTCGATGCCAAAACTTGCAGTGAGGGTCAATTGAAAGTGGCTCAGCAGCGTATCTTTCAAACCGTCTGACCTGGCATCGAACCGTCTGCTCCATCGGCTCCGGTTGGCCGGGTAAATGCTAGTGACAACCCCATTCTACCCACAGAGTCACGAAAATGCTCGCGACCATGCTCGACCCAAGTGACCCCAAGGTGCACTAAGCATGATTGGGCAGCGATCTTCTGGGGCTCATATCTCGGACCTCGTGAGAGCTATCGAAAAACTGTTACATGCTACGGGATCATATTTTTGAGGTCTACAATAACCTCTCTCAATTTTGGGCGATTCAACTTTGTTTGCATTTGGCAAGGTGATCTCAGTCGATGCCAAAACTTGCAGTGAGGGTTAGTTGAAAGTGGCTCAGCATCGTATCTTTCAAACCATCCGACCTGGCATCGAACCGTCTGTTCCATCGGCTCCGGTTGGCCGGGTAAACGCCAGTGACAACCCCATTCTACCCACAGAGTCACGAAAATGCTCGCGACCAGGCTTGACCCAAGTGACCCCAAGGTGCACTAAGCATGATTGGGCAGCGATCTTCTGGGGCTCATATCTCGGACCTCGTGAGAGCTATCGATAAACTGTCAGGTGCTACGGGATTGTGTTTTTTAGGTCTACAATAACCTGTCTCAATTTTGGGCGATTCGACTTCGTTTGCATTTGGCAAGGCAATCTCAGTCGATGCCAAAACTTGCAGTGAGGGTTAGTTAAAAGTGGCTCAGCATTGTATCTTTCAAACCGTCTGACCTGGCATCAAACCATCTGCTCCATCGGCTCCGGTTGGCCGGGTAAACGCTAGTGACAACCCCATTCTACCCACAGAGTCACGGAAACACTCGCGACCACGCTCGACCCAAGTGACCCCAAGGTGCACTCAGCACGATTGGGCAGCAATCTTTTCGGTTGTTGGATTCATAGAGGACTGGGACTATATCAGTGGGAAACTCAAGAGTGATTTTCAATACCAAGCTGATGATGCCTTCATGACGCATGATAATGCAGTTCTTTGTGTTGACATCAGTCATGATTCAGAGATGTTGGCTTCAGGTTCACAGGGTGGGAAAATTGAGGAGGACGTGCTCGCAATTGAATCCCAAAATACATATGTATGATGGCTTCGACAAAATATTTATTGGTGTCACTTGCATGAAGCGGTATGTTTGTGGAGAGCCAGAAATGACACGCTCTAGTTATAGCACCAAGCATCCAATCAAAACATAGACGCATTAACACTTGTGTTGCAATAAGATCTAGATGGCACTATTCAGTCAATTAGTCCCTTCGCGTCTATCTCGTGTTTATGAATAGATGTTTGTAAGCCTTTAATGCTTTCAGGTTAAAAGCATTATCATTTATAGTTTAGTTGATTCATTGTAAATCCTGCACGGGGAGTTGTACTTGGATAATTCAAAGGGCGCTTACGCTTCTCAATAGCGAAGAGACCCAACTGTTGGTGTTGGTTGAGTCATTTTGTTTGGGCTTTAAAAGTCATTTTGTATGCGTTTCTTTCAAAGACAAATTTGTTCACCAACAAGAAGTTAAACCTCAAACATAATAAGCTCCATGAACAGGGTATTCCAGAGTAAAAAAAAACAAATGTAACTTCAACAAGATATAATTTAAATCATAATGATAATCATAGTCAAGATATAACTTCACCATTCAATTCCACAAATATGAATAATAAATATGTATATACAAAAGATGACGCAAATATAACATATAAATGAATATGTTCTATATATGTATCAAATGTATGTCCATATACAAATATGGCACATGCCATTTCAAAATGTCTACAAAATCAATGTTTTAAGGTGTACAATGTGGCATATATGCCATCTCAAAATGTGCCAAGTGTCATCTCTAAATGACCACAAAACTAAAACTACATCCTATGCTGTAGGGGGATCATCAAAATGTAGCCTCTTTGAAGAAGTGTTGGGCTCTAATTGATCCTGCATAAAAAATGAGTTCAAACCAAAGTTAGATTGCTTACTTTATATGATTTGTACATATTTGTACATATATATATATATATATATATATATATATATATATATATATATATATATATATATATATATATATATATATATATATATAATTCATAATTTTCAAACACTAATTTAATTAAAATTATAACTGAATACAAATAAATTTGTACTTGGTCTCTCGATCACCTACCACGATCAGGTGTCCTAACATAAGTCCTGGGTAGTGAAGGGACCATGCCAACAATACCAACTCTGACCTATAAATATATATTTGCAATAATGAGATTAGTAGACTGTTGCAACATAGAGTAATAAATCTACAAAATAGGATGATAGCATAATAAAATTACAAATTGATTGAACTAAAATTAAAACTTACCTCTGGTGATCCCTCCTCTGGAATAGTGGGCTAGGTCAACAAAGAAACGAAAGATTCTCGTGGGACCTCCCTCACAGTCAGAGTAACCTATGAGAGTAAAAAGATTGTCAATTATATATCAATGTACTTCATCATAGCAACCCTAGTTACAAAATACAAGTAACAATATGTAAAAGTCTACGTACAATCGGGCTATCACTCCGAATGGAGACGCCTGTAACCCTACGCTGCCGAACCGGTGTCAGAACATCATCAATAGCCACACCCTATACAATAAAGTGCAAGTAAAATATTTATTACTACACACAAGTGGCATACATATGCATGCATAATTAATCTTAAACAATTAACTACCTTTCCTTTGTCGACACCTGATGAAGGAACCCCCTCACACCACCCACTAACGTTGGCTGTAGCCTGCAAGAACACAATAAGATGACAATATATATTAGTAAATGTATGAATTTTATTGCTCTAATTGATAGAGATTTAAGCATGTACACCAAATGATATAAAAAAAAACTAATGGGTTCATAATTTATAATATACCGTATAGTCATCAAGGCCAAATGAAATGGCCGAAAGTGTGGACTCGTCCACCTATCTCACCTCCTCCTGTGTCATCGACTGAACATAAATGGAAAAAATATATATACATAAGTGCATGCAATCATTAAAACTAATCTAAATAAATAAATTATTTTTAAATTAAATAAGTCATGTGACAAATTTATTTATAATGTTTACTCTTACCGTATCAACAGGAGTCAATGGCTCTACGTGCACCTCCTGAGCACTCTCATGAGATGTAGATGCTCCATGAGGTGTTGCAGCCTTTGCAGTAGCCTCTCCTGTATCTCCCTCGTTAATATCATGAAACTGATATATATCAGAATCAGTAAGTGGTCCGAGGCACATATGCCTGCACATAATGCACGTATGGGGCTCGCATACATGTGAACTCCGACGAGATGTCGATGCGCCAGCAGCATCCACAGGAGGCAACACTGACCTAGTCTGTGTGATCAACTGATCACTCAGTAAATGAATTGCCCTAATAGTCTGTTCAATAGCCTCTCTAATGATATCAGGATGTTGCACTGAAGGAGGGGGTGCAACATCAGTGGGGGGGACAAAGGTAGTGGCCTTTCGGCGCTAGGAAGATGGCCTAGTCTGAGGAGCTTCTCTGCCTACGCCCATGTTGGGCCTCATACTCCAATAATCAACATGTTGACCAAGCACAAACTCAGCATACAATTTTTTAAGGAAATAAAATGGGACCTCCAAATTGCTATGTGGTGATTTATGAAAAACCATCCACCAGCAATCCCAAAAGTTTGTGCGCATTGCTTCATTTGTGCACCATTTTATTGATAATTTGGGCTTTTTGGGGTCAACTGGTATTCCAGTTTTAGGATCGACAAAAAAGGCAGCTATATCTTCCTTATTTATATTAAGGGTTGCAATCCCATCATGGTCAAGCTCGTCATCAAATTGGTTGTGTATATCATCACGCCAATGAAGAGCAACATTATGTTGCTGCGTGAGTGTGTCAATATTTCCAACAATTGTATTTAGTGTGGTAAGCATGGGAGCTAATGTAGGTATATTTTGATACGTGTTTTGGAAACCTCGTATTGTGTTCAAATTTTCTTCTATCAAATCTTGTAAAAATTTAAGGTTTAGATATGGGGGATTGTTTTCGGGATTGTTATTTGGAGGGTTATTTTTTTCATTGTTGTCAGCCATGCCTGATTAAATAAAAAACAAATCTAAGTTTCAAATATTATTACAAATATAAATACAAAACCCTATTTTTAAAAAAAATACTACATTTATAATGAAAATGAAATAAATTAATAAAAATATACAATTAACTACTTACCAAATATGCTTGAAGTCAAATTTGACGTTTCGAATATCAGCTATTCGAAAATATATCGGGTTTCAAAAAACCGCGGCTAGAAAATGATAAAATCGCGCTAGGAAATGAAGAATAGGGCTCGCGGGTGCGGGATATATGCCACAGTTATCGGGTACCCGATATTATCGGGTACCTGATATTTTTGGGTACCCGATTAGGAATGTGCTTTGGTGGCAGGCTTGCCCAGGTGTACTGACACCCAGGCCTACTAAAAAGTCAACAAGCACTTTCATGTGCTTTTGGACGAGTGAAAAGTGAATATTTTTCACATCGCCACTTTTTGGCCCCTCATCTTCTTGCACATACCCTTTTTCTCAATTCTCTTTTTCTCACTTCACTTTTTCTCAATTCTCTTTTTCTCAATTCTCTTTTTTCAATTCTGTTTTTCTCAATTCTCTTTTTCTCAATTCACATTACAACAAGGAAAACATTCCTTCTTATATACCAAACTCAAATAATTACAAATGAGTCGGTCCTCAATTACAAAATAATAATTTTTACATGGTACACACAAAATTCACATAAAACTATCGGCTTCCAGATACTGTAACTTTCTCCAAACATATCCTCGAAGTTTGCACTGTGAACCATGTCATCATTAATGAGTCTCCAACATCCCTTTAACTGCGCAAAATCAGATTCCATCTCAGCTAAGAGATATCCTCCAATTTTTGAAAATTGCTACACAGAAACATTGTCTAAACACTACTTTCACCAAAATGCTCATAACTCTCATGAATGAATGAATTTCTTTTTGCGCTGTTAACCATAGGTTAATAACACACCAAAGAACATACTATCAACTGTGCAAAAGCCAATCTACAATACAACATGTGCGCAAAACAAAATTGTACCTGCTTTCCTGCTGATATCCAGAATATCACTGTGTTGACATCAATGACAATCCAAGTCATGAATGCAACAACTGCTACAGAATGACTGCCAAAATACTTTGCATTCATTCCTAACAATCTCCCCCATTGGCATTGATGGCAACATAGATGAAAAACATCCAATGTTCCAAAAATTCAATACTGCAATATCACTGCAAAATATCAAATTAAATCTTGCTTCGTTCTCCCATTTAGCTCTCTCATACAATCCACAATGTTTTTCATGCATATCTCTCCCCCATTGACATCAATAACAGAAATTTCATCACTAAGTCAACAACAACTTAATGTCAAAAGACACTGTTCAGAAAAATACAATAACAAGAGTCCTCATGACTCAGCTCATAAACTCCCCCATAGAGGAAGTTCCAACATCCAATCCAGAAGAAAGATAGGGCTCATATACCACTGGACAGATGCAATCATCTGCATCAATTCTCAAAAATAGGTTGGGGCATAACCCCAAGCATACCTCTCAGATACACAAATGTATCCTTAGGTAAAGGTTTTGTAAATATATCTGATATATGTTCCTTTGTGCTTATGTACTCCAATCTTACTTCTTTTTCTGCAACTTTCTCTCTTACAACATGATACTTGATCTCAATATGTTTAGTCTTAGAATGTAAAACATAATTTTTTGACATACTCACTGTACTGGTGTTATCACAATGTATAACAACAGGCTCATCAAACTTTATTCCAATATCCTTCAACATCTGCTTCATCCAAATAATCTGATTACAATTGTTTGCTGCTGCAACATATTCTGCTTCTGCTGTACTTTGTGAAATACAATTCTACTTCTTACTTAACCAAGAGACCAATTTTCCTCCAAGAAAAAAGGCTCCACCGCTGGTGTTTTTCTTGTCATCAACACTGCCTCCCCAATCTGCATCAGTATAGGCACATAAAGTAAAATCATCAAAATTCTCATACCATAATCCATAATCCATTGTTCCTTTCAGATATCTCAGTATCCTCTTTACTGCTGCATAATGTGATTCTTTAGGTTCTGCTTGAAATATTGCTACAATCTCAACTGAATGTGCTATATCAGGTCTTGTATGTGTCAAGTACTGCAATCCTCCAATCATAGATCTGTACTTTTTCTGCTCAACTGCTGGTGTCCTCATCTTTGCTAGATAACTTATGTCTAGTTACCATAGGTCTTCCAACAGGTTTAGAATCTTCTATTCCAAATCTTTTCAATAAGTCATTCAAATATTTAGTCTGACTTACAAATATACCTTCCTTACTTTGTGTTATCTGTAATCCTAAAAAATATTTCATTTCTCCATCATACTCATTTCAAATTCAGTCTTCATTTCATCTGCAAATTTTGTCCACTGGCTTCATCTTCTCCTCCAAAGATAATATCATCAACAAGTATAAACTATAACTAACAAACCATTCTCAATTTCTTTTGTGTATTAAGTTACTATCTGTTGTTCCTTTTATAAATCCCAATTTCAATAAATACTTATCCAATCTTGCATACCAGGTTCTAGGTGCTTGTTTTAATCCATATAAAGCTTTTTTTAACTTACATACCATATCTCCTTCTTTGTGTCAAAGGAAAACCTTCAGGCTGCTCAATGTAGACTTCTTCTTCCAATTCACCATTCAGAAATGCTGATTTCACATCCATTTGATACACTTTGAATTTTTTGTAAGCTGCATATGCTAGAAACATTCTCACTGCTTCAAGTCTGGCCACAGGTGCAAAAGTTTCTTCATAGTCAATTCCTTCTTCTTGTGAATATCCTTTACATACCAATCTTGCTTTGTTTCTTATCACTTCTCCTTGTTCATTCATCTTGTTTCTGAATACCCATTTTGTTCCAATCACATTCTTGTCTTTAGGTCTAGGGACCAATTCTCATGTCTTATTTTTTTCAATCTGCTCCCAATTCTTCTTTCATAGCATTAATCCAATGTTCATCTTCACAAGCTTCATTAGTAGTCTTAGGTTCAATTTGAGAAATCAAACATAAATGTACCTTATTTCGAGTCAAAACTCCTCTATCTAAACTTCCAATAACTTGCTCAACAGGGGTGATGTCTTGAAATATATCTGTTAGGTGTCATAGTTACTGATCTTGTTCCAACTGTAAATTCTTCTCTGATTTCTTCTCTGTTTTCTTCTTTGTTTTCTTCTCTATTTTCTTCAGTATGACTTTCATTCAGCAAATCACTGTTAGTTTCAAAAAATAATTCTATAATTTCAATGTTAGGCTGAGGTTGTGCCTTCTCCATCAGATTCATAATCAAGCATTCTTTCCTGAATTTTAAACTTCTCATCAACTTTGACATTTGCACTTTCAACAATAGTCTTAGTTCTTTGTTATAACATCTATATGCTTTTGTTTTCAAAGAATATCCAAGAAATATTCTTTCATCACTTCTAGGACCAAACTTTCCTATATCATCATCTCTCTTAATATAACATTTACTTCCAAAAATTCTAAAATACTTAACTGAGGGTGCATGCCCAAACCATAATTCATAAGGTGTCTTGTTTGTATCTGTTCTGATTTATACTCTGTTCATAGTGTATACTGCTATGTTCATTGCTTCTCTCCAAAAAGTCTTAGCCAAATCATTCTCAAACAACATAGCTCTTGCTGCTTCAGTTATTGACTTGTTCCTTCTTTCTGCAATACCATTTTGTTCTAGTGTTCTAGGGGCTGAAAGTTGTCTCTTAATATCATTCATTTCACAAAAAGTATTGAACTCTCTAGATGCAAATTCACCACCTCTATCAGATCTTAGACACTTAATCTTCATTCCAGATTCATTCTCAATTTTGCTTTTCATGATCTTAAATTTATCAAATGCTTCAGATTTTTCTTTCAAAAATGCAATCCACATCATCTTGTAAAATCATCAACAAGAATCATAAAATACCTTTCTCCATAGAATCATCTAGTCCTAATAAGACCACTCAAATCTATATGAACAATCTCCCAACTTCTCTGCCAATGTGAACTTCTTGCTGGGAAATGAACTCCTTTTCTGCTTTGCCATCATACATTCTTTGCAAATCATGTTAGTAGGTTTCATAATTCTAGGTAAATCTCTTACCGCAAGTGTAGGACTCACTTTGACAATATTATCAAAGTTTTTATGACAAAACTTTTTATGCCATAACCAACTGTCATCAATCTTAGTTAACAAATATGTCATCTCAGTATGATTCAACTGAAATACATTACCTCTGTTCTGGATCCTTTTCCAATCAGATTTCCATCTTTATATTTTATCGCACAAGTTTTCTCAGCAAACCAAACTTGATAACCCTTATCAACCAATTGTCCAACACTTAGTAGATTATGTCTCAATCCATCAACAAAGTAAACATCATCAGTGTTAGTCTTTCCATCAAGAGTAATAGATCCTATACCCTTAATCAAACAAGGTGCATTATTACCAACTCTAACAATTCCTCCATCATAATTGTCTAACTTAACAAACTTTCTTTGATCTCCAGTCATATGATGTGAACAACCACTGTTTATAATCCAATCAGATTTCTTTTCAACTTGAGAAACTAATGTTTTTTCTTCCCCTTTCATCAGATTCAAAACTTTTTTTCTTAATTGCTACAAATCCTATTTCCTCAAAGTTATCATTATCACTGTCACTTAAATGTCTTTCAATTCCTGCTTCAAGATCTTCATCATTTGCATAATAACATTCTTTAGATCTCCTAGGTTTAAAATTGCTTCTATACTTCTTAACTCTTTTAGGACATTTAGATGCAAAATGACCATATTCTTGACAAGTCCAACATTTAAAGATTTTCTTACCTTCTGGTTCTCTTTTTGCAAGTAATGCAATACCTTCTTCAATCTTCTTATCTTCCTCAAATTTAGATCTGCTACTGCTGGCATAATCTCCATTCACACTAGTACTTCTTGATAATGTAGTCTAATGTTAAGAGCACTGAATGCTGTCCTCCATTCTAGGTAGCTCTCCTAACAATCTCAAATTCATCTCTATTGTTTCTAATTTTCCAAGAAGAGTCTCTCTTGAAAAGTTTGGTGTACAAGGTATCACTTGTTCAATCATCTGTGTTTTCTACTTGAATACTGATGTCAAAGTTCTCAGAATTTTCCATATCACTTCATTCTCTGTCTTATCACCTCCACAAGACTTTATTCCTATTACAATCTCATACATCCTACCATTATAGCTTCTAATAGATTCATCTTCCATCATTCTGATATCTTCAAATGCACAATCCAATTATGTAATTTAGCCTTCTTTGCATGTTCATCACCTTCAAAAGTAGAATGTAAAACTTTCCAAATTGCATGAGATGTTTTCAAACATCTTACCTGACTGTATTCATTCTCTGGTAGTGCTGACAAAAGTGCTTCTCTTGCAAGTATGTTACACATGAATAGATCTAGCTCATCTTTAGTTCCTGCCTCTAGATTGTCTTCCTCAATGATAGTCTTCTCATTCTTTGTAATCAACCAATAATTTGGTCCTAAACACAATAGATGTGTCTTCATCTTTTTTTTTTAGCTGTCAAAATTTACTCCATCAAACTTAGGGCTTTCTTTTCTGAAATTCGCCATGGATCTCTTTAATTTAAACTTTTTTTTCAAGGACTTGCTGCTTTGATACCAATTGTTAGAAAGTAAAGATTCCTAAGATAACTGAGAGGGGGGGGGGGTGAATCAGTTATCTGATAATTTAACCATTCAACTGCTTTAAACAATATAATCAATGTAGTAATCAACTATAGAAAGATAACCATACACAATTGCACAATAACATAAGATATGTTGACTAGGGAACCTCTTGAAAAGAGTAAACCCCGGTGGGAATGAAGCCCACAAAATGATGCACTAAAATGAAAGTTCCTTGTTAAGGATGGACCCTGTTAGGAGTCTTATGAAATACATTCAGTACATATAAATCCCTGTTAGGAGATTTTGAATCCCTGTTAAAGATTCTAACCCGGTTAAGAGTTTATGGAAGACAGAAGGGACCCACTGCCCAAACAGCTTCAAGGCAAGATTTCTGAACCCATTGTCCAAAAGATCTTAGAATTATTCAACAGAAAATATGAAATATATTACCTCCTTCACAGTATGCCAAAATCGCACTCTCTGCTACACAAGATCACAATTCCAGATCTCTGTACTCACAAGTCTTCCTTCATCACTGAATTAACTCTTGTCTTCATTTCATGCATATATTCGCATCTCAACTTTCACAATTCAATCCTCTCTACTCAAATCTCTTTTTCTCAATTCATCTTTTTCTCACTTCACTTTTTCTCAATTCTCTTTTTTCAATTCTCTTTTCTCAATTCACTTTTTCTCAATTCAATTACAACAAGGAAAACATTCCTTCTTATATACCAAACTCAAATAATTATAAATGAGTCGGTCCTCAATTACAAAATAATAATTTCTACACACTACACACAAAATTCACATAAAACTGTCGGCTTCCAGATACTGTAACTTTCTCCAAACATATTCTCGAAGTTTGCGCTATGAACCACGTCATCATTAATGAGTCTCCAACATCCCTTTAACTGCGCAAAATCAGATTCCATCCCAGCTAAGAGATATTCTCCAATTTTTGAAAATCGCTACATAGAAACACTGTTTTCACCAAAATGCTCATAACTCTCATGAATGAATGAATTTCTTTTTGTGTTGTTAACCATAGGTTAATAACACACCAAAGAACATACCATCAACTGCGCAAAAGCCAATCTACAATACAACATGTGCGCAAACAAAATTGTACCTACTTTCCTGCTGATATCCAGAATATGACTGTGTTGACATCAATGGACAATCCAAGTCATGAATGCAACAACAACTACTACAGAATGACTGCCAAAATACTTTGCATTCATTCCTATAGAAAGGCTTCTATAAAATTGGATGCACTATGTCTAAACAAGACCACAACCCTTTTGATCGGAGAAGTCATGTCATCGGGGATTTCCATGTGTGATAGTTATGAGGGGTATGAAGTTCTAGACAGAAGAGATCTAGGCCATTTTTTTGGAAGGGGTTTTGTTTTGATATAATTTCAAATTTACTAAGTAAATTACAGAAAACAAGAAACAAAACACCCCCCACAATTCAATAAACCGAACCCTAGAAGCTGGAAAAGATTGCTTACAATGAGAGAGAAAAAAGCTTCAAATGAGTATCATGTGTACCCTTTAAATTTTTCTAATGAAAATATTCATAGATCTAGATAGAAATCGTAGGGGTAAAAAAGATTGCAAGTCAAAGTACGGTGCCTGCGAGGGTTTGAAGTTCTGCCTTTTCAGATTTGCCAATGCAAACGTCAGCTCATGCACAACGGTCAAAGGAATAAGGTGCAGGTCTAGTAAATGACACCAGGAAGGACACCACTGTAAATAGCTCCCGGAAGGACACCCAAAAAAAAATGCCCTTTCACATGCAACGCCTATAAACCAGATCTACAAACTATAACCAAACCTCTCAAATTAGCCGAAAAATCTCAAATTTCTTTTGTCAAATCCCTTGCTCCTTTTTTTTTCTTCAAACATGAACAAGCTATAGTAGATCAAGCTCTGATACCATGAAAGATTTGAAGCAAAACAAATCTATTAAGCTGAAGAAACCTGCATGCAAAATGCTATCACAAGGAAGAAAATCTGTAGGAAACAAACAAGGGTTTTTCTCTAACAATATGAAAGTTTATTATTATCAACCAAAAAATGAATGCAAATATACAAATGGGTCAATCCTTATAGAAGGGATCAAAAACCTAATGGAAAACCCTAATATGTAAATAGCCATTTAATAATTAGATTAATTATTAAATAACTAATGCAAGTACATAAAGGGAAATCTTAAGAGGTAGTAAAGTTAATTTAATTAATGTAATTACATTAATTCTTTACTTTAATAGGATGGACCCCTGGTCTACTTCTCAAGTACTCAAATGCACCCCTTCGGTAAAGGTATAGTAAATATGCAAGCAAGTTGCTCTTGTGATTTCACATACTCCAATCTTGCTTTTCCTAAACTTTCTCCCTCAAGTAGTGATACTTAATAGATATATGCTTTGTCTTTGCATGCATCTATGGATTCTTAGAAATATTAATTGCACTTTTGTTATCACAGTATATTATTACTGGATTAGTGATCTCCTCATTCATACATTCCAAAAGTTGTTTTATCCATGCAATGTTTGAACAATTAGCAAAAACAACAACATATTCTACTTCTGCAGTGGACTGAGAAATGCATCCTTGTTCTTACTTATCCAAGTAACCAATATTTCTCCCAAAAAGAATGCTCCACCTGTAGTGCTTTTTCTATCATCAATGTTTCCAGCCCAATCAGCACCAATATAAACTTTCAATTCAAAATTGTATTTCTTTCTTTATACCATAAACCATAGTTTTCAGTGTTCTTCAAGTATCTCAAAATTCTGTTAACAGCAGTCATGTGTGATTCTTTAGGATTAGCAGATAAATCTAACTATAATTCCAATCGCATGTGCAACATCTGTCTACTATGCACAACAAACATCAATTTTCCAATCATAGATCTATACAAGGTTTGATTTACCTCAGTTGACTTGTCATCCTTTTGTCAATTTACATCCGTTGACCATAGGTGTACCGACTGTGTTTGTAGTCTTTCATACCGAGTGTCTTCATTACTTCTTTGATGTATTTGGATTGTGTGATGTATATGCCTTCCTTCTGTTGTAATATTTGCAAGCCAAGAAAAAATTTGATCACACCAAACATCAACATTTCAAACTCTTTTCTCATTTCATCAACAAAAGATTTGCATAAATTATCATGTCCTCCAAATATGATATCATCAACAAATATTTCAGCAATAAAAATCTTATCATCAGTTTCACATTTCAAATAAAAATTGTTGTTGTCACTTGTTCTAACAAATCCAATACTAATGAGATATGAATGTAGTCTTTCATCACATGCTCTCGATGTTTGTTTCAATCCATATTAATGCTTTGTGTAGCTTACATACCATATTCCTCTAATAGGATCAACAAAACCTTCAAGTTGTTAAATGTATACCTCTTCCTCAAGTATCCCATTTAGAAACGCAGATTTCAAATCCATCTGATATACCTTAAATCCTTTGTAAGAAGCATATGCAAGAAATATTCTTACTCCTTCAAGTCTAGCAATGGGTGAAAAGTTTCTCCATAGTTGATTCCCTCTTCTTGTGCATAACCTTTGCATACTAATCTTACTTTGTTTCCTTGTGACATCTCTATTCGCATTCAATTTGTTTCTGAATATCCATTTGGTTCCAATCACATTTTTGTATTTCAGTCTCGGTACCATGTCCATGTTTTATTTTTCTGTATTTTCTCAATCTCTTCATTCATTCCTTTAATCCATTCATCATTTTCCAATGCATCTCTAGTATTTTAGGCTCAAATTCTCAAACTAAACATGTGTTGTTCCATAGCTTACTTCATGTCATCATGCCTTCTCTTTATCTCCAATTATCTGATCTTGTGGATGATGTCTTCATACATATCTTGCAAGTACAGGTTCAGATCTTTGTTCTTCAATGTGTTCTCCACTCAGTGCATGATCATTCTCTTCATTGGTAATAGTTTGTTGATTCTCAGTCTGTAAAGACTGTTGCTTGGTAGCATTACCTTGTTGCTCAGTAATGCCAGGACTATTGCTCGATTAGAGTTTCAGGTTCTAAATGTTAACAAATCTACCATAGTCTTATGGTTCCTTTTTACTTTCTTCATCATTCTTTTCTGCAAACTCATCAACTCTCGCATTTGCACTTTCAATCATTTTTTTAGTAGCCTTGTTCAAAAATTTGTAAGCCTTTCTTTTAATAGAAATATCCTATAAACATCCCTTCATCACCTTTTGAATCAAATTTACCATTTCTATCATATTTCAGATGTAACATCTACTTCCAAATATTTTGAAATAACTCACATTAGGTGTGTAATAATACCATAATTCATATGGTGTCTTGTTTGATTCCTTCTCAGTTGAACTCAATTCTATGTGTAAATAGCAGTACTAATAGCTTCTCTCAATACATTTGTGCAACATCCTTTTCAATCATCAATGTTCTAGCACAATTCACAATTGATCTATTCCTCCTTTCAACAATTCCATTCTATTGGGTGTTCTCGGTGCAATTACTTGTCTCTTTATTCCATGCTCATTACAAAAATTAGTGAACTCATCAGAAATAAATTCACCACCTCTATCTGATATCAAGGCATTTTAGTTCCTTACCACTTTCTCTTTCCACTTTTGCTTTATACCATTTGAACATTTTAAAAGCTTCAGATTTTTCTTTTAAAAACATGACAATCATCATCCTAGAGAAGTCATCAACAAACAAGATATAATATTTGTCTCCACAGTAATGCTAAGTTATCGTAGGACCACACAAGTCAGTATGAACTAATGATGTACGATCATCCTAGGGTAGTTGGCAATCCTGTATGTTGGTGTGTTATGTTGGAGTGTTTTCTTTTTGTGTTAGTCAGTTGTAGCTTTTGACTGAAGGGCTCGGTCATTGAAGGAGCTCAGTCATTGAAGGAACTTGGTAAGACTTCTGGTGCTTGGAACAACCTGTGCTCGACGATGCTTGTGGTGCTCGGTCGATATGCTTTCTTAGTGATGCCTGGATTGTTTGGTATTTTACTGTTGCTCGGTAGTTTGACTTACCGACTGGAATTCTTGAGGATTTGGTTGGCCGACTTGATGTATTTAATTTGGGTAGCATGTGTTACATTCTCCTAGGTAGATCTTGAGGCCGACATGGAGAATTAATTATTTGTAAGCTATTCCGACTTGTATTACATTTAATAATTGTTGGTTATGGAATTCGACTAGGTTTTAGGATTTGTTTCTTTCTTCCAGCCAACTTGTGGCTAAAGATGTGTATTAAAGGAAGTTTGATTAGTTGTTTAGGGGGATATATTCAACATGAGTAAGAGGATAGTAATTGGATCCTACAAGATCTTGCAGATCAGATTGTTTGTTTGATATTTGTAATAGCAAAGCTAGTGATTTGCATACTTGGAGACAAGGAGATTGCTTGGTGGCTTGCGAGCTCAAGTTTAGATATGTCTTAGTGTTTCTACCAGTTGTTGATGTGTTGCAGAGCTAGACTAGCTAGAGGATTGAAGAATTACTATTGTAATTGTTTTATTTGGCCCTAACTTGGAAGGCCTTACAGTCGAGCATGTTGAATGAAAATTATATTTGAGTATCTTCTTTGTTGTGTTTCTGCTAGATGTTGTTGGCAGTGTGTGGTTTTGACTATCCGTTTTTGGATTTTCTACCTTGTGCTGCGTCAGGTGGTATCAGAGCTTGAAGTTCTTGAGTGTGTAGACAGGTTGCCGAGTTAAGGCAGTTTTCACCTAGACCTTGGGTTGGTGATTTGTTACTTGGGTTTTCGAATATCTTTGGAGATTCCTCTGAGAAGATTGGACCCTAGGATGATTGCAGATCTCTGTGATGTTGTAGAATCGAAGATTACATAGAAGGTTAAAGCTGATTTCAGATCTCAAATGGAATTGATGAAGAATGACATGATCACTGAGATTATGAGGGCTATGGCTGGTGTACCTTGGAATGTGGGAACTGAAGATGGCTATGAGGAAGTTGTTGAAGACTTTGAAGCTGTTGGATCTAGTGGAGGATGATAGAGACAATTAGAGGGATAGATTTGGTGAAGACAAAATTGGTCGGTTGCAGAGATATGGAGCTCGGTTTAAGTACTAGTTACCGAATGGAAGTTTTAACTTCTCGAATACTTTGAGACCTGAGAATTTGATTGATTGGATTGGTGATTTAGATGACTTCTTTGAGCTTGAAGAAATTGAAGACCCTCTTAGAGGGGAGGTTAGGACAAACTAAGTTGAAAGGACATGTTGCTCTTTGGTGGAAAGAATTGCAGAGAGAAGAGAAAGATGAAGGTGAAATGAAGATCAATCAGTGGAGGTTGATGGTAGCAAAAATTAAAGGCTAAGTTCATAACTACTGACTATGAACTTCAATTGTTTAAGTTACAGAATTTGAAGCAAAAATATTTGATTGTTGAAGACTATAACTGAGGATTTCTACAAACTTACTATTCGGTATGGACATAGAGAACTTGGTAAGGAAAAGGTTAGCTCGATTGTGAATGGCTGAGATTCAATATCCAGGATGAGATTGGTATGTTGAAGATTGATTCAGTTGAGGATGCTTATCAGTATGCCTTGAAGGCAGAAGATAAGTTGAAGAGGAAACAACATGGTAATTCCTGAGGGAAGGAGAAGCTTGATCACTTAGTGAAGGATAAACTGACTATTGAAGATGAACCAAAACCTCTTGAGCTGAGGAAGAGAATGGGTAAGATTTCTTTTAAGGGTACTTGTTATAATTTTAGTGAATAAGGACATATATCTTTTGAGTGCACACAAAAGAAGATTGGTGATCGTAGAAATGTTGTGGCAAATGAGAACATATTGAATGAACCTGAGACAGAGTCAAAAAACTTGATGGTTTGAAGAACATTGCTCGGTACTAAGGTGGAACCTTGTCAGAGGAGTAACTTGTTCAGAACTCGGTGCAAGTCAAGAGGTAAACTTTGTGATCCTATTGCGGATAGTGGTAGTAATGATAACCTTATAGCTGAGGAGATGGTTCAAAAACTTGGTTTGAAGAGAGTGAGACATCCTTATCCTTATAGGATTGGTTGGTTACAAGATATTCATGCTTTGGAAGTGATGGAGCAATTTCTTGTTGATTTTCAGATTGGCCAGTATAAGGATCAAGTATTGTGTGATATTGTGAACATGAGTAGTTGTCATATATTAATCGATAGACCTTGGCAGTATGATTGCAGGGTTGTGCATGATTGTGTCAAGAATGTGTTTACTATTGAGAAGGATGACAGGAAGTTTTCCCTGATGCCTTTGTTGGATACAACACTCAATAAGAGGAACCTAAGCTTTGGAAGATGAGTTGAGTTATCGGATCCTGAGAGGATTGATGATTAGTATGGAAAATAGACATTTGGATTGTCGAGGAAAGACTTGGAAAGGTAGAGAAACAGAAGTGGAAGGGTATGCAAGGTGAAGACTCGAAGGGGTTTATGCATTGAATCCTAGAAGATGTTCTTCCATCCATTGAGAACATCTTTTCACACTTGGGGTGTCTAATGCATGAGTATCCTAGGGTAGTTGGCAATCCTGTATGTTGGTGTGTTATGTTGGAGTGTTTTCTTTCTATATTACTAGGTTGCAACTTTGACCGAGGGGCTCGATCATTGAAGGAGCTCAATTGCTGAAGGAACTCAGTAAGACTTCTGGCACTCAGCAAAGCCTGTGTTTGGTGATGCTTGTGGTGCTTGGTGATGTCTAGATCACTCGATATTTTACTGTTGCTCGATAGTTTGACTTACCGACTAGAGTTCTTGAGGATTTGGTTGGCTGACTTGATGTATTTAATTTGGGTAGCATGTGTTACATTCTCCTAGGTAGATCTTGAGGCCGACATGGATAATTAATTGTTTGTAAGGCTATTTGAGAGACGACTTGTATTGCATTTAATAATTGTTGGTTATGGAAGCCGACTGGGTTTTAGGATTTTTTTCTTTCTTCCAGCCAACTTGTGGCTGAAGAAGTGTATTTAAGGAAGGTTTGGGTAGTTGTTTAGGGGGATATATTCAGCATGGAGTAAGAGGATAGTAATTTGATCCTGCGAGTTCTTGCAGATCATATTGTTTGTCTGATATTTGTAATAGCAGAGCTAGTGGTTTGCATACTTGGAGACAAAGAGATTGCTTAGTGGCTTGCGAGCTCAAGTTTAGATGTGTCTTAGTGTTTCTACCAGTTGTTGATGTGTTGCAGAGCTAGACTAGCTACAGGATTACATAATTACTATTGTAATTATTTGTATTTGGCCCTAACCTGGAAGTCATATAGTCAGGCATGTTGAATGAAAAATCTATTTGAGTATCTTCTTTATTGTGTTTCCACTGGATGTTGGTAGTGTGTGGTGTCGACCATCCATTTTTGTATTTTCTACCTTGTGTTGTGTCAACTAACTCCAAAATAGCATTAGATGAATAGTGTTTTCTCTTAAAACTAGACTTTGACTTCTTGCCCATTTGACATTGTTTGCACATAACATGGTCAAATTTAGATATGATCGGTAAACCTCTAACTCTCCTTTTCTTACTGATCTTAACCATGTTTTCAAAGTTCACATGACACAACCTCTTGTTCCATAACCATACATCTTCAATTTTATCCAATAAACAAGAAGTTTCAACATTGTCAAGATAGAACAAGTTACCTTTTGATTGTTCACTAGTACAGATCAAATTTCCAGCTTCATCATAGACTTTGAATTTTATATTCTTAAATGCAACTTGGTGAGTTTTATTATTTAGTTGTGCTACACTCAATAGATTATAATTAATTCCTTTCACCCAATATGCATTCTCACATCTAATCTTATTGTTCAACAATATAGATCTTTTTCCTTTTACTAGACAAGGTGTATCATTTCCCATTTTCACAAATCCACCATTATAATGTTCAAGGTATTCAAACTTTTCTTCATTACCTATCATATGATGTGTAAAACCACTATCAATAATCCAAGTATCATTCTTTCTAACTTTAGAAATAAGTGTTGTTTCAACATACCTAACTTCTTCTTTGGGGTCTTCCTTCAATGCCACAAATACAACTTATATGTCATCATCAGTCTTGGTGTCGGTGTCCTCATCTTCATCTTCAAAAAGGTAGCATGCAACCTTCTTGCCTTTATCCCTCTAGTCTTGGTTATCTCTATTTCCATATTGTCGGTTACCTTTGTGATCTCAATAATCTTTTTTGTCATTCTTCCTTTCATTTGATCTTTCATTTATTTTCTCATCTTCTTCCTGTCGGGACATCTTACAACAATATGACCAATCTCTTTGCACTTAAAAAAAACCAAGGGTAATTTACCTCTATATCTTCCTTTGCCTTTTTGTAGTCTTCTAGCCATTAATGCATCAAGTTCCTCCTCTCCAACTTCACTTTCACTTTCATTTATTATCTTATGTCTGTCGCTTGACTTTCCAATTTTCATAGATGACATAAATGCATATTCTACTATAGTTACAATATTATTGTCATAGTTGTTCAACTCAAATGCAGTCAATCTATCGATTAGACTCAAGTGAAATATTATTACTAGGAGCTTCTCTCATTTCATGAATTGTAGAGACTCTAATAGCATAGGTAGGTAACAAAGTTCTGAAAAATTTTACTTACCACGTGTCTTCATCAATAGTTCCACCTGCTCTTCGGCTAGCATTCACAAGCTCCTTGACTTGGTTGTTGTACTAAGTGATGTTCTCACCTTCTTTCATATTCATGTCATCAAACTTACCTCTTAGACTTTCAGCTTTAGCCCTTAGCACATTCACATCTCCTCCATGAACTAGTGCAAGCTTATCCCACATCTATTTTGAAGTTGTACATGTCTTGATGTCTTCAAATTCAACATCTGATAAGGAATAAGAAATCACAATCATCATAGCATTGTGTTCATATCTTTCTCTCATCTAATTGATAGTCAAAGGACCAATGGGTAAGATAAACTCATTTTCAAAATAGTATGTTGCAGAATCACCAATTCCATATAGATATAACTTCATCCTACTTTTCCATGTTGAGAAGTTGTCTTTGTTCAGCTTTGGCACCTCTGTTTTATACATCTTGTGATCTTTAACTCAAGTCCTTCAAACTTTTTATTTTCAAGCACCATTGCTCTGATACCAATTATTAAATAACTAAGAGGGGAGGGTGAAATAGTTAAGTCTAGTTATCCTACAATCCCAAACACTTTTTGATGTATAAAAAAAATCTTTCCGATCAATTAATCAACTCGTTAAAAATTTAACTATGCCTTTCTTCTCATTTACCGAATACTAGTAATTAATCCGTGAATATACCGATCAAACCAGTAATTGTAATGTGTAAAGAAAAATAAAAATTCATCACATCTATACACATATAACACTTTGATTTTTAACGTGGAAACCCTATTAGGGGAAAACCTACCTAGGATCGGTAACCCAAAATAATTTCACTCTTTTAAAGTGAGCTCGGTTAAGAGTCAACCTTGTTAAAGGTTGCAATAACACATTGTAAGGTGTGACCTGATCAGAGGATTTATCATTAACAGTTCTTTGTGACCAAACATTCACTATGGGGTCAACATGAAAACAATCAGCATTCATTGAATGTCATAATGAAATATAAAGACTATTAAGTACCACTCAGTTAAGAGATTTATCTGTAGCAATGGTTAGAATGCAATAATTATGATCTGATTCAAATACAACTTTCCTTGCAGATTTATTGATCTATGCTAAGCTCAAAACTTCTGGCCAATATACTCAATTCAATTCCTTTGTATCGTCCAACTCTATTATGCTCGGTTATATCCCTTCTCTAACGCTCAATGTTGTTTGTAGATTTTCTCGGTTCTATCTTCAACCTGTTTGACCAAATTTGCATGAATGCAATCTCCTCATGTGCATTCCAAAATTAATAATGAATCTCTTTTATCCTTTTATAAACATAATAAACCATTTTATTTCTAGCCATAGATTGTCTCTTAATCTTCACTATTGATTTTGTCATTTTAACTTTCCTCGGAACTTGTGTCTATAACACATTTCATTCTCCTTCGTCATATTATTCTTGAATTTTGTCAATCATTTGATCATCATAAAAAACTTTATCTTTAACCTCATAATCATCCATAATTGTCCAACTCATCATCATTAGACGACAATCAATTGTTCCATTTATTTCTTTCACTCGGTCAATACCATGATAGGTCAGTGACTTCTTACTTGGTTAACACTGTACATTCGGTATACACTATACTTTCTCGGTGTACACTATTTTCAACTCGGTGTATACTAAGTTCTTCATTTACCAACCACATAAACATGTACGTTCTTGATCTTCAATCCATAACATAATTATGTAATACAATCAAATCACTAACATAATGTCATAGACTCGTCAATAAGTTACCCAATGAATACCATATCCATATCTTTCTCATACATCTCATCTTCATGTTAATATCTCATTCTTTTATTATTTCCTTCTTCAAATGTTTGTAACTATCATGATAAGTACAGTCAAAACTAGTTGACATCAATGGCAATACAATAACTGATTTAATGTGTCAAATATACCTTTGTAGTTCAGTGATCATCAATCATTCTCTTTGTAGTATCCAATCAATTTTTAAATTTATCCTTAAGATATTCAATCAGTTTTAGTCTATTAGCTTACCCATTTGTAATTTGTTACCATCTTATTGTATCCAAACTACAAGAGTTAATGATTTTAGGTAGTTTGTATCAGAGCTTAGGGACAATATTGTTTCAAAGGCAACAACACTTAGGTTTTGTATCATCTTAAAATGGAAGCACTTCCATTTTGGTAGGTTTACCACCCTCATTTAGTGCATTTTCATGATAGATTTGTATTTAGAATGCATTTGCACTTGATTCTTTGTTTCTAAGTGAAATTAGGGGTAAGATCCCGAGGATTCTCCTTGATTTCCTTCTTCGTGGCTCTATTTTCTAGGTAGCACCTATGTACTGGTCCTCTTATACTTCACATTTCTCATAGGCCTTTGTACCCTTTTACGACATTCTATCATGTTTTTGCATCATTCTAAGTCTCTAGTCGACCCAAAAACTTCTCTCTTTTCTATGTTGACTGGCCTGAAACCTTGGGTCAAGGTCGAGGTCAACCTTGACCTTTATCAGGTTTTGGTCCTCGCTTCCAAATTTAGATCATAGCAGGGCCCTAGATTAAAAATGGGCCTCTGGATCCCAATGCGGAATGATTTTTATTCAAAATTCATTTAATATTTTTCCCTCCTTAGTTGGCTATTGTGATTGGACCATAATTTGAGGTGAAATTTGAATTAGAGGCCCTTACATTTCCCTAGGAGCCTTCCCTCTCCCACTCTATCATGACCTCTCCCCCACCCCCTCTCCCTACTCTCTCTATCCCTCTCCCTCTTCTTCTCCCCCTCCCTCTCCCTCTCCCTCCCCCTCCCTTCGCCTTCCCCCTCGAACTCTCCCTCCCCCTCCCTTCGCCTTCCCCCTCGAACTCTCCCTCCCCCTCTCTCTCTTTTCCTCTCCACCACTCTTCCTCTCCCTTCATCCTCCTTCCCCCTCTCCCTCTCCCTTTCCCCCTCTCTTTTCCTCCCCCTCCCCATCTCATCTCTCCCCTTCCCCCTCACCACCACTCTCCCTCTTCCTCTCTCTCCCCCACTCTCCCCCTCCCCCTCCCTCTTCCTCTCCCCCTCACTCTTCCTTCCCCCCTCCCTCTCCCCCACACTCCTCCCCCTCCCTCTCCCTCTCCCTCTCCCCATCATCCCCTTCTCCACCACTCTTCCTCTCCCTCCCTCTGCCTTCCCCCTCTCCTTCTCCCTCTCCCCCTCTCTCTTTTCATCTCCATCTCATCTTTCCCCATCCCCCTCACCACTACTCTCCCTCTTCCTCTCTCTCCCACTCCTCCCCCTCCTTTCTCCCTCCCTTCGCCTTCCCCCTCAAACTCTCCCTCCCCCCCTCCCTCTCTCCCCCACACTCCTTCCCCTCCCTCTCCCTATCTTCCTCTCTCTCCTTTCCCCCTTCCTCTCCCTCTCTCGCCCTCTCCCTCTCCATCTCTCCCCCTCCCCCTCTCTCTTTCCCTCTCCCTCTCCCTCTCCCAACCTTCCCCACTCTTCCTCTCCCTCTCCCTCTCAACCTCCCCCACTCTTCCTCTTCCTCTCCCTCTCCCCATCCCCCTCATCAACACTCCCTCTCCCCCTCCCTCTCCCTCCCCCTCCCCCTCCTCTCCCTCCTCCCTCCCTTCCCTCCCCTCCCCATCCCACTCTCCCTCTCCCTCTAGCCCTCTCCCCCACTCATCCCTCCCCCTCCTCTCCCCCCATCGCTCCATATCTCCTCTCCTCCTCTCCTCTACCCCTCCCTCCCTTTTCCTTTTCCTCACTCCTCTCACTCTCTCCCCTCTTCCCCCTCCCTCCCCCTTTTCATTTTCCTCTCTCCTCTCACTCTCTCCCCACTTCCCCCTCCCTCTCCCCATTTTCCTCTTCCCCTTTCCCTTTCCCTCTCCCCCTCCCTCCCCATTGTCCTCTCCCTCTCTCCCCCTCTCCCTCCTCTCTCTCTTCCCCTCCCCTTCCCCAACTCTCCTCTTCCTCTCCTTCCATCTCCCTCTCCCTTTTCCTCCCCCTCTCCTCCTCATTCCCCCTCTCCCTCACACTCCCCCTCTCCTCCCTTTTCCTCTCTCTCCCCATCCCCCTCACTGCCACTCCCTCTTCCTCTCTCTCCCCCACTCTCCCCCTCCATGTCTTTCTCCCCTTCCTTTCTCCCTCCCTCTCCCTCTTCCTCTCCCCCACTCTCTCCCTCCCTCTCCCTCTCCCTCTCTTCCTCCCTCCCTCTTCCTCTCCCTCTCCTCTCCCCCACTCTCTCCCTCCCCTCCCCTCTCCCTCTCCTCCCCTCTCCCTCTCTTCCTCCCTCCCTCCCTCTCCTCTCCCTCCCCATCCCCTTCCTCTTCCTCCCCCTCCCCTTCCTCTCCCCCCACTCCCCCTCCCCCTCCTCCCCCCACATTCCATATCTCCTCTCCTCCTCGACCCTCCCTCCCTCTCCCTTTTCCTCTCCCTCTCCTCTCCCTCTCCCTTCCCATTTTCCTTTTCCTCTCTCCACTCCCCCTCCCTCTCACCATTTTCCTCTTCCCCTTTCCCTCTCCCTCCTCTCTCTCTCCCCCTCCCCCCAACTCTCCTCATCTCCTTCCCTCTCCCTCTTCCTCTCCCCCATCCCTCCCTCTCCCTCCCTCACCTCTCCCTTCCCTCCCCTTTTCATTTTCCTCTCTCTACTTCCCCCTCCCTCTCCCCATTTTCCTCTTCCTCTCCCCCTCCCTCCCCATTTTCCTCTTCCTATCTCCCTCTCTCTCCCCCCTCTTCCTCTCCCCCATCCCTCCCTCTCCCTCCCTCTCCTCTCCCTTCCCTCCCCTTTCATTTTCCTCTCTCTACTCCCCTCCCTCTTCCCCATTTTCCTCTTCCTCTCACCCTCTTCCTCTCTCTCCCCCCCTCCCTCCCCCCTTCCTTCTCCCTCCCTCTCCCTCTTCCTCCATATCCTCTCCCTCTCCAGCTCTCCCCTCCCCCTATCTCTCTCTAGCTCTTCCCCTCCCACTCTCTCTTTCATCTCCCTCTCCAAACCTCCCCTCTCTTCCTCTCCCTCTCTCTCCCCTCCCCATCCCCTTCCTCTCCCTCTCACCCTCTTCCTCTCTCCTTTCCTCCTCTCCCACACTCTCCCCTCCCCCTCTCTCCTTTCCTCCTCTCTCCTCTCCCCTCCCTCCTTTTTTTGTTTCCTCTCTCCTCCCACCCTCTGCCCACCCCCTCCTCTCCCTCTCCTCCCCTCCCCTCCCCTCCCTCCCCATCTCCTCTCCCTCCCCCTCTCCCTCTCCCTCCCCTCCCCTCCCCATCTCCTCTCCCTCCCCCTCTCCCTCTCCCTCTCCCTCACCCTTCCCCCCACTCTCCCTCTTCCTCTTACTCTCCCACACTCTCCCTCTCTCCTTTCCTCCTCTCCCTCTCCTCTCCCCTCCGTCCCTCCCCCTTTTCCTTTTCCTCTCTCCTACTCTCACTCTCTCCCCCACTTCCACCTCCCTCTCCCCCTCTCTCTTATCTCCTTCCCTCCCTCTCCCTCATCTCTCTCTCCCCCTCCCCTCCTTCCATCTCTCTCTTCCTCTCCCTCACACTCCCCCTCTCTCTCCCTTTTCATCAACCTCTACTCTCCCTTCCCTCCCCTTTTCCTTTTCCTTTCTCCACTTCCCCCTCCCTCCCCATTTTCCTCTTCTTACTCTCCCTCTCTCTCCCCCCCTCTCCCTCTTCCCTCTTCCCTTTCCCCCCTTCCCTTTTCCTCTCCCTCTCCTCTCTTTCCCTCCCCTTTTCCTTTTCCTCTCTCCCCACTCCCCCCCTCCCTCTTCCTCTCCCCCTCCCTCCCCATTTTCCTCTTCCTATCTCCCTCTCTCCTTCCCCCCTCTCCCTCCCTCTTCTCTTCTCTTTTCTCTCCCTCTCCCTCTCCCTCTCCCTTCCTCTTTTCTCTCCCCCTCTCCATCTCCTCCCTCTCCCCTCCCTCTTCTTCTCCCCCTTCCTCTTTTCTCTCCCCCTCTCCCCCTCCCTCTCTCTCTCTCTCTCCCTCCTCTCTCCCCCCTCTCCCTCCCTCTCTCCTTTCCCCCTCTCCCTCCCTCTTCCCTCTACCCCTCTCTCCCCCCTCCCTCTTCCTCTCCCCCTCCCTCCCCATTTTCCCTCTTCCTATCTCCCTCTCTCTCCCCCCTCTTCTCTCCCCCTCTCCCTCCATCCTCTCTCTCTCCCCCTCTCCCTCTCCCTCTCCCTCTCCCTCCCCCTCATCTCCCTTCCCTCCTCTTTTCATTTTCTTCTCTCCCCACTCTCTCCCTCTCCTCATTTTCCTCTTCATATCTCCCTCTTCTCTCCCCTCCCCTCTCCCTCCATCCTCTCTCTTCCCCCTTCTCCCTCTCCCTCCCTTCCTCCTTCCTCTCCCCCTTCCCCCCTCTCCCTCTCCCCCTCCCTCTCATCCCCTCCCCCTCCCTTTCTTTTCTCTCCCCTCCCAATTAAATTGCAACTTGTCAAAAATAGAAAAACTAGTTATTACATAGCTAAATTAAATTGTTGTTGAGGAATATTGTGATGCTTGATAATTGTAGTGCACCCATTTGAAATGTCAAACCATTAATAACTTGATGGAATAAAGAAAAAAACTTCAAAAAAAAATGCACAATTGTGAACCATTCATTTCAACCTTTGAAATGAATGGTTATGACCAATGGTCATTCCTCACAACCTTAGGAAGGGGGCAAATTCAACCCCTTCCAAATAAAAATATTTGTATTAAACAAAACATCAATTTGCATATTACATTTAATGAATTAAATCGACTATAAAATAAAAAACTTTTAAAAAATCACAAATTATCAACCATTCATTTAAGGTTAAAATGGATGTCATTCCTCACAACCTTAAGAAAGGAGCAAATTCAATCCCTTCCAAATAAAAATATTTGTATTAAACAAAACATCAATTTATATATTACATTAGTAAATCAGCTTCAACAACCATTTTACAAGGACATAAATTCTCTCAAATTTATATTTATTGAACTAGCTTCAATTACTCATTTTAACTTCTAAACATTTTTGGATACAACCTTTATGTCAAACAACCAATATCAACCATGATTTTAAATCTATATAAACTTTTCTACCAATTTAAAGATACACTAATACTTACCCAATATTGTAAAATATTTTTAAAAATTTTTATAGCACCAAAATCTCAATTTTAAGGAAAGCATCATCTCATATAACACAAAATAGAAGGGGGTTTAAACTAAGCCATTCATTTTTGGAAGGGAAACTTAAATTAGAAAAAAGGAAATAAGATTAGGTCATGTAGCCTTGTCAACAAATTTTGTAATGCATGTTGCGCTTTTCTAATTAACAACTAAAATTTAAAAACCTATATTAAAACAAATTCAATTCAAAGGTTGAGATGAATGTCATTCCTCACAACCTTAGGAAATGGGCAAATTCAATCCCTTCCAAATAAAAATATTTGTATTAAACAAAACATCAATTTGCATATTACATTTAGTAAATCAACTTCAACAACCATTTTACAAGGACATAAATTCTCTCAAATTTATGTTTATTGAACTAACTTCAATTACTCACTTAAACTACTCATTTAAACTTTTAAACAAGGACATAAATTCTCTCAAATTTATGTTTATTGAACTAACTTCAATTACTCACTTAAACTACTCATTTAAACTTTTAAACATTTTTGGATACAATCATTATGACAAACAACCAATATCAACCATGATTTTAAATTTATATAAACTTTTCTACCAATTAAAAGATACACTAATACTTGCCCGATATTGTAAAAATATAAAATATTATTAAAAAAAATATAGAAGCACAAAATCTACTCAATTTTAAGGAAAGCATCCTCCCATATAACACAAAATAGAAGGGGGTTTAAACTAGGCCATTCATTTTTGGAAGGGAAATGGAAGGGAAACTTAAATCAGAAAAAAATAAATTTATATAAACTTTTCTACCAATTAAAAGATATACTAATACTTACCCAATATTGTAAAAATATTAAATATTATTAAAATAAATATAGAAGCACCAAAATCTACTCAATTTTAAGGAAAGCATCCTCCCATATAACACAAAATAGAAGGGGGTTTAAAACTAGGCCATTCATTTTTGGAAGGGAAATGGAAGGGAAACTTAAATCAGAAAAAAAAAATTCAGGAAAAGGAAATAAAATAGATAAAATAAGATTAGGTCATGTAGCCTTGTCAACAAATTTTGTAGTGCAACTGAGATTTTAAAAACTATATTAAAAAACAATATTAAGTAGTTATTAACATCCACATGGAAATAACATCCACATGGAAAAATATAATTAACAACTGAAATTTTAAAAAATAATATTAAGTAGTTGATGCAAAGAGATTGAAGTGCATCAAAACCATGTAACATGGTAATTTTATAACACCAACAATAAATAAATCATAATAAATATCTAATTTCATTGTCTAAACCTAAACTTTAAAGGTTTAATATAATATGAAACTGCTCTTATATAAAGAGACACTAATAGGAATAATATGAAACTGCTCTAAACTTAAAGGTATAAAGAGACACTAAAATAAATATTTGATTTCATTGTCTACACCTAAACTTTAAAGGTATGAAACTGCTCTTATATAAAGAGACACTAATAGGAATAATAGGAATAATATGAAACTGCTCTAAAACTTAAAGGTATAAAGAGACACTAATAGGAATAATATTAAACTGCTCTAAACTTGAAGGTTTAATATAATTTGAAACTGCTCTTTTATAAAGAGACACTAATAGGAATAATATGAAACTGCTCTTTTATTACAGACGATTGTGCTCTTTTATTAGAGACAATTGTTCAATATTTCAATATTTTCTACTTAATATACTGTCTACTATATTTTTTTAATCATAGAAATAGCTGGCAAGACGAAAAAATGTATAAAATATCAAACAAAATTCTAGATCAAAATATCAAAACAATCACAAAACTAGTGGTATGACTAGTGGTATGATTTGGATCCTAAAAATAAATTGGTTGGTAATAAAATAAAAATTCTATTTGCTGGAAGACATTTATATCTGAATTTCTTAAATTCTATGATATGTTTTAGAGGTATTGGTATTCAAGTCTGCCTGCAAGTGTTTCTTAAATTCTATGATATGTTTTTTAGAGGTATTTCTTAATTCTATGATATGTTTTAAAGGTATTGGTATTCAAGCACAGGAGCAGAGGGTACAGGCAATATCTGACCATTTTTGAAGTAATTTCTAGAAATCTAGTAGAATTATCTGCAATCGGACTACTAGTAATACTTTTAAGATTCTCTAACTGGTGATAAAATAGATGAACTAAACCAATATCCAACCATTTTTGAAGTAATTTCTAGAAATCTAGTAGAATTATAAAGGAAATTTCTCAGCTTTCTTGCTATAGAATATTTTTTGCAATCCTGGTAGAAAATTATGAAGGAAATTTCTCAGCTTTCCTGCTATAGAATATTTTTGCAATCCTGGTAGAATTATGAAGGAAATTTCTCAGCTTTTCTGCTATAGAATATTTTTGCAATCGGACTACTAGTAGTACTATTATGAAGGAAATTTCTCAGCTTTCCTGCTATAGAATATTTTTGCAATCGGACTAGTAGTATTATTATGAAGGAAATTTCTCAGCTTTCCTGCTATAGAATATTTTTGCAATCCTGGTAGAATTATGAAGGAAATTTCTCAGCTTTCTTGCTATAGAATATTTTTTGCAATCCTGTAGAACTATGAAGGAAATTTCTCAGCTTTCCTATTTTTGCAATTGGACTACTAGTAGTACTTTTAAACAGATGAACTAAACCAAGAATAATATTGTCCTCTACAGCCACCTGATTTTCTTTTAAAACAAGGTAAGATAAACGTTTAGATAGAACAGTGAACAAAAAATATTTTAAACAGAAAAATCCAAATTGGCTACAAATGCCATGCCATGAAAAGCATAAGCATAGCTTGAACACAAGATTTCAAGAACTTCTTTCCTACACATAGGGACTGAACCACTATTTTGGTCTATCAAGAGTGATAGTGATAGATATAGGGACTGAACCACTATTTTGGTCTATCAAGAGTGATAGTGATAGATTGAAAATGAGAAGAATATTTTCCTTTGCAATATGATACTTAAGACAAAAAGTTTCCAGGTTTTCTTTATTCTACTGGAAAGAGGTAGCACTCGATTTCCTCATTCTACTGGAAAAAGGTAGCACTTACCAAAACCCCCTGATTAGGCTACCAACCCTGAGCCCACCCAATACTTCTGAAACAAAATAGGAAAAAATGTATGCAGTCAAAGTAAGATAAGAGTGGAAATTGCTTATAACTCTCAACAACAATTTCTTATACTAACTCTTAAGGTTATTAAGGTCTTTGACTGAAGATAACTGTTTTTTTTGCGGCATAGACAAGGCACAAGAACTAATCGACTCAAATTTCATGCAAAAAATGTAATAACTTTATGTCATAAAGTATAGATGATTTAATAATATATTCAAGAGTAAGGGTATCAGAAATTCATGACATTGTGATGAAATGATTACTAAATACAAGTACACTGTATAATATGAAAGAAGAATGCATGATCGGTCTGCAAGCTTTGTTCTTTCATGAAGGTGAGTACCATTTAAAGGTGAGGAGAATGGTTCAGAGTTCACTGTTTCCCGAGGCTATTAGAAACATAGTTCCCCACATCGAGACCATTGCCCTTGATGCCTTGAAGTCATGGGAAGGAAAGACTATCAATACGTTTCAGGAAATGCAAAGGGTAAGTAAGTTGAAGAATCTCCTAAGTTTACACAAATCTTATATTTTTCTGAGAAACGAGATATAAAATTTTAGTTGACATGAACAATTGGTGTTCTGCAGTTCACCTTTAATGTGGGACTCCTTTCCATTTTCGGTCAGCGTCAACTTTTCGACAAGGAAGATGTGAAGAGATCATACTACATGGTCGATAGTGGATATAACTCCATGCCCATTAATCTCCCTTGAACTCTTTACCACAAAGCAATGAAGGTTGGCAAGCTCACATTTATGAATAAAATAAGAAAAATGTGCATACCATCTTCATCTTCATCATTTTAATCTTGGTCTTGTTTGATTTCAGGCCAGGAGACATTTGGGTGAAGTTCTTAGCAAAGTAATAGCAGAACGAAGGGCCAAAAAGATTTCATGCAATATTTTGCTTGGAAATCTGATGGATTCAACAGATGAATATGGTTCTGAGCCACTCAGAGACAATCAGATTGCCGATAACATCATCGGCCTGATTTTTGCAGCTCAGGATATGACAGCAAGTGTTTTAACGTGGATTTGTTTAATATCTCAGGAATTGTCCTTGCCTTCTCGAAGCCGTCACTGTACGCAAAATCCAATCTTTTTTACTTCCAAAATTTGTAGAGTACTCCAATTATAAAATGCATGTATTGGACAGAGATTTGGGCTACAGGCGGAGCAAGAAGCCATCTGGAAGGCTAAATGCAGAGAGGAGAAATCGTTAACAAGGGCTAACACAAGGAAAATGCGTTTGACATCAAGAGTAAGCAAGAAATTTTTATATTTTAATGTTTTAGAGTCTCCTCATATTATCAAGAAAGCGTTTTACTTATTTATTCACTGTGTTCTAGAATCTACTAATATTTACTTTTCTAATAATGGTTTGCCCAAGTAATTCAAGAGACTTTAAGAAGACGTAGAGTATAAAGGTAAGCCTTCCAATACCCTTCGTCATCAAAGTTGTCGTTACAGTGTTTAATTTATTGTGTCAACCGTTGAAAACTCTAGTTTTATTTGGTTTCTGTCGTTGTCTAACAGCAGGTTTTCTAATTCCAAAGGGATGGAAAGTGATGCCTCTCTTCAAAAATATCCACCACAGCTCGGAAGTGTTCGCAGATCCTCACAAATTCGATCCTTCTCGATTCAAGGTCCCTTTTACTTTTAACATCATAAAAATACAAATGATTTATTTTTGGGTTTGACTGTGTGATTTTGTATCAAATTTTATAATCTATTGTTTAGATTCGATAATGTAGACTACCAAACTCTATAATCTATCTTTATGGAAGATCAAATTCCATAATCTATCAACGTTGTGTATCAAACTCCATAACCTATCATGACAGATCATGAAATTTGATCTAAAACATCAAAAAAAAAACTCACTTAATTCATACCAATATTATAGAAATTATATTCAGGACTACAGATATACAAATTTGATCTTTAATTTATGAGCTATCATATGAATATGATTGCCAATGTTATAGAAATTATATTCAGGACTACAAATATACAAATTAAAGTAATTTGTTCTTTATTATGAATATGATTGTGTGAGTTGTCATTTTAGATAAAACTGTTGTAGTTTCTGAATTAGATTATGTAAGAGTTATTTAAATCAATATTATTGTACTCTGTTATCCATCATCAGGATAATAGAGAGCTAAATGAACAAGAAAATTGTTTTTTGTTCTATACTATCCCTGTAATAAATCATACTATCCCTATAATAAATCATGAAACGTAATTTTGAATGATGCAAAAATACGTAATTTAGAATGGCCACCGTCAGTTGCAGGATTTGTCTAATAGCGAGGCCCAAAACACCTAGATATAAGGCAGATATAGAGTTGATTTCACAGAAAAATTACAACTGTAATAAGGCACTATGAAATACTAACCTAAAATCAATTCAACAAATGCCCTAAGGCCAGGACTGCATAAACAAATTGGGATAAATTATAACTAGGCTATTTGTTGGTTTCTGGTCCATAGACAACAAAAACTTCACCTTCAAATTACAACTGTAATAAGGCACTATGAAATACTAACCTAAAATCAATTCAACAAATGCCCTAAGTCCAGGACTGCATAAACAAATTGGGATAAATTATAACTAGGCTATTTGTTGGTTTCTGGTTCATAGACAACAAAAATTTCATCTTCAAATGCAAGCCCATTCCGTTGTCTACAGAGATCCGATATTGTACTTACATGTTGTGGTGTTGAGGTGAGACTGCAAGAGAAAAGCTTGTAGCTACAAAGAATTTAGGGTGTTAGAATTTTCCAAGGAGGGGTGATGTGAATTTGTGTATGTGGGAAAACTATGGTGGAACGATAGAAACGATTTGAACTAGACTTGCTAAGAGCTTAGAGAGGCCAAAATTGATAGCGGAAAACCTGTCATAGAAAGTTTCATGAGGGCAGAGAAACCTATTAGATGCAGCAAACAAAGGAGTTCTTTTTGGGTGAATTGTTGATGTTTGATGTTATATGCTTAGGTAGGTTTTTTTTTTCTCTCCTCTGTTTTCTTGTAGGCATATGTAACTCAAGATGATACTCTCATTGGGACCTTAACTATGAGAGAAACCATAGCATACTCTGTTCATTTAAGACTCCCTGATAAAATGCCCCGGTCAGAGAAAAATGCACTAGTAGAGTCTACACTTGTAGAAATGGGTCTTCGAGAATGTGCCAACACTCCCATAGGAAACTGGCACTTGAGAGGAATAAGTGGTGGACCAAGGAGAAGAATGAGCATTGGTATCTTTCCCATTAGTTACAACTTATAGTAATTGCCACTTGGCTAAAATACACGAGATCATCCCTTACTGACATGCTATTTGCTTCTATTTGCTTTTTAGGGGGGCTGAAAGAGGATGTCTTTTCTTGAATTTATGAGCCAAATACTGCATAAGGAAAGTTTATCTGTAATATATGGTCATGATTTAGCCCTAATGTTTGTTTTTCTAGGACTACAAATAGCAGGCAAGATGTTTCCTTATGTTGTTACTACAGTAATGCCAAACATCATATGAATGTGACTTGTACCCTTGAAGTCTCACTTTTTATTTTATGTTGTTGCTATAGTAATCCCAAGAACATATGAATGTGAACTGTACCCAGAAGTCTCCTTGAACTGTGTCTCAATAAAATCTAGCATTTCTAAGTTTGATGATTGTAGAACAACCAAAGTTATCCAACATTTTTGTAGTTTTGACTTTCAATCAACAGTAGCAGAAGTTGCATCTGCAAGAACGACAGCTACTAGTTCTTTGATAACTTCAAATAATGGCTCCAACTGCCACCTAAAAATAGTTTACATTTGGCAATGCAATGGACAAAATGGTAAATTGTGAAAGCTTAATGTGTAACAAAGGAGTGAGCCTAAGAGAAAGAAGATTTAACTACTAGAAGATAGAAATATGTAAGAAACAATGTGAAGTCACAACATTCAAATTTTTGCATACAAATTGCAATTCTTTTATAGCTTGTTGTGGGAGGAAATAAAAGTATCAAAATAGAAAATAGAGCAACTTCACTTGAAATTATGAAAAGCCATTAGATATGCATTCTCTTAGAGTGACGTGCTAATTCATATAATAATCTCAAAATATTTCCTCATTTCAGATGCTTAAGAAAATAGATTTTAGAATGGCCACCGTCAGTTGCAGGATTTGTCTAATAGCAAGGCCCAAAACATCTGGATATAAGACAGATATAGAGTTGATTTCAGGGAAAAATTACTACTGTAATAAGGCACTATGAAACACTAACCTAAAATCTATGTGCTGAATCAATTCAACACATGCCCCAAGGCCAGGACTGCATAAACAAATTGGGGTAAATTATAACTGGGGTATTTGTTGGTTTCTGGTCCATAGACAACTAAAATTTCACCTTCAAATGTAAGCCCATTCCGTTGTCTACAGAGATCCAATATTGTACTTACATGTTGTGGTGTTGAGGTGAGACTGCAAGAGAAAAGCATGTAGCTATAAAGCATTTAGGGTGTTAGAATTTGCCAAGGAGAGGTGAAGTGAGTTTGTGTATGTGGGAAAACTATGGCGGAACGAAAGAAACAATTTGAACTAGACTTGCTAAGAAAGGGCATTGTTGCATCTAGCAGCTTAGAGAGGCCAAAATTGATAGAGAAAAACATGTCATAGAAAGTTTCATGAGGGCAGAGAAACCTATTAGATGCAGCAAACAAAGGAGTTCTTTTTGGGTGAATTGTTGATGTTTGATGTTATATGCTTAGGCAGGTCTATTTTTCTCTCCTCTGTTTTCTTGTAGGCATATGTAACTCAAGATGATACTCTCATTGGGACCTTAACTATGAGAGAAACCATAGCATACTATGCTCATTTAAGACTCCCTGATAAAATGCCCTGGTCAGAGAAATCTGCACTAGTAGAGTCTACACTTGTAGAAATGGGTCTTCGAGAATGTGCCAACACTCCCATAGGAAACTGGCACTTTGATAGGAATGAGTCGTGGACCAAGGAGAAGTGTGAGCATTGGCTTAGAAATTCTTATAAGCCCAAGGTTGCTGTTTCTGGATGAACCAACAAGAGGTTTAGACAGGTAAGAATCAGTCACTATAATAATAAGTGTCAGATCCTGACTCCAGAATAACATCAGAGAAACTTTTCCTGAATTTTTATTGTTCTTCATAGACCATAGACTACTAATTGCTAGTGGTTATGACTAATTGGGTAGACTATTGACTAGCAGTGATTATGACTAATTTAAAATTACATGCATTGATTTCTGGTGAATTGTTAATTGCAGTGCATCTGCATTTTTTGTTACCCAAACATTAAGAAGTTTGGCCCGAGATGGGCGTACTATTATAGCTTCTGTTCATCAACCTAGCAGCGAGGTGTTTGAACTCTTTGACAGTCTCTACTTGCTTTCTGGAGGGAAAACTGTGTACTTTGGAAAGGCATCTCAGGCATGTGAGGGAAGCTTGCTTAGCTAGAGTGGTAGGTTCCTATATCTAAGAATACTACAGTTACTGCCACCAGGCTTAGCTAGATGGTAGGTTGCTATATTTAAGAGTATTTGAGTTACTGCTACCGGTCTTAAAACAAGACTTTTAAGTTATATAGGAGTTAAGCTGCATCAGAGGGTAGTTGAAGATCAAAAGTTTATGGAAAGTCATTTCATCACAATTGAATCCTTTGGTAATTTCTATTCACAATTGAGTTCGTTGGTAGATACATTCAATGGATATTAAATGTTTCTGTACCACTAAAACTACCTTTTGTGATGGTTATAAGACCCATTGTGCGCTGTGCACTTTGTAATGGCTTCCCTCATTTTTTTAACTATATTCCCTCTTTCACCTGACAATGACAAGATGAACGTCAATTCTGTGAACTGTATGAAATGAAGCAATACAACCAAACACATTCTTATCAATGATGATCCAATGATTTTTTTTACTGAGACTGTTCTTTATATACATACTTACGTTACATAAGGAAATAATCTTGATATTATTTAAAATTTAGTTATATTATATAAATCAAAACTAATTATCATATATGAAATAATAGTACACATATTAACAAGGGAAAGGTGTGTGGAGAAAACTCACACTTGTAGAGTGACCCAGTTAAAGTCTGAGCATAAAAAATAGAAACAAATACGACACCTTTAGACAGCTAAAACTATTATTTTCAAATATATTTTTCCCTAAATAGAATTTACTTATTTAAAAATTAAAATCCTTCATATGAAATTCATCTGAACCTGGACACGTTCACAGCATAATGGTTGACAGGAGCCAGATTAGAACAACTAGCAATTCTTCTATTTGACGAGGAGTTTAATACTTTTGACTGGAGAACAAAAATTGAAGGGAGACTTAAACACTAATCATCACGGCAAACCCACAGAAGAAAATTAAAGCATGTAAAATACTGTAAACAATGTGATTATTATTGAACTGATATGTTTTAGAAAGCCCTCCAAATCCATTTATTTCTTGCCTTGCATCCCATGACGATGCTGTAATGATTTTAAACTTCAATAATTTTCTAAGAAGCTAGAGGTTGTTTTTGTGATTGCTAAAGGTAAACAAATTCAAAATATACAATAACATTTCATACCTCTTGATGCACAAACTTTGAATGAGAAGAGCTGAGAAACCCAGAGGAAGTCCAAAGCGCTCAATCTTGCAACTGAAACCACTGCCAAGAGAAGCATGGAAAAGTTTGAAAAGAAAACCCTAAATGCTCCTAATATTTGCAAACCACAATAGGGAAAGCAGACAAGAAATACCGGAGAAGGAGGAGGAATGTGAGAGAATTCATACCGTCAGCAAACTCACACGATCTCTGTATCTGGCAGCCGTATTTTGCAGGGGGGAAAGTGGTTGCAGGTAGAATGTTTTTTAAATGCATCCCCGTTTATATAAAGCATCCACATCAAAATCTGCACAAAGAAGATATTACACATGACACATAGCTATCCTGCATGCGGGGACAAACGATAAATCGCCAACTGGTGAAATCTACAACAAGAAACCTGAACTGAAGGCTGCTGCTTTTTTCTGCCGTTGGGATGTCCGCCCTAGCCTCTGGAGTTGGAGTTGTCTGTTCGAGGCCACATGCTACAGGAAAGAAGAAAAACCTAAATGCCATCTGTATAAAACCATGCATAAAATAGCCTCGTTGGTCGTGCGTTCTCTGGTAATGGCTCTGCAACCTCCTGCGAAGCTAATGAGAATCCGCCAGAGTGTTTGTCGCAGAGAAGAGGCTTAAACACCGAGCAGCTTTTGCACCTCAAAACATTAGAAATGGAGACTGTTAGAATTATGTCGCGCATTTGATTGGCTAATGTAGCAGAGAATAATCACTGTTTAGCAGAGAATAATCGCTCGAATTAGACATGGCCATGCCAGACAAAACAAACAAAAAATACAGTCTGCCCCTGTTTCGTACATAATGGCCCATAAATAGATAGATAAGAGAAACCGAGCTTTTTGTTTTTTTAACGGTAATATTATTAAAAAAACAAATTTTTAAAAAAAGCCAAAAAACTAGTAAAACAAGACCGTTAAATAAAAGGGATTTTTGTTTTTTTCATGTTTTTTTTTGGTCATTTAACGGATGGGACAGAATATTTTTGTATTTTGTATTAATTAAGTCATATATATATTTTTTTAAATGTTGTATAAAAAGGTGCATTTATCAATACTTTTTATTTAGATAATATTTAATAGTAATTCTTTTAAAAAAATTAAAAATATATAAAATATTTACACATTTAATAATAAAATTTTGAGTATAATATTTGAAATGAAATACACTTAAGCAATAAACTATTTTTCTTCTAATCTCTATGCTATATGAAAAAAAGTAAAAAATATATATTTTTAATTAACAAGTTATATTCATCTAGATAAAACCTTGAATGAGTACGAAAGAAACTAAATATTTTAGTAACACTTTTTAAAGAGACTGGTAAGTTTTTATATCAAAACTAAGATGCAATGAGTGCTAAGTGTTCCATTCATTCTTGTGAGAAATGGATTCTTGTACTCCGCTACTCGTGAAACATGGGTCAATCAGTTTGACTCAAAAAAAACTACACAGTTGAATCCTGATAGAAATGTCACAATTTGACTTGCTATGGAAAATATCTCCTACTTATCAATAGGTGAGCTTAAGGGGCTTTCTAATGAATGGTCATAAGTCACAACATTTTATGAAGGTTTTGAAAATGAGGTTGCAAGTAGAGTGGGCTTAACTATGGAGAGAACTCTTTAGTTAAGCGTGTCAAAGTTGGAGTAGTACTGGGATGGGTGACCTCTTGAGAAGTCATGGTGCTTCACTTATATGAGCATCACCTAGATGCAATGAGTGTTAAGTGTTCCATTCATTCTTATGAGAGATGGATTCGTGTGAACCAATACTCATGAAACATGGGTCAATGAGTTTGACTCAAAAAAAAACTACATAGTTGAATCCTAATAGCAATATCACAAGTCAAATTATATTAAAAATAGTTTAATGAAAAAATATGTGTGGGTAGTTGAATATTGGAAGACAAGCCTACAAATAGGATATGTGAATTTGAGTCATTAGAGATGAATTCAAGGTAGAGGGACCTATGGATGGATGTCATCAATAGGACATACTTAACAAAGAAGGCCCTCCTTTTGCTAGGTGGGTAGACAAGGAATTGAGGAGCTTGGTAATTGGTGGGGTTCTAAGGAAGAGTGTGTGTTTTGCAATGAAAATGTCAAAGGTATTGCACTAATATGAAGTTAGGGATGTTGCTAATCAACCCTATCTAAACAACTAATTTAAATAAAATCTTTACATCAAGAGTGAGCCTTGAGGGAAATATTTTGTAATATTTATTAGGTGTGGATATAGTACAATGAAGGCATTTTAGGGAGGTTACACATGATAGGGTTTGAACTATAGTCCTACCATTTCTTTTCATTTTTACTCACTATGCTAGTCACAATGAAACTTGGAGCTATTGGGGAGGGAGGTTGGAGGCTGTGGGATGTGCAAACGGAATATTGTGGGGGTTTTCTATGTGTTTAGAGTGTTATTTTGGTGCGACACCACAACAGATGGAGGTGTTTTTTTCTACAAGGTGTGGGGTTGTTTTTATCAAGTCCTCAAGCTATGACAAAGGGTTTTTACTCTCTCAAGAGAGTCCCTATTTTTGAGATGTGGTATTAGGATTTCATTAATACTCTATGGGGCATGATATTGGAGGAAATTTTTTGAACATGGCTTTGCATGTAGAGGGGTACATGAAGAGTAGAAATTCTAAGGTCCAAAAAGTTGATGGTTTCTTGGAAAGAAGACAAGACATATTGATTCTAGTGATTCAACTAGATTTAGTTGTGAAAGATTTAAATTACCTAAGAATTCATGCTTTATTTTCAAGTTCTTAGGAATTCATGTTTATTTTCCCTTCCTAGAGTTGTGGGTTCTTTGGACCTAGAACCCTGAAGGGGATTTAGAGATCATGATATCAACTAATGGCCACTTCACATTGGTTTTCTCTTGTCAAGTAGATTGTAATAAGGCCTTTGAAGGTGGTCCTTATTTTCACAATCAAGTGGATCTATTAATCAAGTTCTGGCACATTGGATTTTATATGATTAAGGAGCTCACATCTAGGGTCCCAATGTGGGTAAGACTTCCTTGGCTCCTGTTGGAGTACTAGCCACAAGATATACTGCATATGATAGCATAAATTGGGAATGTTGGTGTGTCTTTCATCGTAGATGATGAATAAAATGGTGATTTATTGAGCTCATATCTATGTTGAACTTGATTTGAATAAACCATTACAAAACACAATGGAAATTTGGGTTGGCTTCACCTCATGGGTGCAACATCTTGATTATGAAGCTCTACCTTTTTAATGTCGTATATGTTATGAGTATGGACATATGTGGAAAAATGTATGAACGCTAGTTCTGGAGGGACTCCTTCAAGAGATGATCCATCCAATAAAATCTTGCATGGGAAACCAATGAAGGATAAAGGATAGACACAAATGATAGAAGGAGAAAAGGATAAAGAAGGATTTACTCCAAACCTGAAATAGGAATAGAGTGTTGAAGAGAACACTCAAGGACAACTAGTCTGAGAGTATTTTTAACCTCTTTGACACCCTAGAATATTTTGATAAAAAATTGATGAACCCAAAAGGTATGCATGCAAGTACCAAGCTATTGGAGTTAGAATAGATGGAGGTTGGGGTGGTTGAGAATCAAATTAATTTGCAAGGGGAGGACATGGTGGCTCAAAAGGAAATTGATCAAATAATAGGTGATATGTGTGATTTGGGTATGTACAGAACAAATGAAACACTCAAGGATATGTTGTTGGCTATTACATCCCTACCACCTAAAGTGGGTGGCACTAATCCAAGGGTTGGTAGTAAAACATAACTCATTCTTGGTTTGAAACAAAATAATTTTAAAAAGAATAGCCTGGAGAAGTCTATTAATATTATAAGAAAGAAAGATCGAGAGAATCTTAAATTGATAGAAGACAATTTAGTAGAATCATGGGTTGTTGAGACTATTGATTCTTACATTTCCAACTATTCGAAATGATAATTTTCATGAATGAAAGGGGGTTGAACAATATTTATTGAAAAAAGATTGTTAGGTAATTTACTAGAGTTCATTCTTCAGGTGTGATAATTATACAAGAATTTAAGTTATTTGTGGAAGGCATGGATAGCATTGCTCCCAAGCTCTGGTGGAGGGGTAATTGAAAGATCATTGGTTCCCAAGGAAATTTTGAAGGGATTTCTTTCCTATGGGATCTTCCTAAGCTCATCCCTTATAAGTAGATTTTTAATAGGTATTCTCTTTCAATGATCACTTCTAGTTTTGACACTGGAGAAATACTCGTGTTGACCAATGTTGATTCTCCAACTAACTTTGTTGGAAAGACTAGATTGACAAATCACATTAGATATGTGAGATCTTTTAATTCTCTCTAGCCTTGGATTTCGATGGGAGATTTTAATGCAATCACTAATTTGAAGGAGAAAGTAGGAGGAATTGAAAGGTTTGATTCATCCTCATATTTGCTTAAAGAGAGTATTCTCCTTATATATTTGGTTAATATTAAGCCATGGAACAGTGAATTCACTTGGTGCAATAGGGGGTGTAGAAAATATTCTATTGCAAATATACACTACAATAAATCTTTGTTAATAGCTCTCTTTTTCGCTTCCACTCACTGTTTCAATGTATTTTTCTCCATTTTTTTGAAAAGTCAGTGCTATTTTTGGGGATGGCACTATTTTGGCATTTTTTGTGCTAGATAAAACAAGTAGGTGCTAAATCAGGTGCTATTTAGTGCCTAATTTAGCACCTAAATTAGTAATGACTAACTTAGTGTCTAATTTAGTACCTAAATTAACACCCAATTTAGCACCTAAATTACTACCTATTTTATTAGCACCTAACTTATCACCTATTTTAGCACCTAAATTAGTGCCTAGTTTAGCACCTAATTTAGAACCTAAATTAACACTTAAATTATTGTTTGAATTAGTAGTGCTTAATTTAGCACCTAAATTAGGAGCACCTAACTCAACTCCTAATTTAGTGCCTAAATTATTACCTACATTAGGACCTAAATTAGCACTTAAATTAGTAGCGCCTAACTTATCACCTAATTTAGTGCTTAATTTAGTGCCTAAATTAGTACCTAAATTGGCACATTTTTAAAATTAACATGTCATGCAAAGAAAGAATTTGCATCCTTCCCTAGCATTCTCTCTTACTACTATAGAAATGTGGAAGCATATACTTGATGTATTGCTACTTGTTTGAGAGAATACCTTCAATATATGTCTTCTTGTACAATATATTGATTTTGGAGTATATACCAATATAGTTTTGTTGAGATGGTTCCTTTAATGTTGTAGTGATAGGAGAGTTTGGAGCTGCCTAATGACTAGGGCTTGCTATGTGGCACATCGATAAATTTTCTAGTCTTTAACTATGAATGACAATGACATATTTTGACTATGTGATGCAATGCTAGAGAATCTATTGAGATAAACCAACAATATAGGGTTACTTTGTTAATTCACATTATAATAGTCATTTGTGATCAACCAATGACTTTTCTAGAGATGATATAACTATTTTATTAGAGGATTTACAATCTGGTAACAAAATGATTTGTTGTTATTTTGAGCCTAATCAGAGTTGAAGGTTTATTTTTCCCAACTTTTATCGGTATAGTTTCCCCCTAGATTTTTCAACATGGGTTTAGGGGCACTGCCCCCAAGATGGGATCAAGGGGCAGTTCCCCTAGCACATTCCCTATTGCAATATAGGGCAAGGTCAAGGGGCAATGCCTTGCAAAGCCAAAAATGACCTTTTTTTCATTCAAAGAAACAACTTTGAAAGCATGCCTAATTGATCTGAAGAAGGAACTGAAGTGCAACTAGTGTAGAACTAAAGTCTTCCCTTTCCTCTCTTTTTCAAGAGTGCATGAAAAACTCAAGAAAACTCCCTAGGTTGGATTTTCAATAAAACCAACAAAGAGGGGAATATAATTCAAACTTATACTCAGTGAACTATCTCAACACCCTCCTCAACTTATGCACAACCCATGTAGGCCTTCAACTAAAGCCAAACTACTTATTAAGTCCATCAAAAACTCTCCAATACTACATGCAATCACATCCTCTAGATTTTCCCTTATTAAACTTATGTTTCCTATCATTGCACATTTAATTTAATATTTATTTGGTGGTTTATAATACACCACTTAATAAATATTAATTACAAAGTTCTAATTAATGCAAATAATTTAAAAAAATGATTGGGTTATAAATAACCAAGTAAAATAATACATATATTTAATAAAGTACTTTATAAATTTTTACTTTTTATTTTATTTTATTTTATACATAATTTTAAATAAAATAATTTTAAAACATTACTTTATTTAAAATAATGTATAAAAGTAAATATCCATAGTGAAAAATATAAGTCAAAAGAAAGTCTTTCCTTCACCCACCAAAATTAGGGGCAAAACCCTAAAATAAAAATGTACTCCAAATATCATTTCAACTTTTATTTTGTGATTTTCCATCTTCTCTATCCACGACCAAAGGTGAACTAGGGTTCGATGGTTTTGTGAAGCTCCATCAAAAGACTTTATGGACTTTCTTCGCAATTGCATAAAGATCTCTGCAGACAAAGGAACCTTTACAGGTATCTCTAAGCACGCCACACTTGAGGGTTTACTTGATGTAGTGTAAGGCCAGTAGAATCCGAAAAGGGGATGTCCAAGCCCCTAGCTAAACAACCACACAATGGAATCCAATAGAAAAGCAAGATCTGAAACAATTTGAATTCTTTATTCATAAAATAACTAATAACATGCAATGTGTTAGGCTATAAGGCCTTCTCGGTTATGGCCAATTACAAAGCAAGTAATATTTTTGCAAAATCCTTCAAGATCCAATTCAAACCCTAACCCTAGCTAGCCAGATGTGAAACACATCAATTTGGCAGAAACATCCAACAAGATCTAAACTTATGCTCACAAGCCACCAAGAAATCTCCTTGTTCCTAAGCCTCAGCCACTAGCTCTGCACACCAAATCCCCTAGCTTAGATTCCTCCAATTTTCATCCTTGTTATTTTCTCCCTCTACATCCTTATATACTACTTCATCCACAAGTTAGCTACAAGAAATAAATAAATCCTAAACCCAGTCAGATTCTAAAATATAAACAAATATTAAATGCAACATCAGTCGGCTCTCATATAGCCTTACAAATAATTAATTCTTCATGTAGGCCTCCAGATCTACATAGGGCATTAATGCAACACATGCTACACACATTAAATGCATCAAATCAGCCCATCAAATCCAAAAGAACTCTAGTTAGCAAGCCCAAATTATCGAGCATCAGCAAAACTACTGAGCAAGCTAGGCATCACTGAGAAAACACGTCGATCGAGCTCCACAAGTTTTGTCGAGCTCCTTCAATGACTGATCCCTTCAAAGACTAAGCTCCTTGATCAACACTGCAACCAAGAAATACTTCTTCGATTGAGCCTCTCGGTCAATACTGCAATAGAGCACCACTTCTTCAATCGAGCCACTAAGTCAACACTGAAACCAAGCAACACTAAGAACAAACACTCCAACATGCAGAATTGCTAAATTCCCCAGGATGCTCCTGCATTAGATACCCTAGGTGCGAAAATATGTTCTTAAAGGGTGGAATAACATCTTACAGGATTCAACGTCACATAAACCCTGAGTTGGTTCTTGACATACATGTCCTCCAAGTCTTCAACACTCTTACCCATGATCCACTTCTACTTTCTTTGCCTTCTCAAGTCTTTCCTCAATAATCCACAGGTCTATTCTCCATATTGATCTCTAACCCTTCCAGGATCCTTCAACTCAACTCGACTCCCAAAGCTCAAGCTCCTCCTACTAAGTTCTTCATTCTGCAAAGGAATCAGTGAAAACTTCCTGCCATCCTTCTCAACAATAAACACATTCTTGACATAATCATGCATAGCCCTGCAATCATACTACCAAGGTCTACTGAGCAATATGTGACAACTACTTATGTCCACAATATCACACAACACTCAATCCGGCTTATACTGGCCAATCTGAAAGTCAACAAGACATTTCTCCCTCACTTCCAAAGAATGTACATCTTGCAACCAACCAATCCTATAAGGACAACGATGTCTTACTCTTCTCAAACCAAGTTTTTGAGCCATCTCCTTAGCTACAAGGTTATCAGTACTACCACCATCCATAATCACATTGCAAATTTTACCAGCAGACTTACAACGAGTCCTGAACAAATTATTCCTTTGACAAGGTTCCAGTACACTTACCAAATAGTACTCACCGAGCCAGCAAATTCCCTCCTCCCTGTTTAGGTTCATTCACCAAGTCTTTAGCCTCATTCACCACAATAGCTCTTCGATCATCAATCTTATAGGAACATTCATAAGTTCTATGTCCTTCTTCACCATAATGAAAACAAGTAACATTAAAGGAAACCTTACATGTCCTCTTCCTTAGCTCAACAAGTTTTGGTTCATCTTCAGCATTCAACTTATCCTTCATCAAGTGATCTTATTTCTCCTTCCCTTAGGAATTACCATGTTGTCTCGTCTTTAACTTATCGTCTACCTTCAGGGAATACTAATAAGCATCCTCAACTGAATCAATCTTCATCATACCAAGCTCATCTTTAATATTGAATCTCAAACCATTAACATACTAAGCTACCTTTTCCTTATCGATTTCTCTGTGCCTAGACCGAATAGTTAACTTGTAAAACTCCTCGGTATAGTCTTCAACAGTCAATTCTTTCTGCTTCAAATTTGGCAACTTCTTAAATAACTCAAGTTCATAGTCAACAGGTATGAACTTGGCCTTCAATTTAGCCACCATCAACCTCCATCGATTGATCTTCATTTCACCTTCATCTTCTCTTTCTCTTTGCAATTGTTTCCACCAAAGAGCAACATGTCCTTTCAGCTCTGTCTATGCCAACCTCACTCTAAGAGGATCTTCAATTTATTCAAGCTTAAAGAAGTCTTCTAACTCACCAATCCAATCAATCAAGTCCTCAGGCCTCAAAGTACCAGAGAAATTAGAAACTTCCATTTGGTAACTAGTACTTAACCGAGCTCTAGATCTATGCAATCGATCAGTTCTATCTCCACTAGATCTATCCCTCTGATTGGCTTTGTCATCACCACTAGATCCAATAGCCTCAAATTCATCAAAAAATTCTTCATATACATCATCAGTACCAAGATTCCTTGACATACCAACAATATCCCTCATAATCTTTGAGACTATCTCGGTCTTCATCATCGTCATCTTAGATCTGACATCTGATCTGACCTTCTCAATAATCCTAACTTCTACAACATCAGAGAGATATTCAATCACCCTAGGGTCCAATATTCTCAAAGGCATCCTCCAAGATCTTCATAAACCCAAGACAACAAATCACCACCAAATCAACCCAACCCAAGGTCTTGGTGCAAACTGCCTCACCTTCGGCAATCTATCCACACACTCAAGAACTTCAACTCTGATACCACCTGATGTAGTGCAAAGCTAGTAGAATCCCCAAAGGAGATGTCTAAGCCCCTAGCTAAACAACCATACAATGGAATCCAACTTCAAAGCAAGATCTAAAACAATCTAAATTCTTTATTCATAAAATAACTAATTACATGTAATGTGTCAGGCTGTAAGGCCTTCCTGGTTATGGCCAATTACAAAGCAAGTAATAGTTATGCAAGATCCCTCAAGATCCAATTCAAACACTAACCCTATCTAGCTAGATCTAAAACACATCAATCTAGTAGAAACGTCAAGCAATATCTAAACTTGTGCTCACAAGCCACCAAGCAATCTCCGTGTTCCTAAGCCTCAACCACTAGCTATGCTCACCAAATCCCCTAGCTTAGATTCCTCACTTTTTCATCCCTTTTATTTTCTACCTTTGCCTACTTATATACTACTTCAACCACAAGTCAGCTAGAAGAAAGAAATAAATCCTAAACCCAGTCGGCTTCTAAAAACAAACAAATATTAAATGCAACATTAGTCGGCTCTCATATAGCCTTACAAATAATTAATTCTTCATGTCATCCTCCAAATCTACATAGGAGAATGAAACAAATGCTACACACATTAAATGCATCAAGTTAGCCCATCAAATTCATAAGAACTCTAGTTGGCAAGCCCAAACTATCAAGTGTTAGCAAAACTACTGAGAAAGCATGTCGACTGAGCTCCACAAGTTTTTTTGAGCTCCTTCAGTGACTGAACCTTTCAGAGACTGAGCTCCTCGGTCAACACTGCAAATGAGCAACACTTCTTCAACCAATCCCCTCGGTCAACTCTGTAACTGAGTTGCACTTCTTCAAATGAGCCCCTTGGTTAACACTGCAACCAAGAAACACTAAGAACAAACACTCCAACATGTAGAATTTCTAACTTCCCCGTGATGCTCCTGCATCATTACTTATTTTCAAAACATGGCTTCCACACCTCTTTTATGTGCAATCTTATCTTTGCAAATTTGAATGAGGGTCTTTAATCATTATGCCTCATTTGTTATTCTTTATTATTTCCTCTGATTTTTGTACATATGAGAATATTGAAAATTATTAAGTTTTGGATCATTGCAAATGTAATAGCACTGATGTTAAAAGTGTGTGTTTTCAAAATGCATCGATCTCTTGAATATATACAAGGTAAAGACAAGAAGAGAAATGTCCCTTCATGGGACATGTCTATTCATTAATTTAATTTATTAATAATCATTATAAGAATAAATAAAGGATTAACTTCATATATATATGTATATTAATATAAATAATATCACCTATATATATATATATATATATATATATATATATATATATATATATATATATATATATATATATATATATATATATATATATATATATATATATATATATATATATATATATATATATGTATGTATGTATGTATGTATGTATGTATGTATGTATGTATGTATGTATGTATGTATAATAAGTCAATTCTTATAATAATTATATAATCAATTTTATTTATCTAACCGATGCTATATACATCAACACTCCCTCTTAGCTAGGGAAGATAAAATCTGTCAAGGTAATAAATCATTAATTTTGAAAGAGAGGAGATATCACCCTACTGTGATATTAGGAGATATGGTATATGCAAGAATATCAAGTCACATGATGTTCACCATAGCTCATAAATATCCATGGTATGTCTAATGACAATACGTCTCATGATGTATGTCATATGGATACTAAGTTTACGTAGAGACATGTCACTATGTGATATGTTTCATAGGGTCCAATCAATATGTAATACTAAGTTCAGAAGGATCCTAATAGAATCATATGGATACTAAGAAATCATATATTACATAATTCATGATATGAAGTATCAACTAACATGTGATACCAAGCCTAACATGTGATATCAAGTTTTACATATCACCTAACATGTGATATGAGAAATCACCCAACATGTGATACCCAGTTTTCAATATCACCTAACATGTGATATGAGGAATCACCTAACATGTGATACCCAATTTTCAATATCACCTAACATGTGATATGAGGAATCACCTGACATGTGATACCTAGTTTTCAATATCACCTAACATGTGATATGAGGAATCACCTGACATGTGATACCCAGTTTTTAATATCACCTAACATGTGGTATGAGGAATCACCTAACATGTAATACCCAATTTTCAATATCACCTAGCATGTGATATGAAAATTAGGTATCACATGTTAGGTGATTCCTCATATCACCTTGATATGAGGAATCACCTTAGATCGTGATACCTAATTTTCATATCACCTCATATCACGATACAAGGATATAGTAAATAAGAACATTACATTCCATTTACATATAACCCTATTATGGTATGTGCACAGACATATTAATGTCTACCATAACAAATCCCCATTACAAGATCGTCACCTTGTAATATCAAATACAAGTGTTCATTGTCGAAAAGTCGTCACCTTTCTCCAATGTTCACAGGAGGGCCCATAAGTCCTGGAGTTACACACATGAAATCCACCTTGACTCATGTCAGAGGGTGGATCCATCATGGCTCATCCCAAAGGGTGGAAAATAAGGGCTTTCACCTTAGACTTCTCTCTCAAGGAGAAGAATGCAATAACATACAAGATAATAGATGAAACTCCTTTTCATCTAAGGCTTCATTCTCCAACATGCCAAGTTTATCTCGAAGGTACACAACCTTACCTCTAGCAAGAAACTTGGTGAGAATCATTCAGAAATCAACTAAAATATCACACTTTCATCATAGCTTTTCTAGTTTAAAAACTTTCATTGATTCACTAAAAAGACACGATTTCATCAATCAAGTCAACACTTAGAAATTTTTTTTGCCATGTTTTTCAAATCCATATTTAAAGTGTAGTTCCATCCATTTCATACTTTTAATCCTGATAAAGATAAGGTCATGTAAGATCTCAAATCAAATTTTGCATTGGGTTCAAATTGGATTAGGATTTAGGATTTGATTACATGTTTCACTTGCATTTTTGATGAATTGATTCAATGATTGATTGAAATTTTCTTTTGATGAATCCTTCCTCCTTTTGAGTAGATTGCCCCCATTTTGATATGATGTCAAAATTGGAATTAGGACAATTTGCAGATTAGGAGACCAAAATCTTTAGGTACTTGCAAATGCAACTGTGGGGTTTTATTATGCAATATCTACAAATGTTGGTGAATGCAATATTTACAAGGTGACCTTCTAGGTATGCAACTGAATTGGACTTTCAATGGCACTTGTTTACCAAGTTTTCACCAATTGAATGGATCTTTCTTTCTTTTTCTATTTTTAAATCCTTTTTCCTTTTTTTTGCTACCAAGGCACCTATTTGCTAGGTTTTCACCAAGATACTTTTTCTCTTTTTCTCTTTTTTTGTATTTTTCTTTTTTTCATTTTTTTTCCTTCATATCATCAAGGTGCCTATTTGCTAGGTTTTCACCAAGACAACATCTTTTTGAAGATCATATCTGAATGTTTTTTCTTTCTTCATGCTCAATTTTCCATTATTTTTTTTCTTTTCTGCATTTCTAATTTGTTTGGTCTTTTTTGCTTTTCAAATGTTTTTGGTATTTTCAAGATCTCTTTTGACTATGTGCAATAAATATGATGCTTTCCATCTAATTTTTTGATACTCTTTCTCTGATACTCTTTCCTCTACTTTATGTATATAACCTCTTTAGATGAATGCTATTGATAGGTTCTTGTAGCTCTTCTCCATCACAATCTGCTAATTTATAGGTGTCGGTCCCAAAAGATGAAGTGATCACAAAAGGTCCTAACCAATTTGCTTCCCATTTTCCTTTCTTTTTTCTATCTTCTTGATTCTTGGGATTTTCTCGTAAAACTAGGTCTCCTATTTGGAATGTTCTTGACTTGATGTGTTTGTTATAAGTCCTTGACATTCTATTTTGATATACTTTTAAGTGATCAAATGCTTGTCGTTGTTTCTTATCTAGCAATTCTAGTTCATGCAATCTAGAAACTCTATAATCCACTTCACTTATTAAACCATGTAAAGATACCTTTAATGATGGAAGTTCTACCTCCAAAGGTAAAACTGCTTATGTTCCAAAGACTAAGGAAAATGGTGTAGCTCCTGTTGGTATTCTAATGCTAGTTCTATAAGCCCATAAGGTCAGGTTTATTTTGATATGCCAATCTCTACCTGAATTGTCCATCGTTCTCTTCAATATCTTCAAGATGTTCTTATTTGTTGCTTCGGCTTGTCCATTACCTTGGGGATAATAGATTAATGAAGAGTGATGGATCATGTGAAATTTTGTATACAACTCCTTTAGATCTTTTTTTTTGAAGTGTTTCTCATTATACGTTATGATGGAATGAGGTACGCTATACCTATAAATTTATGGTTTAGGATAAACAAATATATTTGCTTTCCTGTTGCAGTTGATAAGGGTACAACTTCCACCCATTTGGTAAAGTACTCCATTGTCGTGATAATGAATTTATGACCATTTGAGGGTGGTGGATAAATTATTCTTATTAAATCTAGACCCCATTGATAAAATGGCCAAGGTGTAGTCATCGGATGAAGGTCTTGTGCGGGCACATGTATCAAGTTTCCATGATATTGAAACTTTTTACAAATTTTGGCAAAGTGAAAAGTGTCTTTCTCCATTGTAGGCCAAGAATATCCTATCCTAAGAAGTTTCTTAGCTAGGGTTAGACCATTTGAATGTGACCCAGAAAGCCCCTCGTGAATTTGTCGTAAGGCTTTATCAGATTCCTTTTTTTCTAGACATCTAAGAAGCATTCCATCTAAACTTTTTCGATACAATGTTTCAAATATTAAGGTATAATGAACGTCTTGGAAGATGAAGCTCTTCTTTTGGTTCCTGGTTTGGTTTATAGGTAGGATTTGATATTTTAAGTAGGTGTAAATAGGTCCATACCAAGGTGAGTCATGTGTAGTTAGCAAAAAAATAGTATGAGGATGAGTAGGGTCAAATGTAGGTTGTTCCACTTCTTCTACCATGAATTCATATATGGCACTTTGATCTAGTATTTGTAGAAGTGATGCCAAAGTTTCCATTACATTTTTTGCTTTGTTCTTTTCTCTTGGTACTTGCTCAAATGTAATAATAGTGAAGTACTTCTTAAGATTTTCCACCATGTTCTTATAAGGAACCATCTTGTCATCTTTCATCTAATATTGATCATTAATTTGATTAATGAATAATTGTGAATCTCCATAAACCTTTAGTTCTATCACCTTCCATTCCAATGCCAACTTGATTCCAATGACCAAGGCTTCATATTCTGCTATGTTATTGGTGCATGGAAATAGCAATTTATATGACTTTGGAGTTGTAGATCCTTGAGGAGTGATTAAGAGTATGACTGCTCCTGATCCATGTTGGGTGTATGAACCATCAAAATATAGTTGCCATGTCTTTGCCTCAACATTCACAATCTCAGAATCTAGGAATTCTAATTGAATTGGATGAGCATCTTGTAGTGGTGATTTTGTTAATTGGTCAGCAATGACTTGTCCTTTGATAGATTTGTGGTCTACATACTCAATGTCAAATTCACTCAACACCATGACCCATTTGGCTAGCCTTCCATTTAATGTTGTTTTGCTAAGTATATACTTCAAAGGATCAATCTTTTTAACGAGTCTTATCTTATGAGATCATAACATATAGTGGCGTATTTTTTGAGAAGAAAAAACCATAGAAAAACATGCCCTTTCGATGAAGGTATAATTCAACTCGTATTTGACCAAAGTTCTACTTATGTAATATATTGCTTTTTCTTCGCCTGATTCATCTTCTTGTGCCAAAAGTGCCCCCAATGAATGCTCTGTTGCTGAAATATATAGGATCAAAGGTTTTCCTCTGATAGGTGGCATCGAAGTTGGAGGGTTCATGAGGTATTTCTTCAACATGTTGAAAGCTTCTTCACACTTCTCATCCCATTTGAAGACTGTATCTTTATGGAGAAGTTGGGTGAAGTTATGACATTTTTCCACCAATTGAGATATAAATCTTCTAATGGATTGGATTCTTCCTTGTAATTACCTCATTTGTCTTATGTTTCTAGGTGATTCCATCTCCATGATGGCTTTGACTTTATCAGGATCTACTTTTGTTCCTTTCACTGATACAATGTAGCCCAAATGCACACTTTTTTAGATTGAGCCTTACTTTGAATTGCTCTAATCTGACAAAAATTTTCTCTAGAATTGGTAGATGTTCCTCTCTTGAATGAGATTTTTCTAATATGTCATCTACATAATCCTCCATGAACTTACGCATCATATCATGGAATATTGTTTTCATAGCTCTTTGATATGTTGCCCTGGCATTCTTTAGACCAAAGGGCATAACATTCCAGCAGAATGTTCCCCATGCGCATGTAAATGCTATTTTATCTTGGTCCTCAGGTGCTATCTTGGTCTGGTTATAGCCACTAAATACATCCATAAGTGAAAACATGGAATGTCCCGCTGTTAGTTCTACAATGGAGTCTATGCTGGGAAGAGGAAAAACATCTTTAGGACACGCCAAGTTTAGGTCCCTAAAATTTGTGTAAATCTTGATGGACTTATCTGCTTTTGAAACTAACACTATATTTGAAATCCATTGGGCATAATCAATGGCCCTAATAAATCCCACTTTTAACAATTTCTCCAACTCCACTTTTACTAGCAAGGCTATATGTGGATGCATTTTCCTTAGCTTTTGTTTGACTGGCTTGGCTCCTTCCTTTATGTTCAAGTGATGCATAATTAGATTTGGGTCCAATCCTGGCATATCATCATATGATCATGCAAAGTTGACTTTTTTTTCCTTGAAAATTTTTATGAATTCCTTTCTCTCTTCACTAGATAAGGATGCCGCTAGGTGTATGATCTTTGGCTCAGTTTCTGACCCAATATTTATCTTTTCTGCAGGAGCAATCAAAATTGGAGATCTCTCTTCATAATGTTTAGGTAAAGCATCCAAACTTCCTTCCTTGGGTGCCTCAATTGGGTTTTCACCTTTGGAAACATCCTTTATTTCTTTTTCTTTTGGATCTAATGCTACCACAATGTGGTTTTCAACACTAGATTCTTTTCCTTTTTTTATTTTTTTGTTTTTTCCATTTTTAGGTGGATTGAAAGTTTGGATACTCCCCTTTATCATTTCCTCCTAATATTCCATAGTAGAAGAAGGTTCAACCACATTGAGGTATTGGGACACCACATTGTCATTCAAAAAGATTGGGAGGATGGTTGGTTCAATAGAATCCCATTTGATTAATTATGGGTATATGAGAGTTAAGGGATCAATGTTTTGGCTTGGTTCAATGGGATTTAGGGATAAGACCTTGTTTGACGGTTCATACATTGTATCATTCAAGTCTATGACATGTGCTTCTTCAAGATGCTCTAGAGAACTAGGATCAAAATCCCCCTCACTAGAATCCTCTAAGGTTTCCATTGGATAGAAATCTCATGGATTAAGCCTAACATTAGATTCCTCCATAGTAGGTCTCCATGAAGGTACGTAGGGTTCTCCTACCCATTGATTTATCTCAATTTCTATACTTGGTACATTATCTATGACCACTTGGTTTGAAGTTGATGTTTGATTTTGATTTGGTGTAGCAATGAATGTTAGAGGTGTAGGTATGCATAGCATCAATACCCTTATCATGGAATGATTCATCAGATAATGTATCCCATTCCCAATCATTTGAGTCTTCATCACTATGAGACTCTAATTGTAATATCTGATCATAGACTTTGGTATAGTGCTTTTGGGCATACCCTTGGTCTAGGTATCCTAATCTGGTTTTCATCTTGCTATCTCACCATGTCATCTCAATGGGTTCGATGTGTCCTTCTTTTCTATTTCCCAATGGTCCTTGGCCTTTGTATCCCATCTTTTGCATTATTTGGAATCCTTTCCCATATTGATGTGTGGGAATGCTGATATTTTGGATACATTTTTTTGAGCACTTGATTCCTCATCCTTATATAACCAGTTTAGGATTTCATTATCTTCTTCATCCATGGAGGATGATGTGCTGGCCCTCACAAAGTTGTCATTATATTTATGGGGTAGATTTTAGGGTCTTCCATATGACTTTGGAGATAAGGGTAGGTCCATCATTGACAAGGAGTATTCACCTACACCCTTTTGCTTGATTTTACATTGTTCTTCAAAGTTTTTCTTCATATGGTCCATTTTTTGATAATGGGCCTCCTTGGTATAGATTTGTATAGATTTGGCTTGGTATTATTTCTTCTTTTCAAAAGTACTTTCCTCACCAAACTTTTCTTTCCCTTTTGTCGATGTAGATGAGTTAGTGGGACTTGGAAGGTTTTCAACAACAACAATTTCTTCCTCCTCTTTTTCTTTTCCCTTTAAGGATGGAAGATCTTTAGAACTTTTCCCTTGATCAATTAGTAAGGGTATGGACCCTTCTACATTATGTAGGACTAGAGTATCATTGATAAACTTTAAGTTATTACAGTTTGAGTCCCCACTTACTATGATCTATTACCCCAGATAAGGAAATTTCAAACATTGGTGATAGGTTGATGGCATGGCTTGCATTTCATGAATCCAAGGTCTCCCTAGTAAAATGTTATAGGTTAGCTTTAGGTCTAAGAATTGACAAATAGTCTCTTTTTTCATTGGGCCAACCCTAATAAGAAGTACTATGACTCCCTTGGAAGCTCATTCTTTGTCATCGTAGGCTTTAATAGTTATCTTTTTCTTAGGGTCAATAGGCTCCTCAGAAAATCCTAGGGATTTTACTAGGTTAAGGGTACAAATTTTTAAGTCGACTCCTCCATCTATGAGGACTCTTTTCACCCTATTCTTATCAATCAAGACTTCTATATGCAATGACAAGTTTTGAGGATGATTGAGTGACATGTTATCTTGCTCAAAAAAAGAGAGGCAATAAGGTGCAATGAGGTGTCCCACCATGTATTGAAATTTATCTACCTCCAAGTTTAGAGGCACATTGGTCTCCAAGAGAGCTTTCTCCAAGATATCCTTATGAGTTGGTGATAATTTAAGCAACTCAAGAATTGAGATTTGAGTGGGAGTTCATTGCAATTGATCAACCAAATTATATTGCTTAGATGATGAAGTTGAAGCTTGGTTTGGTAGAACAATTCTTGGAGCATTTGTAGGTAGATTAATTTTAGAAGCTTTCTGCCCAGTGAAAACATTAGATAATGCCTCCCTTGATTTCTCTTTTATGACGATAACATTTATAGTATTGTCCACTTCACTTAGAGTATTGATTGTGTTGTCATAGGTATGAGAAAAGTTCACCTTCTCATTACCTTTTTTCTAATTTTGGTTGTTGGCATTAGAAAACTCACCCTTTTCATGGTTTAGAAATGGGTTCTTGAAGGCCGTATGATCCTCATTATTTTGAGGCCCTTCAATTTTTTTAGTTCCATCATCTATTAGGTCTTGCACTAAGTGTTTTAACTTCATGCATTCGTTGGTTTTGTGACCCTTATTTTGATGATACTCACAATGGTGAGAATCATTCCACCAATTAGGTTTAATTTGAGGTTCATAAGGTCTCAAATCAGGTAATGTGATAATCTTATTGGCAACCAAGGTTCTTAATGCGTTCTCCAAGGGTTCACCTAAAAAGGTGAATTTTCTCTTTTGATATGTGGAGAAAAAAGGTTTGGGCTTATTCCCATTAGCGTTATTAAAAGGATTGTTATTAGAATTATTGTTGGGATTGTTGTAATTGTTATTGGAATTAATGGAATTAAAGGGAGCTTTATTCATTTGGTTTACATTATATGAAGAATTAGCTCCCCTTGATAAGTTAAAAGGGGTTGCCTTCAAGTTGTGGGCCTCCACAACTCCATCGTTCACAAGATTTTTGTTATTATTCTTTAACCATAACTTAGGTTTATCCTTGTGATTTTTGGCCCCTCTATTAGTAACATAATTAGATACATAATGGTTATTATTGTTGTTGGTATTGGATTTATTGTCTTTAAACAATTTTATCTCTCCTCTTTTTACCAATACGTCTTCAATCTTGATCCCATTTTCAATAAGTTTTTCAAATATTGGGGGACATTGAATTTGTAATCAATAATTCATCTCCATGGTCAAATTGTTTGTAAATATTTCCATCTTCTCCTTCTTGGGGATAGTTTGTGGATACCTTGCAAAAATGATCCTCTACCTTTGTAGGAATCCTAAGAAGGATTCACCCTCTTTCTATTTGGTATCACACAATTTGAGCATTGTGATTTCATGCTCGATATTATAGGAGTAGTGGGTTACAAACTTAGAGGCTAATTCCTCAAAAGTCTTTATTCCTTGTGGGAGCTTAGAGAACCATTCCATGGCGGGACCTCCCAAGCTCCTAGGAAAAAGTCTCATTAGGTACGTAGTGTTATGCATGAACTCAATGCTTAAGGCACAAAAATCCCTTAGATGATCCTGTGGGTCTATTTTACCCATATACTTATCATATTTAGAAAAAATGGTATTGAAGGGAAAAAGTGCCATGACCAAGCTTTTGTTGAAAGGAAAAGGACACAAAGCTTCAATAGAAAAGGGCTTAGGTTCGGAGGACTTTTTCATTAAATCTATTTGTTCTTGAAATGTTTGTAATTATTTGGTCATAGCATTCATGGGGTTATCTACTTCTTGATTCTTCTTAAGTTTCTCTATATCATAGTCATATGGGAGCTTTGCCCCCGCTTGGTCTAGGTTTAGGAAAAATTTCTCCCTATCCCTATCTATCAATTTCTCCATGACTTTAAGAAAATCATTATCTTAAGCTTTTCTATTATCCCTTTCTTCAAGTGTTTCCTTAGGATCTTGATTAGCATTATTGGTGTTATTGTTGTTTCCTCCATGGTGGTAATCATGAAACGCGAAGTTTCTATCCATTTCTTCAAGTCTTTCTTCAAATAAATTTGGGAGAATATCCCCTTGATCGTGACCGTTGAAAAGAATTTTGTATTCAAATTCATAGACTTTGTTAGAAATGCAAGTGCTATCTCCTTGTAAGGATACCCTAAGTTTGTGGGACCATGTGGAAACTAGCATCCAACAAGGTTTTATTTGAATTGACCTTTTGATTTGGTAATTGTTGATTTTAATTGAAGAGATTAAAAATGTAAGATGAACTTTCAATGGATATCTCTTTCACTTGTTTTATGTATTTCCAAACACAACAATCACCCATACACTTGTATCTTTTTACCCACTACACAATAAGTGTTTGATTTTGAAAGTACGTTATCACAGATTTTACACAAAAAGAAACTTCAAGCAATCTACCTAGCTCAAGATTGGTTCATAAACATGGCTCTATAAGGTAGTCTTTGCTAATTTAACAAGGTTTTAGTAAATATTCCGTTCAAAATGGATATTAAAATTTCATCCTCCAAGTATATTAGGAGGCTTCCCACCATCGGTATGTCAAAGTTTTGCGCAATCCGTGAGGACTACTCGAGGAAGTTTGAAAATTTAGTATCCTTTTGTCACACACCCCATTAAGGATGCATGCATTTTGTTTTATAGTGGGTTGGATTCTTATGGAAAAAGCAAGTGTATACCACTTTGGGCTGTCCCTCTCACCGGCCTCGTTAAGGCAAATTCTCGAGAGGCGAGCCCAACTATTGATCTAACATGTTCATTGGAAAGCAATAAAATGGAATAGAGAAATAGGTTGTGGGAATTCGGTTCACCAAAAAGGTGAAGATAATATCCCTATCCACTTATTTATCCCCAAAAATGATTAACAAGGTTCAATTTCCAACCCACTAACTAAAGGGATTCGAGTATTGCTACTCTCTTCCACAAACAAGGGGTTTTTCAATTTAGTGTTTAATTTGCTCAACCTTTCTTTTTAATCAAAGAGTTTAACACTTTTGGCATTTTGATTCAGTAATAAAAGTGAAGAGCATAGGCCTAATGTTAAACTTTCCAAACAAAGATAGGTTGTTTTTAATTACTAAATTCTGAAAACACCAAAGCCACAATTTAAGTACAAAAATGACAAAGTTTAAGGCTTACCTTTTCCTTGTAGCTAGAAAAGGCTAGGGGCATTTTTGAGTGATTTTCATGTTTTAATGCTTATCTTGGTGATTGTTCCTTTCTAATGTGCTTTTCCTCCAACAAGTTAGTCAACAAAACCATCCAAAGTGGAGGAAACAAAGATAAAATTGAAGAAAGCAAGCTAAAATTGAAGTTTAAGCCTTAATTTCCAACTTTGAGAAAAACTTGATTTAAGGTGAAAATATCCAATTTAATGAAACAAATTTTGCCTTATATGCTTCTACAAATTTAAGATAATGTTCATGTACCTTTCCTTCTTGCTGTGAATCCTCAAGAACAAGCTTAATGTGAACAATGTTCTCCTTTTTAATCTTCCTTGTCAAAGCCTTTCCTTCTTGATTGAATCTACTCTCAAGTCTTTTTATTTTTTTTATGTCCGGACATCGTGCAGAGACACAAATCATTTTATGACAGTCATATTATGAAAATTTTCAATTTAAGAAAAAGCATTGTTAAATCAATTGAAAGTGCTACTTAAATTCTCAAAAATGCTAAACATTTAATTAGAAGTTCTAAAGAAAATATTGAAAGTGCAGGAATAGAGAGTAAAAGCACTGGAATCCTACATAAAGGCATTTGAAAATGATCAAAAGTGTTGGAGATCGAGTCAAAAGCGCATGGTAGTTAGGGAAAATGTGCTTGGTAGTCAGGGCAAAAGTGCTGATAGAAATTAGATAGAAACCAAAAAGAATCGAAAGCGTTGTTTAACTATGCAAAGGCACACAAATTTGTCATGGAAGCACTGAAACAATGCTCAAAAGCACTATTTAACTACTTAAAAGCATTGTTTGAAGTCTCAGAAGAATTGTTTCATTGCAAAACTGAGAGTTGGCCATGCAAAAATTTGAACAAATATGAAGATTACGAGATTTCTAGAAAGTGAAGCCTACTGCCCCACGGTGGGCGCCATTTTGTATACTAGAAATAGTATCTTCATAGAATTAGTATTGTCAAATAAATCAAATAGAAACTAAATAACCACAATTAGCAACTCTATTTAGCAAAAAAAGAACAATTAAGCATTCTATGGCTCTCTAACTAAGAGTGTTAATGGTGAAGCTCCTAGCAAGCCTCCATTAATGACAGTCCTAGAATGAGAAATGAGTGAAAAGATAAGCTAATTAATTCAATTCCAAATATAAATGCTCAAATTAACTTCTAAATTGCCTTTCTATCTATAATTCTCAAGAGGTTAGATGCAATTCTCATATTTGTGGATTGTTTTATGAGTGATTTTTCCTTTCTTTTATAGATTTAGGCAAGGGTAGGGGGTGTAGTTGTGTTGATCATGATTATGCTTGAGTTGAGTCTTTGGTTCCACCTTTTGAAGATAATTTAAATATTGTGTCCTCAAAGCTTGGGACAAGAAGACAAGATGAGTGGACAAGATGTTCTTTCAATTTGAGTTATTGAGATTCATTTTGGCTTGATCCATGTGAATTCCAATCTTAAATCCTATTGGTTGAGGCTTTTTCCTCCCATGTGGTGTTGAGAGAAATTAGGATTTAATCAATTGATTTTAATTCATTTATTTAGCCAAGTGTACCTCTTGAATGGGTTGATTTTGATTTAATTCAACTATACAATTAATTAGATTAATTATACATTGATTTAATTTATCACGATTTAAATGCTTTTGATTGATCTTTTGGCTTTAGATTTTTATTTCAATTGAATTAAGACTTGATTTTAATTTTGATTGGATAAATACTTGTTGTGATTCAATTGCCTTGATTTTGCCTTGATTTGTCTTGATTACTCACTTGAATGATCCTATCCACTTTTAGGTGATTACAGAACCAATGGAATGCCACAACCAAGTTCGTGACTTGATCTACAAAAAAAATGAACCAAATGATGGATAGAACCAGATAGAACCTATTTAGAAATTGAATATAGTTGTTAAACCAAAAATATATGATATACTACATGAATGTCCAAGTAGCAGGGATACTCGTAAGTACACTGAAACATAGGAGCTAAATATATTCATCCAAAACTTCATACTTCTATGTTTACCAAATATCATAGATGTACCAAAAAGACATATTTCAATAACTGTAAAAAAGACATCCATCATCATAATCCAAACCAAAAACAAACTGCATAGAATGAATCTAATTTACATAATATCGAAGCATAGACAACCAATCCAAAAACCAACTGATATAGACATACAACCAATATAATGGTTTTGACATCAATGACAACAATATCAAAATCTTCTTGATACTCTCAACAATAAGATGTGGATTGATTCTAGTGTGGTGAGTAGGAACAAGGAAAAAATATATACTCAATCTTGTATAAAGTATCATCATCAAAGGGTATGAAAACTACATTATCATTGAGAATTCCACAATCTAATACAAAATCAAGAGTGGAGAGATGTGAGGGTCTCCATATATCTCTGAAAGTGTAGTCCAAAGTGTGTGAGGAAAATCAATATTGATAAAACATGCATAGTGTCATTATCAGAACTAAAACAAATCAGCCCTCAAACATGATCTTAAAAATAGTGTCCCAAGTTGATGTATTCCTCGACATGATGTAGGTTTTATTCTATAAAGATTGAGAAAAATATTAAGTCATTTGATAAAACCCATAATACCTCCATAAATGATTAAATTAGAGACCAATAATATCAATGAATGTAAAATGGACATATAAAGTCATCTCATACAAACAAATCATTTTTACGTCCAAATACATCCAATTAATTGACTAAAATATGAAATCATAAAAAATACATACATAATATTGAAAAATTTTCATGTACACATTACAAATCATGGGTAGATGTTATCTCAAAATATACAAGGGCCACTATATTATATGTTAAATAAATGATGAGAACTTAAGATTGGCGATACTATTGAAAAATAAATAATAACTATGATATATCATTGTTGATGATATATTAAAATGAATGCTATAGCTTGAAGCTAAACTTATATTTGGTTCAATTGGAAACTATATAAAAAAATTTCTAATAGAGATACAAAAAAATTCTTTTACATATTAATTTTCATCTTTTGTTATGAAATGCCAAAGAATACAAAGGAAGAATAGATGTTTTACAAAAGGTAATCATACTTTAATTTTAAATAACTTCAACATAATAAGAATATCTTAACTTTACTATATAATGTGGATATTGATGTCCAAGATTGGAGGCTACACAAATTTGTGAGAGCTATCTAACCTATGGGTTAATGTTGAATTTTGGTATTTACATTGGAACTCAAATGAGCTACTTTGTGGAACAAGGCTTGTTGCAAATATATCATCAAGGTTAGTTTTGAGGAATTGACATAGCATTGTGAATTGGTTGGTTCATTGTAAGTATTGTACCATCCTAAATTGTAAGAACTTATAATTAAATGCTCAATTAGGTCATGTTTTAGCATGTATGGGATCCCATGTTAATTTTTGATACTCCAACCCTGAACTCCTTATCATTCCAACATCTTATTTGCCATCTCTATTCCTGAACCAAATTTTGAGATATTTTGGTGGGAATAGGTCGGAAAGGGTGACCTATTCCTTGAGATTCTCCCCAAAACTCAATTTGGGGGCTTGTCTCAATGGTTAAGTGAGAAATCTAAAATCCCATCCGTCTCCTTCAATTTGTGATCCCTAAAATATTGTGAGAGGTATATAAACAACCTATCTCTCCTCATTTGGACATCACATCATAATAATTTAAGGTCTCCTATAAATTTGCATTTCAAGCATTCTAAGGTAGATCTAAATTATTTTAAGGTATTCCTTAAGTCAATCTTCTATTTGTATCAAGCTTATTTCCCCCATTGAA